>JBBGZY010000272.1:6340000-6885000 GCA_037952925.1 Lithobates clamitans
CCCGAGTTGGGTGGTGGGACGATGTGGATGTGTTTCCCATCAATTGCCCCTCCGCAGTTAGGAAAGTCCCACCGCTGGGCAAAGTGGGAGGCCACAGTCTGCCATTCCTGTGGCGTGGAAGGAAACTGTTGAGGAAAAGACAATAAACATTACTATTTTTTCACAGAAACCTGGCAAGCAGATTAGACACAAACATTATGGGTCAACCTCCAGATAGCATTTATTAAGGGGAATTTAACAACAACAAAGTATAAGGTACACCTATCATATTCCCCCCCCCCCCTCTCATGGGCCATTTCTAACATTATAGGGGGGGGAACTCTTGGACAGGTAACCCACTTCACTTCATTGAGAAATGAATGCCTAAATACAGGGTATTACTTGGAACAGCCCCTCCTTAGTTACACTATTGGCAGCCCACTGGACAGGTAAGAAGTGTCATAATACAAAGATATAAATACACACTGTACACATTTGAGCACATTTGGACATTCTGCTATTACCTATCAAGATCATAATAGGATACAAGAACTTTAAACAGTACCATTGGAAAGTATACAGGCAGGCCCTTGCACTACATGCTTTGGGGAATTCATCCATAAATCTGAGCACTAAAGAGGTGGGTATAGTGTGTATGGGTTTGGCAAAGTCAGCAGATAGATGATTGAGGATAGAGAATTGGGATCAGCTGACTTAGCAGTTGGGGGAGGGAGGGTTACAAAAAATTTGGGGACACCACAAAAAAAAGCCTCTGGCCCTCTGCCTGAATTTAAATCAAAAATAACATTTCAAAACATTTTAGGGGGTGTTTGGGGTAAAGCACTACTATGGAGCTGATAAAATACATTGTTAAGTGACTACATGAGGTGAATATAGGGCAGGAGACACCATGCTGGGGAGGTTCTTGAAGGGCAAATATGTATGAAGGACATAAAATAATAATTACATAAAAATCCAGCATGCATGAGGACAAAGGGGACATTCTAAGCATATTACAATCATGGTAATTAGGGAATGAGGAAAGAAATACAATACATTATCAAACATTCAATACAATAAAATGTGATATAAAAGGATAAAAATCTTACCTTCATATACTCCTTCTGCAGGACCTGTATGATGGCAGAACAGGTCTCTGGGATAATGATCCCCAGAGCCTGGGGGGAGATGCCTGTCGAGAACTTGAGGTCCTGCAGGCTTCTCCCTGTGGCCAAATACCGCAAGGTAGCGACCAACCTCTGCTCCGGAGTGATGGCTTGCCTCATGCAGGTATCCTGCCTGCTGATATAGGGGGTCAGCGAAGCCAACAAATGGTGAAACACGGGGTCCGTCATCCTGAGAAAGTTCCTGAAATCATCAGGATTATTCTCACGGATCTCACGGAGCAAAGGCATATGACAGAACTGGTCACGCTGAAGCAACCAATTCTTGGTCCATGAACTCCTCCCCACCCTGTTCATGGACTGGACTTGTGTCAAGGTCAGGACCCCAACACCAAGCCCCCGCACAGCACGAACTCTATGAGGAGTACGCATACGCAACATGGCTAGAAAACGGTCGGCTGCTCAGAACGAAGTAACAGAACGCACTGAAGAACAGCAAGGCCTGTGAAGAGCGACCTGAAAAACAGCAACGAGCGGACAAGATCGCACAGAAAACTCCAATACGAACTGACTGCACGCACTGAAGAGCAGATACAAACCCACAAGCACAAACTGAACGGCAGAAAACGATCTGAAAGCCACGAGTCTGAAAAAGCGCGAATCGTCTCTCACCAAACTTTTACTAACACGAGATTAGCAAAAGGAGCCCAAAGGGTGCCTCGCTTGGTTCTGAACTGGCCTTTTCTAGTCTCGTCGTACGTGCTTGACGTCACCGCGTTCTTGGCGATCGGAAATTCCGACAACTTTGTGCGACCGTGTGTAGGCAAAACAAGTTTGAGCCAACATCCGTCGGAAAAAATCCGAGGATTTTGTTGTCGGAATGTCCGAACAAAGTCCGACCGTGTGTACGGGGCATAACACTGTGGTTTCACCCACTGCATGAAACAGCTTAAGCTAATAGAATATAGTGTAGCACAGCTTTCTTAAAAATACATATCTCACTCAAAAAGATCAATATCAAGTTTTAACAAATATAAAGTGTATAAAATATATTAGACTACAAAAGTCCAATTTTCAATAATATCCACAGTCCAGTGTCTATATTAAAATTGTGCCAATGTTAGTGAAAATAAAACAAACACCCAAGTGTCTTCAATATATATTCATGCTTCTGTGCTCATCCCTAACCAGGTGAAAAACCTGCTCACCTAAGGAACACACATATAATGTATACTGCCCAAAGCTTCAATGAACAGAGACTAGATCTTCAATCCTCCTCCCCTATATGAGGGCATACATTGCTGTTTTTGTATATTGTATATAATAATATATTGATTTTTTTAATGTATTGTTTATATACGCAATATAGGGGATGTGCATTGGATGTATTTGATGTGTAGTAATAAAGGTATAGTTGTTCGGCATCCGGAATTGTGCATGCAATACACAGTGATGGGACATTTTGTACCATTTACTGCTGAGTCTCCATTATGGCAGTTTTTTTTAAGTAGAGGTCCCTTAGCTATCTCTCTGCTGTTTACGCACAGATTTTCAGTTCTCAAGCGCTGAGTTGTTCATAGATTTCTATGGCAACAGGAAGAAAGAGTATTTAAGAGCTTGTCAGGACCAGCTCCCACCTACTGAAGAAGCCCAATCACAGGACGCAACGTGTCTACGGAAGAGCTGTGCCCGGGTGCTGAGTCGGCTGATGATCATTATATTGGAGCACTGTAGAGTGTTTTTAATAAGTGTATATGCTGTCAGGGGAAATGTTTAGTAGAGTACACTGTGTTCTGTGCCTTATGTTTTTTATAACTCGGCTATGGATGTGTGAGCTGTTCGGTGGAGTTAGAAGAAGCAGCCATCAGCAAGGGGAGGAGGATTGAAGAGCTGGTCTCTGTTCATTGAAGCTTTGGGCAATATACATTATGTGTGTTCCTTGAGGTGAGCAGATTTTTCACCTGGTGATGGATGAGCACGGAAGCATGAATATATATTGAAGACATTTGGGTGTTCATTTTATTTTCACTATCATTGACAAGTTGCGGTACACTATATTCTATTGGATTAAAATTAAAATTAAATTACATTTATTGCTACCTTTTAAAAAAAAAAAAAGCACACTCACCTTTCCAAAGGTCCCCCAAAATATATAGCAGACCTTTGGAGGGATCTGTGTGCTGTTTTTATTTTAAAAAAAAGCAAAGAAGCAGACAATGGCTGTTAACAAAGCTGGCAATTTGTAAATGTCAATGCTGCTGCAGCACGTTCTGCACATTACATACAGTATCTCACAAAAGTGAGTACACCCCTCACATTTTTGTAAATATTTTATTATATCTTTTCATGTGACACTGAACACTAAAAAAAATATACTTTGCTACAATATAAATTAGTGAGTGTACAGCTTGTATAACAGTGTAAATTTGCTGTCCCCTCAAAATAACTCAACACACAGCCATTAATGTCTAAACCACTGGCAACAAAAGTGAGTACACCTCTAAGTGAACATGTCCAAATTGGGCCCAATTAGCCATTTTCTCTCCCTAGTGCCATGTGACTCTAGTTTTTCAAGGTCTCAGGTGTGAATAAGATGTGTTCAATTTGGTGTTGTCGCTCTCACTCTCTCATACTGGTCACTGAAAGTTCAACATGGCAACTCATGGCAAAGAACTCTGAGGATCTGAAAAACAGAATTGTTGCTCTACATAAAGATGGCCTAGGCTATAAGAAGATTGCCAAGACCCTGAGACTGAGCTGAAGCACGGTGGCCAAGACCATACAGCGGAAAATATGTGTATCAATGCACTCAAGCGCTGATGCGGATAAACAATAAAATATGTGAGAAAAATATTAAAAATTAACTAAAAAATATAGCTGCAGTCAGGTATGTGAACTGACAACGCACAATTAAAAATTATAATAAGTGAACAATTGCGCTGATATTAACCTCCTATTATTGCACAGTGAACCACCAAATAGTGTAAAATAATTGTAAACATATAGTGAACCATACATATAAAAATAAAAATAACTAACTATGTAAATGCAAATATTTATTCTGTGTGATAATATAAATAAAGCAAACCTTCCAACACAGGTAAAAAAGGGTATCACATCCAGCTTATACGAAACCAGAGTCTCTGCCAGTATGTTCACAAATGTGAGGTTAGATAATCAAGCCTTAATGAGTCTCCTGAGTGACAGATGATTCATTCAGAAATTTCACTGGTTGCTGCCATAGACAAATTTCCAACATACAGCAGGCTTCCATGACATGAAAAACAACAAAGAAAAACACAACTATTGCGCAGATAGTCTAGCCAAACAATCCTTAAATGCTAGAATAACCTCACTGATGCTTCCCCCCAGAGTGTACTGCATATGGAATGATCAGTTGCATATAGCGTATCACTATGCTCTCCTCATACGCCAACAGTGCACACAAAACATTGCTGGTGATGTCACAGGTGCCTCCTCCCAATGTGTTGCGTCACTAGGCACGTGACTTCTTCAAGGGTGGCCATGTGACGGACCTGATTGATACTTATAGTGTGCGTGCTAGTTGCCATAATGACCAGGGAGTTCAATGCATCAACATACCATTCTATGCGTTATGCATATTATTTCACAAACAACTTAATAAACCAAGTAACATTTTAATACAACTTAAAATAATGACAATATAAACAATTTTAAAAGTTTAAAAGGATATAATGTACTACATTATTTTAACCCGACCTAGACTAAGACATATATTAAAATTATATTGCAACTACCCATATAGCCAAGAGACTCCCTCCAGTGGTGACAGTGAAAATTACAGCCCCTATTACAAAATCAACATGAAACATAAAATATTAAGTATAAGTATAAAATACAAATGTTTATCATTAAAAATCCAATATAAAACAATTTAAATCAAAGTCTGTATTCAAACCCATAGGCGTGAGAGTACCCATTTCAAAAATCCATTTTGATTCATTTTTTACTCAATTCTCTCACCCTATTGCTACCCCGCCAGTGTGGTTTGTATTTCTCAATGGCCCAAAATTTGAGAAGCGCTGGGTTATTATCATGACATAACGCAAAGTGACGCGACACACTTCTTTGGGAAACCTTTTTTAATAATTTGTATGTGTTCCCGAATGCGTCTCCACATCGGGCGTTTCGTTCTTCCCACATACTGTAATGAGCACGGGCTTTGTAACACATATACATCCCCCTCAGTTCTGCATGACACAAAATCCTTAATTTGATATTTTTTATTGTTACTGGTAGATATAAAATTATTTACATTTTTGGCCATTTTGCTTGTTTTTTTTACATGCATAGCATCGCTTGCATGAATAGAAACCCTTTCCTTGGAAGAAAGTATATTCCTGTGATTTTTTTGGTGGGTCCAGGACATTTTTTGCAATTATATCTCTTAAAGTGGGTGCCCTCCAGTAAACAAATTGTGGTCTTTCTGGCAAAATACTTCGTAATTGTTGGTCAGCTAAAAGAAGTGACCAATGTTTCTTAAATACCGTATTTATCGGCGTATAACACGCACCGGCGTATAACACGCACCCCAATTTAGGAGGGAATTTTAAGGAAAAAAAACTTTTAGGAGGGAAGTTGAAGGGAAAAAAAACTTACATTTAAACGCCCATCATTGCAGCCTTGTCAGTGCAGCCTTGTCAGTGCAGCCATGTCAGTGCAGCCATGTCAGTGCAGCCTTGTCAGTGCAGCCTTGTCAGTGCAGCCTTGTCAGTGCAGCCTTGTCAGTGCAGCCATGTCAGTGCAGCCATGTCAGTGCAGCCTTCCCCAGTGCAGCCTTGTCAATGCAGCCTTGTCAATGCAGCCTTCCCCAGTGCAGACTTCTCCAGTGCAGCCTTGTCAATGCAGCCTTCCCCAGTGCAGACTTCCCCAGTGCAGACTTCCCCAGTGCAGCTTTACCCAGTGCAGCCTTCCCCAGTGCAGCTTTACCCAGTGCAGCCTTCCCCAGTGCAGCTTTACCCAGTGCAGCCTTCCCCAGTCCAGTCTTCCCCAGTGCAGCCTTCCCCAGTGCAGCCTTCCCCAGTGCAGCCTTCCCCAGTGCAGCCTTCCCCCAGTGATCCCAGCCATTCTGGGCTTCAAAATCGCAAATCGCGATTTGAAAATGGCGCCGCCGGGGCCGAAATACACAGTGCCGGTCCTCGGCTCTTTCCGGCGGCTGTCGTTCATTTTCGGCTCCACTCGTAGTCCCGAGCGGAGCTATCCGAACCTAGCCGAGTAGGTTCGGATAGCTCCGCTCGGGACTACGAGTGGAGCCGAAAATGAACGACAGCCGCTGGAAAGAGCCGAGGACCGGCTCTGTGTATTTCGGCGCCGGCGGCGCCATTTTCAAATCGCGATTGGCGATTTTGAAAATATGACAGGTCGGATCGCAGGGGATCGGCGTATAACACGCACCTGCGACTTTCCCCTGATTTTAAGGGGAAAAAAGTGCGTGTTATACGCCGATAAATACGGTATCCGTTGAATCTGTCGATGCTGAATATTATAATCCTTGATCATTGGAATCTCATGATGCTGCATTTGTTCCTTTTGTTTATCTTGAATTAATACATTCCTTGGAATATCCGACACCTCCTTAATTTTTACTTCTATAAAGTGCTCATTATACCCCTTTTGAACAAACTGTTTTCCAATAATATTTGCCTGTTCCAAAAAGTGCTTTTTTCAGTGCAGTTTCTCCTTAACCACTTCAGCCCTGGAAGGATTTACCCCCTTCCTGACCAGAGCACTTTTTACAATTTGGCACTGCGTCGCTTTACCTGCTAATTGCGCGGTCATGCAATGCTGTACCCAAATGAAATTTGCGTCCTTTTGTTCCCACAAATAGAGCTTTCTTTTGATGGTATTTGATCACCTCTGCGGTTTTTATTTTTTGCGCTATAAACGGAAAAAGACCGAAAATTTTGAAAAAAAACGATATTTTCTACTTTTTGTTATAAAAAAATCCAATAAACTCAATTTTAGTCATACATTTAATCCAAAATGTATTCAGCCACATGTCTTTGGTAAAAAAAATGTCAATAAGTGTATATTTATTGGTTTGCGCAAAAGTTATAGCGTCTACAAACTAGGGTACATTTTATGGAATTTACACAGCTTTTAGTTTATGACTCTCTTATGATCTCATTTCTTGAGGTGCTAAAATGGCAGGGCAGTATAACCCCCCCCCAAATGACCCCATTTTGGAAAGTAGACACCCCAAGGAAATTGCTGAGAGGCATGTTGAGCCCATTGAATATTAATTTTTTTTGTCCCAAGTAATTGAATAATGACAAAAAAAAAATTACAAAAAGTTGTCACTAAATTATATATTGCTCACACAGGCTATGGGCATATGTGGAATTGCACCCTAAAATACATTTAGCTGCTTCTCCTGAGTATGGGGATACCACATGTGTGGGACTTTTTGGGAGCCTAGCCGCGTACGGGACCCCGAAAACCAAGCACCGCCTTCAGGATTTCTAAGGGCGTAAATTTTTGATTTCACTCCTTGCTACCTATCACAGTTTTGAAGGCCATAAAATGCCAGGACATTTCAACCCCCCCCAAATGACCCCATTTTGGAAAGTAGACACCACAAGCTATTTGCTGAGAGGCATGTTGAGTCCATGGAATATTTTATATTTTGCCACAAGTTGCGGGAAAGTGACAAACTTTTTTTTTTTGTTACTAAATGATATATTGCTCAAACATGCCATGGGCATATGTGGAATTACACCCCAAAATACATTCTGCTGCTTCTCCTGAGTATGGGGATACCACATGTGTGGGACTTTTTGGGAGCCTAGCTGTGTACCGGGCCCCAAAAACCAATCACCGCCTTCAGGATTTCTAATGGCGTAAATTTTTGATTTCACTCCTTACTACCTATCACAGTTTCGAAGACCATAAAATGCCAAGATGGCACAAAACCCCCCCAAATGACCCCATTTTGGAAAGTAGACACCCCAAGCTATTTGCTTAGAAACACTGAAGGCGGTGCTTGGTTTTTGGGGTCCAGTATGTGGCTAGGCTCCCAAAAAGTCTCACACATGTGGTATCCCCATACTAAGGAGAAGCAATAGATTGTATTTTGGGGTGTAATTTCACATATTCCCATGGCATGTTTGAGCAATATATCATTTAGTGACAACTGTGCAAAAAAAAAAAAAAAATTCCTCAACTTGTGTCACAATATTAAATATTCCATGAACTCGACATGCCTCTCAGCAAATAGCTTGGGGTGTCTACTTTCAAAAATGGGGTCATTTGGGGGGGTTTGAACTGTCCTGGCATTTAATGCATAACATTTAGAAGCTTATGTCACACATCACCCACTCTTCTAACCACTTGAAGACAAAGCCCTTTCTGACACTATTTGTTTACATGAAAAAAATTTTTTTTTTTTTTTGCAAGAAAATCACATCATATATTTTTTTAAAGCAAAGGCCCTACAGATTAAAATGGTGGGTGTTTCATTTTTTTTTTTCACACAGTATTTGCGCAGCAATTTTTCAAAAGCATTTTTTGGGCAAAAAACACACTTTTTTTAATTGTAATGCACTAAAACACACTATATTGCCCAAATGTTTGATGAAATAAAAATATGATCTTAGGCCGAGTACATGGATACCAAACATGACATGCTTTAAAATTGTGCACAAACATGCAGCGGCAACAAACTATATACATTTTTAAAAGCCTTTAAAAGCCTTTACAGGTTACCACTTTAGATTTACAGAGGAGGTCTACTGCTAAAATTACTGCCCTCGATCTGACCTTCGTGGTGATACCTCACATGCATGGTGCAATTGCTGTTTAATTTGATGCCAGACCAACGCTTGCATTCGCCTTTGCGCGAGAGCAGGGGGGGGGCAGGGGTGCTTTTTTTTTTTTTCTTTATTATTTTTTTTGCTTTTTTATCCTATTTTTAAACTGTTTCTTTCATTTTTTTTAATCATTTTTATTGTTATGTCAGGGAATGTAAATATCCCCTATGATAGCAATAGGTAGTGACAGGTACTCTGATGTCTTCTCTCCTCAGCGCCGGAACGGAAATTACCGACCCGAGGAGAGATGACATCACTTCCTCTGCTGCTGTTTACTATAAAGTAGCAGAGGAAGATTCTCATTCGTTGGGAGCGATCGCGAGGGGGTGGCCATGAATGAGTGGTCTCCCCCTCAGCCTGGATTGCTCCCCTAACGAAGCCGACCGCCTCGGGCACCGGGGGGGGCGCGATGCACCCCCCCGCCCGTGGGAGGCAGATCACGTACCAGGTACGTGATTTTGCCTGCCCGTGCCATTCTGCCGCAGTATATCTGCGTTAGGTGGTCGGCAAGTGATTAAACGTATCAATTGCCCTTTTGGAATATTTATCAGCCAAGGATCAAAATTACATCTATCCACAGGTATGTAGCTGTTCCTCTCAACTGGTTTAAAAAAAGTTTTTTGTTACCAATCCTCTATTGGTTAGTTGTATATCCAAATCCAGGAAATGTATAGATGTACTACTGATTTCATAGGTCAGCTTGATGTTTTTTTGGTTACCGTATATACTTGAGTATAGGTCAATACAAATATAAGCCGAGGCCCCTAATTTACCACAAAAAAACTGGGAAAACTTATTGACCTGAGTATAAGCCAAGGGTTAGAAATGCAGCGGCTACTGTAAGTGGAAAAGAGGGTCAACAATGCCCATCTGCAGCCCATCTGCTCTCCATTCCATACTATTATACAATCATCTGTAAATAATTGGCACCCTACATGTATCTGGTATGAGGTATTTTTCTTCCTTGCTAGTGAGTATGTTCTTAATGCTTCCCTTTTTAATTAATTCCTGTAATTCACTTTTGGGAAGCATTAAGAACATACTCACTAGCAAGGAAGAAAAATACCTCATACCAGATACATGTAGGGTGCCAATTATTTATACAGTACCAAAGCTCCATAAAGATCAGAAAAAAACACCTGGACATCCATTAATAAATGGTATATAATCTATTAATGCAAGATCAGGGGAATATGTGGATAATTTTTTACAACCGTTAGTCCCATTAACACCAGCCTACCTAAGGGACACTAAGCATTTAATCCAGGAATTAAACAAAGTTGAAATCAGGCCAGATCAAAAATACTAGTCACAGCAGATGTGTCATCGTTATATACAAACATATGCCGTAAGGATGCTATACATGCATCAAGATGGGCCATGAACAAGTACAGTAATATGATTTCAAAACAAAAAAAAGGTTTATACTAAGGTGCTTGGCATTTGGTTTACAGCATAACTATTTTTGGTATAACTCTGAATTTTACAGGCAGCTGAACAGTATTGGAATGGAAGCGAAGTACGCTCCAAGCGTAGCTAATATTTTTATGGCTGAATGGGAGGAACAGGCAGCATATCTTAACACACCCCGCAACTAACAATGTATCGAAGATTTATAGATGACTGTATAATAGTATGGAATAGAGAGGATATACTTTAATTTTTGAATAAATTGAATAATAACCAAAAAAACATCATTTTATACATTTCCTGGATTTGGATATACAACTAACCAATAGGGGATTGGTAACAAAAACCTTTTTAAACCAGTTGAGAGGAATAGATACATACCTGTGGATAGCTGTCATTTTGATCCTTGGCTGATAAATATTCCAAAAGGGCAATTGATAAGTTTAAGGAGAAACTGCACTGAAAACAGCACTTTTTTGGAACAAGCAAATATTATTGGAAAACAGTTTGTTCAAAAGGGGTATAATGAGCACTTTATAGAAGAAAAAATTAAGGAGGTGTCGGATATTCCAAGGGATGTACTAATTCAAGATAAACAAAAGGAACAAATGCAGCATCATGAGATTCCAATGATTATTGATTATAATATTCAGCATCGACAGACTGAACGGATATTTAAGAAACATTGGTCACTTCTTTTAGCTGACCAACAATTATGACGTATTTTGCCAGAAAGACCATGATTTGTTTACAGGAGGGCACCCACTTTAAGAGATATAATTGCAAAAAATGTCCTGGACCCACCAAAAAAATCACAGGAATATACTTTCTTCCAGGGAAAAGGTTTCTATCCATGCAAGCGATGCTATGCATGTAAAAAAAACAAGCAAAATGGCCAAAAATGTATTAAATTTATATCTACCAATAACAACAAAGAATATCAAATTAAGGATTTTGTGTCATGCAGAACTGAGGGGGTGGTATATATGTTACAATGCCCATGCTCATTACAGTATGTGGGAAGAACGAAACGCCCGATGTGGAAACGCATTCGGGAACACATACAAAATATTAAAAAAGGTTTCCCAAAACACAGTGTGTCGCGTCACTTTGCATTGTGTCATGATAATAACTCAGCGCTTCTCAAATTTTGGGCCATTGAGAAATACAAACCACACTGGCGGGGTAGGAACAGGGTGAGAGAATTGAGTAAAAATGAATCAAAATGGATTTTTGAAATGGGTACTGTCATGCCTATGGGTTTGAATATAGACTTTGATTTAAATTGTTTTATATCAGATTTTTAATTAAATACATTTGTATTTTATACTTATACTCAATATTTTATGTTTCGTGTTGATTTTGTAATAGGGGTTGCTAATTTGGCTGTAAATTTCACTCGTACTACTGGAGGGAGTCTCTTGGTTATATGGGTAGTTGCAATATAATTTTAATATATGTCTTAGTCTAGGTCGGGGTAAAATAATGTAGAACATTATATCCTTATAAACTTAAAAAATTGTTTATATTGTCATTAATTTTAAGTTGTATTAAAATGTTACTTGGTTTATTAAGTTGTTTGTGAAATAATATGCATAACACATAGAATGGTATGATGGTATGGTACTCCTTTTGGATGTCCGTCAGCTGAGCACTGGCATTATATGACTGGCGGAAATGCACACAGACTTTCCTGGCCTGCCTCAGGACATCCTGTAAGCCCGGGTACCTGCCCAAGAACCACTGCACCACCAAGTTAAGGACGTGAGCCAAACAGGGCACATGGGTCATTTGTCCCTGTCGGAGGGCAGAGAGGAGGTTGGTGCCATTGTCGCAAACCACCATTCCTGCCTTAAGTTGGCATGGCGTCAACCACCTCTGAACCTGCCCCTGCAGAGCTGACAGAACCTCTGCCCCAGTGTGGCTCCTGTCCCCCAAGCACACCAGATCAAGCACCGCATGGCATCTTTTGGCCTGCGTACTTGCTGAGCCCCTTGAATGGCTACGGAGCACCGCTGGTTCCGAGGACAAAGCACAGGAAGAGGCCATGGAGGAAGAAGAAGAGGAGGGTGTGGAGGAGAGATGTGTGTCACAATCATTAGCATTTTGGAGGCGTGGTGACGGAACAACCTCCAACACTACTGCACCTTGTCCTGCATCCTTCCCAGCTGCCAACAGAGTCACCCAATGCGCCATGAAATTTAGGTAACATCCCTGTCCATGCCTGCTGGACCATGAGTCAGTGGCAATATACACCTTACCGATGACCGCCCTGTCCAGCGAAGCATGGACATTGCCTTCCACATGCCGGTAGAGAGCCGGAATCGCCTTCTGTGAGAAAAAGTGGCATTTGGGTACCTGCCACTGAGGAACTGCACATTCCACAAACTCACGGAAGGGGGCAGAGTCTACCAACTGAAAAGGCAGCACTTGAAGTGCTAGCAATTTTGCCAAGCTAGCATTCAACCGCTGGGCATGTGGATGGCTGGGAGCAAACTTCTTTCGGCGGTGCAGCAGCTGGGGCAGGGAAATTTGCCTGGTACAATCTGACGTTGGTGTACCAAAAGCAGATTGCCCACGAATACTTGGCTGTGACACACCTAATTCTACACTTTCATTCCTCTCAGTGCAGGTCTCAGAGAGGACTGAAGGTATAGTGGGGTTGGAGATCTCAGCTGATGAGGAGCAAGGAGAGGTCCTCTTTGTTCTTTGGTGTGGGTCTTTTAGATACGCTTGCCAACGAACTGCATGGCAGGTCAAGATATGTCGGGTCAAGCATGTGGTACCCAAGCGGGAGATTTTTTTTGCCACACGAGATACGCTTGAGACATATGTTGCAAATAGCAGAGGTGCGATCTGATGCACTCAACTCAAAAAAGGCCCACACCAAAGAACTTTTTGAATAACGCACAGAGACTGCAGCGCCCTGCACATGTGGAGCTTTGGGGTGTGATGCAGTCAATGTGCTGCCCTTAGGCTGGCCCCTGGAGAGCATCCTGCCTCGTTGGTGATGTGCTGCCTCCTCCTCCACCTCCTCTCTCCTATCAGGCACCCACGTTGAGTCAGTGACCTCATCATCCCCTCCCTTCTCATCACTGGAGCAAACCTGGCAGTATGCTGCAGCAGGGGGAGCCTGACTTCCAGATTGCTGTCCTTCTTGGGCACCCCCTCTGTCCATGCTCATATTACTGCCTTCATCAAGCTCAGTATCATCATCAGAGCCTTCCAAACCCTGGGCATCCTCCTGGAGCATGTACCCAACACTGTGGTCAAATAGTTTGAGGGACTCCTCAGGAGGACATGGTGGGGCTAGGGAAGGAGTCACTGATGACATTGAGCCGAGGGAAGAGGCCGCTGCTTTGCCAGACAAAGTACCCTGGGCATGGGTGAGAGAGGATGAGGAGGATGAGGACGGCTTGGTCATCCACTCGACCAAGTCTTCCGCATGTTACGGCTCAACACGGCCAGCTGCCGAAAAAAAGGCCAAGCGTGTCCCACGGCCACGTGCTGCTGAGGATGCACCGTCTCCATGACCAGCACTAGACACAGAGCCTGCTTGCCCTCTCTTATTGGCTTGTGACTGTCTGCCTCTCCTTCTTGGCCTTCCAGACATATTAATGGCCTGTAGCTGCACTAAGCTGGGGTAGATAGATATATATATATATATATATATATATATATATATATATATATATATATATATATATATATATATATATACTGGTACTGCAGCTAGCAAAATCAACTGCCTGCCTGTAGTATGAGAACACCACCAACCTTCTACAGGTAGCTTAAGCTGAACACTGTGCAGAGCTTGCAAAAAACTAACTTGTAGCTTTTTTAGCTGCCTGCGGTAGTGATAGGATCAGGAAAACACCACCAACCTTCCACAGGTAGCTTTAGGTGAACACTGTGCAGAGCTCGCAAAAAAATAACTTGTAGGTTTAGCTGAATACTGTGAGGAGGATGCACCACACTAACTTGTAGTTTTAGCTGAACACTGTGAGCAGGATGCACCGCACTAACTTGTAGTTTTAGCTGAACACTGTGCAGAGGTCTCACCCCACTAACTTGTAGTTTTAGCTGAACACTGTGAGCAGGACGAACCGCACTAACTTGTAGTTTTAGCTGAACACTGTGCAGAGGTCTCACCCCACTAACTTGTAGTTTTAGCTGAACACTGTGAGCAGGACGCACCGCACTAATTTGTAGTTTTAGCTGAACACTGTGAGCAGGACGCACCGCACTAACTTGTAGTTTTAGCTGAACACTGTGAGCAGGACGCACTGCACTAACTTGTAGTTTTAGATGAACACTGTGCAGAGGTCTCACTACACTAACTTGTAGTTTTAGCTGAACACTGTGAGCAGGACGCACCGCACTAACTTGTAGTTTTAGCTGAACACTGTGAGCAGGACTTACCCCACTAACTTGTAGTTTTAGCTGAACACTGTGAGCAGGACGCACCGCACTAACTTGTAGTTTTAGCTGAACACTGTGCAGAGGTCTCACCCCACTAATTTGTAGTTTTAGCTGAACACTGTGCAGAGGTCTCACCCCACTAATTTGTAGTTTTAGCTGAACACTGTGAGCAGGATGCACCGCAGTAACTTGTAGTTTTAGCTGAACACTGTGAGCAGGACGCACTGCACTAACTTGTAGTTTTAGCTGAACACTGTGCAGAGGTCTCACCCCACTAATTTGTAGTTTTAGCTGAACACTGTGAGCAGGACGCACAGCACTAACTTGTAGCTTTAGATGAACACTGTGCAGAGGTCTCTCTACACTAACTTGTAGTTTTAGCTGAACACTGTGAGCAGGACGCACCGCACTAACTTGTAGTTTTAGCTGAACACTGTGCAGAGGTCTCACCCCACTAATTTGTAGTTTTAGCTGAACACTGTGAGCAGGACGCACAGCACTAACTTGTAGCTTTAGATGAACACTGTGCAGAGGTCTCTCTACACTAACTTGTAGTTTTAGCTGAACACTGTGAGTAGGACGCACCGCACTAACTTGTAGTTTTAGCTGAACACTGTGAGCAGGACTTACCCCACTAACTAAATCCTAGGGATTTCCTATAAACAGATCCATCCTCTTAGTAGACAGCTATTGGAATGTTATGATCTGTTTATTTTATTTTATTCAGCCCTCCCATCCTGGTACATATGTGTATATCCCCTAGATAAAGATATGTATGTACCTAAATTTTCCTCTGTAAAATGTCTTATAAAAAGTTTTTTATTATATTTTACGCCTTGTATATCTAAATAAAAACTTTTTGAAAAAAAAAAAAAAAAACAGAGCTTGCAGCAAAAGTCCAAAGGCTTGCAAAGCAGCACTTGCAGCAAAAGCGTAAGTGCACAGTGCATGTATTAGATCTGGGCCTTCTCGCCATTTAAAATCACTGTATATAGGTAGTTGAAGAATGATAAAGAATATAGTCTGATCGGGTGTCAGCAACCTGTAGATCGCAATCTACCAGTAGATCGGAACAGGTGACTGGTAGATCACAGTCTGGGCTTGCTGAGCCACAATCCCAGAGTATCAAACAAAGTGCAATGCAGAAGGACTACTTGGAGCTGGAATAGGGAACAGGATCAATGCTGTAGTGCTGGCTCCTGTCCTATGCGGATTGGCCTCATTTACTTGGATGAGTTGAGATTGGCAGGCGGTAGCATGCACCAAAAGCAACAGGGGGCTTAATTTCTGCTGCAGCATGTGTATACCTTTGGCTGCTGCCTCAGCAGCTAAAGGGGGTGGGACTGGGGGTGGTAAAACCACAACTCAACCACAGGATTTTACGTGTGAATGAGTCCTAAGAGTGCAGCTGCTGAATGCAACTAAGAGTTCATTCACAAGTGCAGCAGGCACTGCTCCTCCTATAAAAAAAGGTTATTTGAGTGTGTTTGACAGGTAGTGAGGGGTGATGTGTTTCCTCCTCACCACTTGATTTAAACCCATGATTGCCGTGCAATGTATGTGATTGGTAGTAAGCAAATAAAGGTTTATAATTGGTGTGGGGAGGTGATCTTTGACTTCTCCCATGTTGTTCAGGTAGATCTCCATCTCTTTACGGTTGCCTACCCCTGGGTTAGATTATATACTTTTCTTAACCTCTTCTGCCTTTAGTGCCAAAATAATAGTGAAGTCACACTTCTTCCAGTGAGACCCTAGGAAGGATAAAGTGAAACTAAACCCATCTACCTAACAGATTCCCAAAACAATTACATTCAAGGCATGCTGTGAATGCTAGCCATCACACTTGCCTGTGCTTTCAATTGAACTGTCAAGTTATGAACAGCTTCCTTTGCTGTAAAGGATGTGAGGGTCTAGTTTCAATTTTAAGATCCCAAATTCATGGAGAGATGCTCTTGCATTGGAGAGGATCAGCTCACAAGATTTTGGGTATTTTTTTTTTGTTTAACTTTTTTTTTTTTTCAATAGGGACGGGACAGGCACTCTATGTTGATTGGTGATACGAGCTCACCGCTCGTCCGAGTAAGGAATTGTTTATCTGTTTTAATGTGAGTACCTTTTTTGTGCTAATAAAATCCAGCTTGTTGCCAACTATATTACACTATCTGGGACCTTCCTTTGTTCTTTCTCATTGGTGACCCCCTCTATATCCGTGCAGGGACTGAGTTCCCGCATGAGGCTATTGTGTATAGGACCAAAGGTTGTCCCCCCACTACTGGTCTTACGCTGGTACCCCGCCACCTGGAAGGATTTAGCCCCTGCACCAGGAGAAAGGGTCGTCATTCCTAATATTGGTTTATGCTGTTACCCCATTACCTGCAGGTAAGGGGCCACTACTTACAAGTGTGTGTTGCGTTGCATGAAGAGGAAAAACATCACTGTGTTATATTTGTTTCAGTCACCTTACCCCTTTCAAGAGGACTATTATATGCGCACTTTTATCTTTGGACATTTTTTAGATATTTGTCACAAACAATTTTTTCTTGGTTGCATTGTCCATTCATTTGCTTGATGTGTGCCTGGTGTGCACATTATCTGCATTTTTGACCCACCCAGTTTAAGATTTGGTGTATTTTTTTGTATTTCATTTATTAATTGGGAATATTCACTGTTATTACCCTGCACATGCTGTTGGTCACATGTGGATCTATATGGTATGTCACCAATATTAGTACGTTAGCACAAGCACTGCCACTTTAAAGTATTTTAGATATTATCAGCACTGTCAATTTGGTTTTATATTTTCACATTTTTATGTATTATGCTCTTGTTGGATTTGTCAGGTATCAAGTTAAAGTCCTCGCATATTATAAGATGACCCTGTCTGAACTGATTAATTTTTGTTAGGAGCGTAAATAATAACAAGAGTACATCTGGTATTGTCCATGGTGCAGCCTAGTGCTAGGCATCTCCCCTCAGTGTCCACTAGGCTGTTGTGGAGCGTGAAGGCTGTAGTATTCTTAACTGCTATTAAAACCCCATTTTTCTTGTGTAGACCTGAGGCCGTAAAGATGTGGGGGAAATTCTTGTTGGTACATCGGGGTTCTTCGTGTAGCTTAAAATGCGTCTCTTGTAAACAAAGCACATCACTCCGAGATTTGTGAGCTGTGCGCCAGAGGGAGGCTCTTTTAGCTGGGTGGTTCAATCCTTTAGTATTGAGTGACATGAATTTCGGCATTTAAGCTGAGGAGTGAAAGTTGGTGTTGTATGCGTCAGAGTTACTTACAATTGGAGGAGTGTAGAGGCATTGAGGTCCGGCTTCCTGTCAAGCGGTGTGGTGGTAGTCAGGATCTGCTAGGCAGAAGGCGCGAGGAAGTCTGTTCGGTGTTCTTTAGTGTTCCTAGGATCAGTACTCGGAAGGATGGAAAAGTTAGAGAGTTAACAATAGGATATACAGTAAATGTTAGGCACTATCCTGCCTGCAAATAGAAGAGAGAAAAAAAAAAAAACACAAGGAGAACAAAAAATCAATAGGAACAAAGAAAAAAAAAGTTCCTCCGAAAATCAACAGGTTGTGTATTATGAACTGCTGAGATAATTTGGGGTAAGAGTTCGTAGACTAGCTGGAACGAGCGTAGTGCCGAACCAGAAAAAAGTGCTGTAATTAACATAGAAGCGGAAGCATTCATTTAGAAGCAATAGAGTTGACGTTTGCATGGGGATGTTTAAAGGAAGAGGGGTTGTTTTTGCCGTGTGTATCTTGCGCTTGTATTGTAGTATCAGGGATGATGCCCCAAAACTGAAGCAGTAGGAGGCCTTCTTCCACCGTGTGGATGTTGTGTTTCTTCCCATTTTTAGTGACCATCAGTTTCGTATGGAATCCACATTGCTATGGGATCTTGTGGTTATTAAGAGGTTTGGTTATTGTATTCAATTGGCGCCTGAGTTGTCTCGTATATTGCGATATGTCAGCGTACAATTGTAGTTTGGAGTACGGCTGAGGTGAAGGGGTATAAGGTGTTGCAGTACCAGGACTCACCTCTGGGTTGGGCGATTCGGAATCCAGTCTCATCTTCTATTTCACTGGGCTATTTTGCATGGATGAGGCAGTGGAGGATGGACTGTCAGGGGATTCATTCCTGGGGAGAGATATTTCAGGAGGATCTGCGTCTGGAAGGTCAAAGTAAGATCCGTCTCCCTCACAGTGCAGGCCGCGGGCGCCATCTTGGGATCGGAGCTCCGGCGGCTGTGTGAAATAGGAAGTGAGTTTCCTGGGCTGTCTGTACTCCTTCCATTTGCGGGACATGGTGTGCTGTTCCTCCGGTCTCCGGTGGTTGAAGGAGGGTAGGGACAGCTGTTATAAAAATGCTTCCTTGATCTTATTTCTCCGGTCGGCGCTGGAGCTGTGGAGTCAGACGTCCATGCCGGTCGGCCATTAGCCACGCCCCCCGATTTGGGGTATTTTGACGTTACCGGCTGCATCTAAAAATAACTATCTCCTAAACGTTCCACGCTTAGGAGATATTTACTGTACCTATAGGTAAGTCTTATTATAGGCTTACCTATAAGTAAAAATCATACACTTTAACTGGAGTTCTACTTTAACATGTGCACTGAAACCAAAGGTACAGTGTACATTGTCAATCAAAGCTGACTGCATGCATTTAGCTTGCCAAAAATGTCCGCATCTATTTTCCTTTGCAAGCTCCTATCCATGTCATATGTATTACTTTATATGCAGCTAAGAATTTAGAAATTGTCTAATCCCTGGAATAAATAAAATGTGTTCCATTTCTTGCCAAGCTGTGTCTTTTTGGCAGCTACATGATTGTACAGATGTCCGTTTATATCCAGTTATCCAAAAAGATGAAACCTGCAACAAATAAACAAAGGATACAAATCCTTGTAGATCTGACTCTGTCAGACACTCTGATTAATGGAATATGTGAACTTACCTGATAACTACTATAGATTTGAAATGTTAATAATTAGTGTTGCGCTCTAGGTAGAAACTAAAATAACAGTGATATATATAGAAGGTGTTACCAAAGTAAATAAAAGGTGGACACATCTGAGATCAAATCCTAAATTCTAATCAAACAATAATGTAAACAACCTAGATAATTTCTAATATATAAAGTGCATTTGTCATGCTGTGTTGACTTTTGTGAGTATAAACCAGTCAAATTACTTGCTTTGGGTATTCTCAATGTTTCCATTTTGTGTTTATACTGTTTAAATATTGATTTTCTCAGTTTTAAATGTAATTTTTCAGGTTGTTAGTAAAAAATGTGTTCCATCAGTAATTTTTTTAATGTTTTGTCAGTAAAAAATGCTGTGGGAGGTTGGCAACACTGTCACTGGCTGTGATTGACAGCAGTAGGAACCAATCGCTCCTGCTGTCCCTGAGCCAGTGAGGATGCAAAGAGCCAGGAGAGCAGCTAATGTTGTGCACATCACAGGATCGAGCTTGAGCTCAGGTAAGTATTGGGGGTTAGTGGGGAGGGCTGCAAGCTGAAGGTGTTTTACCTTCATGCAAAGAATCCATAAGGGTGAGAAACTTTAAGCTTTAGAATCCTTTTAAGGGTGGAGTCTCAAAACCTCCACAAGTCCATTAAAGTGTTGCTATTACCCATAACAACCAACCTGGTTTTATCTTTCATTTTTTCAACACAGCTTAGAAAATGAAAACTTAAAAGCTCACTTGCTGTGCTCCAGTTGAGATAAAATTTGTATCAGACACATTTTATTATTTCCCCCCTAGGTGAATTAAGAATACCTAAAGTGTACATCCACTTTTGCTGTCATGTCTTAAAACATTTTTTTACCGTTTTTAGTTGTTTTTGGGTGAGGGGCAGATGAATAACAGTATCCACTGCTCCATTTAGAGAATGTACTCTATTATGTGAAAACAATATGAGAAGTGTTGTGAATGGATAAAAGACAGGAAGAGGAGAGCAATGGTCAGAACTTCTTGAGCCTAGGTTCACACTACTGCGATGCAATGTACTGCAAATTTGATACTTTTTTGTCCTGTGTAGTGCGAATTTGCCTTGCGTTTTGAGTTGGACAGGTGTGAATTTACTGTGATTTTACCGCAAATTTCAGGAGGCAGACAGTGAACAATTTGCAGAGATGTGAACTGTGTGCTGCGAGTTTACTGAAAGTTTAATTGAAACCTATGAAGATAAAATTCACACTGCACCATAGGAATTTGCATTACACCCGCAGTCAACACGCACAGCAGTGGCGGAATTATCAGGGTCCCAACAGTCGCAAGTGCGACTGGGCCCTGTAGTTCTCCTCCACTTCAGGGGGCCCACCGGCCGCCTGGCCGCCGCGTGAGGGGCCCTCCTGACTGTCCGGGGTGAGTGTCTGTGTCTGACTGTCGGGTTCATGCCATGGGGAGGGGGGCTTTCACCTGCTACGCCTGAGGGAGAGACTGTGAGAGAGAAGCGCTGAGAGACTGTTTGTTGGCTCCGCCCCCGCCTATCCAGGAACAGAGAGACAGTAAGCGAGGCGGTGCGGACACCGAAAAAACTCAGCAGACCAATTCAGTGAAGGCGGGGAGGAGCTCTCCCCTCTGCGATTGCGCAGTGTGTGGAGTACCTACGTTCACGGTTTACGGTGTGACCTGAGGCAAGCAAGGCATTCCTGGAGGAGGCATGCCATGAAGGATAATTTCTGAGGAGGGGGAATCGATCGATTGATTGGCGGTAAGTCACCATTTTGCACTGCAATCGATCGATCCCAACCTCCACCACCTCTGCGGCTCTGCCTCTTACTGATCCCATCCCCCCACCACCTCAACTGATCTCATCCCTATCCCCCACCCCCCATCACTTCTACAACAGAGGTGATGGGGGGTTGGGGGATAGGGATGAGATCAGTGATGGTGGTGGGGGGATGGGATCAGTAAGAGGTCCCCCAACAGTACCACCACCACCCCCCTCCAGTAACACCACCACCCCCCCCTCCAGGCTGCAATGGGGACACAGGTTGCATTGGTGACACCGGCTGCACTGGGGACACTGGCTGCACTGGGGACACAGGCTGCATTGGTGATACAGGCTGCACTGGGGACACAGGTTGCATTGGTGACACCGGCTGCATTGGTGACACAGGCTGCACTGGGGACACAGGTTGCATTGGTAGCACAGATTGCACTGGGGACACAGGTTGCATTGGTGACACAGGCTGCACTGGGGACACAGGTTGCATTGGTGACACTGCCTGCATTGGTGACACCGGCTGTACTGGGGACACTGGCTGCACTAGGGAAACAGGTTGCATTAGTGACACCGGCTGCACTGGGGACACAGGTTGCATTGGTGACACAGTCTGCATTGGGGACACCGGCTGCACTGGGGACACTGGCTGCACTAGGGAAACAGGTTGCATTAGTGACACCGGCTGCACTGTGGACACAGATTGCATTGGTGACACCGGCTGCACTGGGGACACCGGCTGCACTGGGGACACAGGCTGCACTGGGGACACCAGCTGCACTGGGGACACAGGTTGCATTGGGGACACCGGCTGCACTGGGGACACAGGTTACATTGGTGACACAGGCTGCACTGGGATCAAAATCATGCTTTTTGGGGGGGGGCCTTAATGATTTCTTGCACCAGGCCCTGAGGTTTCTAGTTACGCCTCTGATGCACAGGACCCTTTTTTTCTTGCACCAAATTCGCAACGCATGGATGTGAACCAAAGCCATGGAATACTATGCTTTTTACATAACCTACAAATCTGTGTGCTCCTAAACACATCAAACTCTCTGTAAATTCACATCAGTGTGAACCCAGGCTTAGTTAGACTAGAGTTAGTTAACCCATATAGCGCTGGACATTTAGCACTTCAAGGAAGCTCTGCCTTCACTTAAGAGAGAATTTCTATAGTAAGCAGCAATCAGCAGGACATGATGAGTTATATAACTGCAACTGTGCCCAAAATGTTTTTTTACCAGACTTCAGCTTTTACCATTACACAGCAGGGTTTTGGAGCTTTCAGAAAAGATTAAGTAAATCTTTAAGCGGAAATGTTTTATTTTTTAAGGTATACTATGGGAACAAATATACAAAAGGTGTTGTCCAAACCTGGCTGCAAAAGTGGACTCACATGATCAAGTTCAGGAGATGCATGGCACTTGGAGCCAACCCAATACCACTTAGCCATGCAAGTCTGCTCTGGATTAGGTGATCAACACATCCTTATTTGTCGTTTAATAATTTTTTAGATATGTAAAGATAATAGAACTGGTGCCTAGTTGTGCTTGTGACTGTTCAAACTGCAGTTCCTAAACCATTTCAAGCCCATGTAAATACAGAGTATTTATAACAGAGTGGAGTGGTTGAAAATAGTATGTTGTGGTACACAGTAAAGAAAGCTGGATGGTATGTGATTATTGACAAAACTGACAGTACATAAAGCTTTAACTGGGAATTCCATGAAAAAAAGAAAAAAGAAAAAATCATAGAAAATTGTCACACAAGCCATTCTGTTATTTCATGCTTTTAAAAAACATTTACCTGTCCACATCAGTCTGCAACTGCTATAATTATCTAAAATTGTATTGCATTATGGCAGCCTGGGAGAATTCTGGAAACAGTTGGTGAACAGAACACTCCCAGAAATGAAATTTCATACTTGTGTGATTGGCTCAGATGACTGTACTAAGATACAAGTAAAGGTTTGGACATCCTCTGCAAATGGAATTTCAGTTTTGGGGAAAAACTCCCTGCAGGTTAACTACTCCTAAACCTGGGTATACACAAACTAAAAATTGGCAATTTCAGCAGGAAAAAAAATAAAAAAAACTCATGGATTCCCACATCAACAAAAGTTCTATTGCTTAGTGCCATGCTATTGTATTCTGACAGAGGGGACTCCCCCCATCAGAATACACAGATCTTTATTGCAGCCATTGGCTGCAAGCACTGGTGGCATTATGTTTTTTCAGCAGGATTGTTCAACAGACAGGGGTATAGATAGAGCATTCACCAAGCATAGTATGTATAGTATTTGTGCATTTTTAATGTTGTCCTTGAAATTACATTGGTACAATGCAGTGTCCAGTTCCCCGTGCCCTATGCCCCAATTTTGAACATAAGTTTGCATATTAGAACAAAAAAAGTTCAGAATTGAATAACAGGATTGCCGTTTTTTTTATATATATAGTTATAGATAAAAGAATTTTTAAGAATGTGATTCTTGAATAATGGAGGAGGAATGTGGAAATTCTTTGATGACTGATAATAATAACTGCAAAAGGTAGTAAACCACATATAAGGTAGCAGTGTGCATGTAAGAGATGTGTTCTAGTCTGTTGGTAGCATTAAAGCTCAGATTCATATTCTCCATAAAAAGCAATCCTGAAAAGAATTATGACACTAATTTTATGACTCACATATAACTCACGATCATTTATCATGCTTGTCCCATATATTTTGATAGAATTGCAAGAGAAAAGTGTCCCTTTGGAATATTATAAAAACAATAGTGAGTGATGCTGTTTTGTGCAAATCTTCTGTGCATCTAAAAAATATTTACATTTGAATCAAATTTGACTTTTGACACATTAAGAAGTGTGCCATTATGGTACAGTCAGCATGCCTACTTGGAAAATAGAAATCCAAGCAGAAAATAATATAAATTTAAATGAATATATGCTTTATATTTATCCGTTTCAGTCAAATAATGGTGATTTTCTACTTAAGATGTTAAAAAATAATATATAGCTCTTTAATCCAAAGGAAAAGCTGCACACTGATGATATCTGAGAGTGGTCCTGGGGGCAGGACTGTGTGCTGAAGCTTGTCAGGTGTGTTGGGATCCTAGTCTGACCCTTCCTGAACTATCCTGCCAGGAAGTTGTCACTGCACAAGGCAGATCATAAGCAGCTAAGGTATTTCCTTCCCCACATCCACACGTATACACGCTCCTTGAACTTGTGCAGCTAAAAAGCAGGATTGCCTCAGCCACTTAGAAATTACTTCCTGCAGTGACAGCTTCCTGATGGGATAGCTCAGGTGGGTTTAAACTAGAATCCAAACACATCTGAGCTCATCCCATAGGCGTGCGCAGGGGGTGTGCCGGGTGTGCCTGGGAACACCCTAATTATCCCATGGGGCACAGATCCCCCCTGCTGATTTTTCACCAAAGCCCCTCAATGGGGTTCTTAATAAAATTGTAAAAATAATAAAAAAATAAAACTGTAATATAATAATTTAAAAATAAATAAAAAACTACTGACACTGTCCACTGCCCTACTAACACCAATCTCTGCCCTACTAACATGTCCACTGCTCTACTGACACCGTTCATGTTTTAATACATATATACACACACACATTCATACATACACACACACACACACACACACACACACACACACGTGTGTTTGAACTTTGGGGTGCACACCCTAATCCAATAGGCTGCGCACACCTATGGCTCATCCTTACTTGTCAGCTAATTAATGTTTTGCCTGTGAAGACATAAACCATGTGCCTCTGAGCTATGTTTGGAGGAGTGACATACTTCAAGGCTACACTAGATTCCAGCATGTGAGGAAAGTGTTTGGAGAGTTGGAGCAGTGCACTCTTCTTTGACAAGCAATTACCAATATATGTGCCCCGGGTGCCGCCAGCCCGGGAGCCAAACTGAGAGGGCCAGGTGACTGCAGTTGTCACTAGCCTGGGATTTTTAGGTTGGATTGGGTTGCACTGATTTGCCTGAGTTGTATTCATGCAGGTAGCCACCAAACTCACACACCACTGGCTGCTCAGTGTGAGTGACAGTGAGCCCGCTCTGCAGTACTGCCGCTGATCACAGAGAAACCAGGATCCGGTCCCAGCTGGGGATTCAGCCTAGTGCACTGCCTACCTTGCTGCCTTTTTAAGAGACCCATGTAGGACCCCAGGGGATAGAGTCAAAGTATGCTATGCTGAAGCGATCCAGGCTCCAGCAGTACCCAGGGGTGTCAATCATGAAATGACTCAGGTCCCAGGGAGAGGCCCAGGGAGATCAGCTGTTTGAGAATCAAGTGCTTGTGATCCCTGCAGGCGAAGGGTGTAGGAGGGGTTATGAGATGGTGGTAAGCTAAATCTGTAATCTAAGAGTTGGGATCTGTGTGTTCCTGGCTGGTGTCTGAATCCCAGGCAATCCCTATTAGAACATACATCCCATACTTACACTGTCACAAAGTCACTGCCCTACCGACACCAGCCACTGCCTTACTGACACCAGCCACTGCCTTACTGACACCATCCACTGCCCTACTGACACCATAAACTGCCCTACTGGGACCAGCCACTGCCCTACTGATACTAACCACTGCCCTACTGACACTAGCCACTGCCCTACTGACACCAGCCACTATCCTACTTCCAGTGTAAACTGCTCTACTGACACCAGCAACCGCCCTACTGACACCATCCATTGGCCTACTGACACCAGCCACTGCCCTACTGACACAATAACTGCACTAATGACACCAGCCACTGCCCTACTGACACCGTCCACTCCCCTATTGATACCAACAACTGACCTACAGACACCAGATACTGCCCTGCTGACATTTCAGCTGCTCTACTGATACCAGCCACTGCCCTACAGACACCAACCACTGCCCTACTGACTCTGTTTACTGCCCTACTGCCACCAGGCATTGTCCTGCTGACACTGTCAACTGCTCAACTGACACCAGCCACTGCCCTACTGACACTGTCGACTGCCCTACTGTTACTGTCCACTGGCCCACTGACACCGTCTACTACTCTACTGACTGACTTCATCCACTGCTCTACTGACACTAAGGGGGGGGGGTGCAGAACTGGATCTTTCCCCTGGGTGAAAGAATGTCTGGTTATAAGATTTGTGTAATTAGCAAGATGTAAAATATTAGAAGTTAAAGTTAACCTTAAAACAAAGGTTGCATAGATGCAAAAATAAAATGTTAGTTGTAACTAGGGATGAGCTCAGCTGAATGCACCCGGGTTCAGAAGTGGGCTAGTTCTATGAACTTTGTATAGTTTGTGTGCTGAATCTATACCCCACTGAAATCACTGGGAGCCAAATCTTAGGAATCAGAAATTGCAATTTTCTAGGCCAATAGACAAGGAATTAAATTGTCAAACAAATGGCATGGAGGAAGAGCACTCCCCTAGAGGATATGGGCCAAATAAAAAAATATTTTAAGTTATTATTCAGCTGGGAGAGGGTATTTTCAGGCAGCCTAAAGGGCAACATTAAATTTGTGTTGTAGGTGTTCTGTGTGAATGGGGTAAAAAAATGATTGTTATTAGGCTATTTTCTGTGCTGTGCAAATACTGCATACTTACTGACCATTATTTGCCTTTCTATTTTAAAAATGAAAACATTCATTCAGCAGAGGGAATAGCCGAATAACCTTTATTTTTTATCTTATTCACACAAAACTAACATGCATTCACTTTTACTGAGTGAATTATTATGCAAGTTTTTAATAAATACACACAATAGTGTTGGTCACTTTTAATGACAATGAACCAGATTATGCAATGCACACAGTAATGACCAATGTAGTATTTATCAAGCATAAAAAAGTTGATTTTTACCTCCGAGAAAGATTAGAGGAAAAAATTTGGTTTTGAACATTATTGTGACAAAACACCCTGATAAATATTCATGCAGAGTATAGGCTAGAGCCTGGCATTGATATGTTTTTTTGCAACAGCTGCATAAAAATTAAGTTTGTTATATTAAAATTTTAGCTGAAACTGACTACAGCAATGGGAGCAATGTGGGATGGTAATGGTGGCAAGGCCAAGAAATATATTACATTTTTTACAACTGGGAAAAGTATGTTTTTATGGTTGTAGTTGGGTAATTTACACTTTATTCCAGCCCAAATACTAATGCGGAGCACAGGGTGGACCCTGACTTTCTTGCATTTTTTGCAACTGGAAAACAGCTACGTAAAAAAAAAAAAATTAAGCTTGTCATATTACAAGTGCAGTTAAAGCTGACTACAGCATTTAGACCAATGTGAGATGGTAATGATGGCAGGCCTACAGCAATGGTAGTGGATAGCTAAAGCATCAAGCCAGTAGTTATATAAAGAGATGTTAATGGTGGCAAGGTGTACTTATGGCGGCAGGAGATGGCAATGATGCAGGAGATTATTTGAAAGAAAAAAAAGGTAAAGTAAAACAAAATCTCCTCATAAGTTAGGCATCTGCCAGTTGACTGCTGGACAATTTTACACTGCTGTATTCTCTCTCTATTTTTTTTATTGTTTATTTAGCAAAAGGCAAAGGTTTTACATACTATGTACACAGACACCATACCATAATACTGATAAAGCAGCTCAGATGCAGCTGAGGAGTCACAGTACAGTCAATAATGCAGCATAATGCATAAGTCATGGAAAGCT
Source organism: Lithobates clamitans (assembly GCA_037952925.1). Lineage (NCBI taxonomy): Eukaryota > Metazoa > Chordata > Amphibia > Anura > Ranidae > Lithobates > Lithobates clamitans. The sequence goes on from JBBGZY010000272.1 coordinate 6,368,200, forward strand.
CAAAAAGCCAAGGGGCTAAAGTATTAGCATTGTACTTCATTAAAATGTCCCAGACAAAATAGCAGAGACCTCCTGTAGCCAAATGTGCAATTCCTTTGCAGGCTGCCTGCCAGAGACCTCTGTCCCATACCTTTCAACCAAGCTTTGTAACTAATTAACAAGAGGGAGCAAACAAAAAGATAAGGAGGAAGATAGAGAAGAAGAAAAGTTGGGGTGTGGGGAAGAGGGGAAATGAAGGGGAGATTAAGGGGGAAGAGAATGCGGGGGTGGGGGGGGGGGGTGCACCAGTAAGGGAAGGAACCCAGACCAGCATTAAATAATTGAACCCAAAAAAATATTCCGGCCCTATAAGAATGCTCTAGGCGGGGTCTTGCTGGTCGATCAACTCCTGGCAAATGGTATGATAGAAAACAATTGACCATGGGTACCACGTGTCAAGAACCTTCTCTTCTCTATGGTAGAAAAAAGCTGTGAGGTGTTCCATGCATTCAATATCATTAATTTTAGACATCCACAAAGAAATGAGTGACAGGCTGTTTCCATAAAGCAGGTATGCAAGCCCTGGCTGCATTTAACAAATGTACCGTAAGTGAGGAATCATACCCTGAAAATGGGGCACTATTGTGGTGAAGTAAGTAACTCATAGGGTGAGTCCCCAGGTCCACTGATGTAAGCTTAAGTACTAACTGGTGAACTTGTTCACAAAAAGGATATGCAAGTAAGAGCCTTCTCCCCCCCCCCCCACATCTCCAGCGAAGATTAGACATGTGTGGGAAGATCTTATATAGGGTAGTCAGAACCCTATACCAACGGCATAAAATTGTATAGCCCTGCTATTGAAACCTATTTGCAATAGAAGGCTTATGTGCAAAAAAGACCACCTGCTCTACTTACGCCTGAGAGAAGGTCAACTGCAGATCCTCCTCCCATTTACATGTACAGTATATGGAGGAACAAAAATTTCTGATAGCGCAATTAATAGTTTATATAATTGAGATAAGAGATGGGGGACATAGGAGGTGTCTAGACATAAGTTTTCAAAAGGTGTAGGATTGTGCAACAACCCTGATTTGGGAAGAGATAAATCTGGTAGGCAGACCAAGGGTCCATTAGTGGATCCAACAAATGCAGAATATCTACTAAATAAGGGCAGCTGGAAGAAGGAGCCAAGTGTAAGGGGCTAAATTTGCCAATATCCAAAAGGCAGTCAAGTTTTTTGTTAGTGTTGAAGTCCCGCAATATAGGAACAAGAGGAGATGGTTTCTGCAAAATGGCTGGAAGAAGGAATGCGTAAGCAATCACCTTAAGGCCCGGTTCACACTGATGCGTTGCAAATTTAACGCGATTTTGACCCGATTGCGTTGCAAATCTTCTTTGCGAATTCATTACATGTTTGTTGCAAATTTATAAAGATTCTACAGGAATAGTTCTAATTTTGGGAGGTGACTGCGATTTCATGTTTGGCCAATGGAACCCAGTGTTATGCTGATGTAAAAAAAAAAAAAAAGCTTTATTTACTTCCTGTTCTCTTCCTGGTTTTTGTGGTGTGTGTGGAGAGTGTGTAGAGAGGAGTGTAGGATAATGTACCATTCATTGTCTTTTGTTATTGCAGCACTAGTTACTGCTACTGCTGCAGTCATAATAAAAAAGAAGAAAGCCAGGCTGAGGAGGAGGAGAATGATGATGCTGTCAACCAAAAGATACTGGGTACACCCTGTAATTGCAAATAGGGAGGAGAGAGGACAGTTCAAGGTGATCTACAATGATCTACGTCAACATAATGACAAATTTTTCAACTACACTCGTATGTCAGTTGACAGGTGAGCAATTATACTTTTTCTCCCCATTCCTCCAGACCTGCCTTTATGCTACATCCCCCCTCCATCCCTCACCCTACATCACTCCCCCTCCATCCCTAACCTTCACCGTAACCGGTATCCGAACATCCCTCCCACCCCAATATCCCTCATCCAGCTATCCCTCCCCCCCACTATACGTCACCCATCTATCCCTCACCCCCACTTTCCCTTACCCCCTCCATCCCTCACCCTCCATAACTCAATACATCCCACTGCACTGTATCCAACCTCCCTCTCCCCACTTCTCCCCCTTATCCTAATTTTCCCCCCTTTCACCTCACTTTCTTATCTGATACCTCCTCCCTTCCTTTATCTATGTAATCTTACCTCTTCTCTGTATATATTTAAATTTCAGTTTCAACAAATTGCTTTAACTGATCTAAAGCAGTGTGGAGCATCAGAACTCCACTTTCAGAAATAGTGTGGAGCCAGCTGAGCGATTACTTGTCACCTTAAGGTAACATATTTAATAAAGAGCCAGATAGCCAGCAAATGCGTATTTTTTTTTTTTTGTCGTGGCAGCTGATCCACTCTTGGCCTCACGTATTTGATGTAGGTGTTGCGTACACTACGCCACCTCGTCTTTACTTAGATCAAAAAACGGAAAAAGTAAGCACACAATTAATTATCCTTCTCCTTCCTTACAGGTACCTGGCTACCGGCAATTCTTTCGCCAGTTTACAATATGAATTCAAGTTGGGCAAATCGACCGTGAGTTCTATTGTGCATACAACTTGTGCAGCTATCTGTCTAGTTTTAAAGGACTTGGTGATGAAGAAGCCGACTAGGGAAGACTGGGCTAAAATTGCCAAAGTCTTTTGGGAGCGGTGCATTTTCCCAAATTGTGTGGGTGCAATAGATAGAAAGCACATCAGAATAATCAGCCCAATTCGTAGTGGCTCAAAGTATTTTAACTATAAAAAATATTTTTCATTTGTCCTAATGGCAGTGGCTAATGCCAATTATTCCTTTACCTATGTGGATATAGGATCATATGGAAGTAGCTCTGACTCCAGCATCTTCTCGCATTCTTCTTTTGGCAAGATGCTTTGAGAAAACTCACTGAACCTTCCTGATAATCTCCCACTTCCTGGAACAAATCAACCTCTGGAGCCTTATGTGCTTGTTGGGGATGAGGCATTCCCTATTTCTGAGCACCTTCTACGGCCATATGCAAACAGGGGACTGTCCACTGCAAAGAGGGTGACACGTACCTCGTATGTGAGCCTGATGTGCAGAGGGAGACCTCTCATACAGCCCTGGTTCCCAGATCACTGGAGTTGAGGACAGTGACCGTAGGAGTACAGTGGGGTATGAGTGCCTGGTGGATTCTCTGGACCTGGAGATGATGTCCACTGGGAGACACTGGAACTGGCTGGAGTGCCGGGTGCAGGTAAGCTGGATACAAGTTAGCAGGCTGCAGGTAAGCTGGATGCAGGTCAGCAGGATGCAGGTAAGCTGGATGCAGGTCAGCAGGGTGCAGGTAAGCTGGATGCAGGTCAGCAGGGTGCAGGTGAGCTGGATGCAGGTCAGCAGGCTGCAGGTCAGCAGGCTGCAAGTAAGCTGCATGCAGGTCAGCAGGATGCAGGTAAGCTGGATGCAGGTCAGCAGGGTGCACACAGCAGGCAGAAGCAAGGTCAGACAAGCCGGGTCATACACAGTGGATCAGTTCAACAGAATCGGCAGGCAAGGAATAGTCAAGTTCAGGCTGGTTTCTGGTAACAGGAGATCAGGCAGGCAGGTAAACAGAATCAGAGTCAGGGAAAGCCAAGGTTCAGGATTGGAGACAGCAGCGTGGTCAGAGAGCCAGGTCAGGTGATCGGATGCTGATTACAGGAACAGGTCACAGGTGAAGCTGCAGATCAAACAGCAAGAGCTGAATGGTGGAAGCCCCTCTTAAAGGCCACTGGGCGCCAAAGCCGCGTCACTATGTGTGCGATCTCTGCGATCGGCACATGCGCATTGGCGCACGCCTGTTCGTTACTGGTAATCTGTTGGTGGGAATGCGCCTGAGCCCTGTTGCAGGTCTGGAAGTAGTATGTCCATGACAGAGGGTATCCAATTACAGACTGTCAAGGGCAAGATGTGTAGTGGATTGTGCTTTTGGCATACTTGCCAATAAGTGGCGTTTCCTGCACTCACCGATCCGCCTTAGTATGGAGCATGGCATTAGTGCAGTGCAAGCAGCATGTGCATTGCACAATTTTGTTCGTGCTCGAGATGGGTACCTATTTGAGGACTCTTTGATGCATGACCTTGAAGATCCAACATGGATCAGAACCCGTGGCAACTACAGTGGGGAAAATGTGCCCCAGGACTTCACAGATTATTTTATGTCAGCAAATGGGCAGCTATCGTGGCAGCTTGATGCAATAGGTTAAAATGCTGTACTCTGCTTCACATATTTGCATGGTGTCAATTTTCAACATTAAAAATAATAAAATTGAATTTGATACTGTTCACGTGTCATTATTTTACAGAGTGTGTTGTGTACATATCGATCTTCCCATACCATATCCTCACTACAGATAACCTTAACCATTTCCGTAACCCTAACCGTAAAATGTAGCCTAACCCTGATGTCTCCAATCAGTGCATCAATAGACAAATACACATCGATAAGTAATATACTTACAATTGGGTTTATAGGTTCCAGGAGGTAAGCTGTACCGGTCATGGTACATGAGATGGATGATTTGCCCCATAGTAAGCAATAGTAAGCAATAGAAGCAATGCAGACAGATATCACACCATAGTTGTGATATTTTTTTTATTTGTAATCTTCATGTAATTACATACTTTTTGAAGCATTTTTGGGAAATAATCATACTTCAAACATTGTAAAGAACCACATAACGAGGAGGTAATACTCTGTCTCCTTCTTCCCTTTCTCTCACACTTCATGCTTTCTCCCCCTCACTCGATCTCTTCTTTCAAGTCAAACTTAGTATGACCCTCTAACTTTCTCAGACCCTCTCATTTCCTCTCACCCTCTCACTTCCTCTGACCCTCTAACTTCCTCAGACCCTCTAACTTCCTCAGACCCTCTAACTTAATCTGACCCTTTCACTTAATCTGACCCTCTCACTTCCTCAGACCCTCTAACTTCCTCAGACCCTCAAACTTAATATGACCCTCTCACTTCCTCTGACCCTCTCACTTCCTCAGAGCCTCTCACTTCCTCAGAGCCTCTTACTTCCTCAGACCCTCTCATTTCCTCTCACCCTCTCACTTCCTCTGACCCTCTCACTTCCTTAGACCCTCTCACTTCCTCAGAGCCTCTCACTTCCTCAGACCCTCTAATTTCTTCAGACTCTCTCACTTCTTCAGACCCTCTAACTTAATTTGACCCTCTCACTTCCTCTGACCCTCTCACTTCCTCTGACCCTCTAACTTCCTCAGACCCTCTAACTTCCTCAGACCCTCTCACTTCCTCAGACCCTCTCCCTTCCTCAGACCCTCTCCCTTCCTCAGACCCTCGAAGTTTCTCAGACCCTCCAACTTTAACAGACCATCCTACTTCCTATGACCCTCCTACTTCCTATCTGTTTCTATAGTCTTTATGGACATACTGGACATTTTCACTCTGTTTCTCAGGCGTTACTAGCTTCAAAGGTACAAACAGGGATATCACTCTATCCGGTGGTTCACTCGGGGCGGGTCCATATTGCATAATCACACCACAGCCCTTTACATTTTGGTCTGAGGTGGAATACATGACCTTAGATTGATGGTCAGTGGGATTTCTTGTCAGTGGGATAAATGCACTTACATTGGTGGTCATTAGGATTGCTGGTCAGTAGGATGCATACCTTTACATTTTGGTCAGAGGTGGGATACAAGCCCTGACATTGGTGGTCAGAGGTGGGATGCAAATCCACAAAAAAATACAAAACATAACATGAACAAATCCAATATGGATTAACAACATGAAAGTGCCAGTGCCATTCAACAGATAGGCATCTATCAATTCCAAAAAGTAGTAACACTCTGTTTCTCAGGTGTTGCTAACCTCAAAGGTACAGGCGGGGATATCACTCTATCCGGTGGTTCACTCGGGGTGGGCCCATATAGCATAATCGCACCACAGCCCTTTACATTTTGGTCAGAGGTAGGATACAAGCCCTGACATTGGTGGTCAGTGGGATTGCTTGTTAGTGGGATAAATGCCCTTACATTGGTGGTCAGTGGGATTGCTGGTCAGTAGTATGCATCCCCTTACATTTTGGTCAGAGTTGTGATACAAGTGCTGACATTGGTGGTCAGGTGGGATGCAAATCCACTAAAAAATACAAAACATAACATAAACAAATCCAATATGGATTAACAACATGAAAGTGGCAGTGCCATTCAACAGGTAGGCTGCAGGTAGAGTCTTAAAAACATATTTGAATCTATAAATTCAAATATGTTGTAACACTCTGTTGCTCAGGCGTTGTATGCCTCAAAGGCACAGGGGGGGATATCACTCTATCCGGTGGTTCACTCGGGGGCCCATATTGTGCATTTGTGGGAGGCTCAATTGAATTAACTTCAAGTGATTGATTTCTATATGGATAAGGACTAGGAATGATTTGTTTGAGCTGTTCCATAGGTCTTGACACACAGGTGTATAGTGGTTTGTCATGGATGGCATTTGATTGTAGAGCTGTAGTACTCTGCTTTGTTGTGGTAAATGGTGAGGAATTGAGTCCTGTGGTCTTAATTCCATTGCTCTTGTTATACCAGGGGTTCTAGTTGGAGGGGTAATTAAGGAAGCAATTGGTGGAGGAATCGGATATGGGATTCTTGATCTGGGGGTCTCATAAATGCTTCAATGGTCAGAAAAACTAGAAGGATAAAGGTTTGGTGCAGGCTTTGAAGCAGAAGAAATGGGTGTAATTATTTGAGTACTAGTACTCTTGTGCGTTGGCTCTGAAACATGGCTTGGCATAGTGAAGGAATGTATGCAATGTTGCACTGCAATCCTCATGTTGAAGTAATGGTCTGGCAAGACCTCTTTGAAAAGAGGCACCAAACTTAGGGCAAACATAGTATGAGGGCATCTCTGAACATCGATTTGTTCAGTGATCCCTGACACTATATTGAGTAATTTATTTGTCTCGTCTTGGTCTTCCACCTGTTCTGCTGCCCTGCTGCTTTGCTTCCTGCATGAGGTAGATGTTTGCCTTTGCCTTCTGTTGGAAGGTGTAGAAATGTCAGTATCCTCATTATCTTGCTCCTAAGTAGATGATTTATGTACATCGATTGCGTCACCCTCTACCTCCATAGACGATGAATCCTCTATGTTTGTGCAAGCAAATGATACTCCCTCATCTACGTCAACAATAGCAGCATGCTCCTCTCCCTCTTCCTCCTCCTCTATCCAACTTGCTTCTGTGCTGAAATACAAAAGTTGATACTTGAAATTCTAACTAAAGATAATAGCGGTAGAAGCAAAGGTTAGGGGGAGAACATGGAAAATTAGAGAGGGATGGTAGAGAGAGGTATTCTTGTATGTAAACTTACTTCCTTAATTCTAGAACTGGCTTGAGAAAATCCAGGTATCTCGCAAAAGCATAGGGACGCTTTGGAGCGGCACCAGACCCACTTCGTGCTTCACGCTCCAGTCTCTGGTGTCTTTGAAGTGTATCCTTGAGGCTTCGCCACCTAGTACGTATGAGTTCTTCTGTAATCAAATAAAGCATAAACAGTTAATTGGTGGTGAGTGGGAACAATGCTCATTATACAGCTAGTCAGTGGGATTTGTGATTAGTGGGATGCATGCCCTTACACTGGTGGTCAGTGGGATGCATGCCCTTACATTGGTGGTCAGTGGGATGCATGCCCTTACATTGGTGGTCAGTGGGATTTGTGGTCAGTGAGATGCATGCCCTTACATGGGTGGTCAGTGGGATACATGCCCTTACATTGGTCATCAGTGGGATACATGCCTTTACATTGGTGGTCAGCAGGATGCATGCCCTTACATTGGTGGTCAGTGGGATGCATGCCCTTACATTGATGGTCAGTGGGATGCATGCCCTTACATTGGTGCTCAGTGGGATTTGTGGTCAGTGGGATGCATGCCCTTACATGGGTGGTCAGCAGGATACGTGCCCTTACATTGGTCATCAGTGGGATACATGCCCTTACATTAGTGGTCAGCAGGATGCATTCCCTTACATTGGTGGTCAGTGGGATGAATGCCCTTACATTGGTGGTCAGTGGAATGGATGCCCTTACATTGGTGGCCAGAGGGATTTATGGTCAGTGGGATGCATGCCCTTACATGGGTGGTCAGTGGGATGCATGACCTTACATTGGTGGTCAGAGGGATTGGTGGTGAGTGGGATGAATAAATATGTACTTACGTTTATGTTTGCGAACTTGTGGTGTGAAGTCTTCCCAGCCTGAATACAAAGTTTTACAAATTTCTTCCCTGCCTCTGCCCTTCTGGGCATTATTTTTATATTCAGGTATACGGCTGCCCCATATATATGGCCTGTCACGGGCAAGCCTGATGAGCTCCTTATTGTCGATGCTGTTCCGACGCCTGGGGGCCGTCTTATCTGTTTGCATATGGACATGAGACAGGAAGTGAGGGGGCAGTACTGGGAGGAGGTAGGGGGGCAGTACTGGGAGGAGGAGCTGGAGGTTACGAATTTGCACATATGTGAACCATCAAATGCGATTCAAGAACAATTTACATTGATGTCTATGGAGACTAAATTCGCAACGCAACGCAGTAAACTCGCACAAGACCCTTTTTTTATCGCATCACATTCGTAGATGAATCGCAATGCATGTATGTGAACGACCATCATTGAAAACAATGACTTTAGGGATGACATGCAAATTTAAAGTGCTTTTGACGCATCGTATTCGCTATGAACTCGCATCAGTGTGAACCGGGCCTAAGTGTGGCTCCAATGGTAGATTGCTGAATTCTCTGCAGTATCTTAATTCTTGCAGTAAATCCCCAGCCTATGATCTTTGTCTCTACTAAATGTGCGCCTAGTCTTCTTATTTGAAGTTTTCCTGTTGCTCCTTCTAGTATATTTCAGCCAATTCAAATCATTTAAAGGTACTATTGCTGACCAAGTTTACACTGCAGTATCAGCTGCAGTCTGGTCTCCTAATTTTTTATGAAAACTTGACAGAAAATGGCCAGCAGTAGGACAGTTTTGTTTCTGTAAAATCAACGACAGCCACAGCGAACCACTGGCCAATTACTATTACTAAAACTACCTAAAAAAAAAACTTTTTTGAACTGATATTAACTTGATTGGGGTGCTGCTGCTTTATATCAATGAAACTGTTTGTGAAAGAAATAAACCAATTCCACGGCCAAACATGTGCTGCCAGTGTATGCTGTAGCTGAAACTGCCCATGAAAATCATATTGTTTTGTAACACCACATACAGCATTAAGGCATCCTTCACAGTTATTACCTTTTGTATAACGTAACCCTCTCTTTTATTATCACCCTTTATTTTTTAAGGCATATATATTCACATGTATGATGAATGACAACAGGCTAATTGTAAGACATTCACACACCACACACCACACATCAGACACTTGGCACTATGCACAAATACTATACATCTATCTTTCACTTGAAATTGAAAGATAAATGTATAACACAAAGTGTTATTGTTGGGAATATTTAGTGACATTGTCATCGAAGACTGGTTTTACAGGGAATGTATAGTATTTGTCTGGTATATAGTATTTGTTCATTTATTGTTTGATTTGTTTTATTCACACTGTTTAAACTGATGTGTTTAATCTTTGCATAACTGCCTAAAAGAGGACAGTTACATGTAAAAAAATAAAGTAAATAATACCAACCACATAAATAGATCAAACCATAACACACATATACAGTATATTGTACATGTTCCTCCTAAATATGTTTATTGTTAAGTCAGGCAGCATGCGTCTAGGCATTTAGTTGCCAGCATTTAAATCCACCTGTTCAAGCAGTTGACAGGAAACGGATTAATATGATGTCCATATTGTATGCTTCTTTACCTTCAAACATCTTATGATTCATTTATAAAGGAAATATTTATTCTTGTGCTAGCAGATTCTTTTTCTGTATCTGAAAGCCAGGCTTACATTTCTTGGTCAGTAATACTGTGCTGCAGAAACTCAGCAGTAGCTGTCCTGTATATATTATTATGCACCTGAACAACAAAAAGATCCTTTCATAGAACAATTGATTTTTCTTTACACATCAAAAAAATATGCATGTAGCAGGGCTATATATTGGAGTTAAGTATGCCCTGAGTGTAGCCAATCTTTTTCTAGTCTTACTGGGAAGAAGAGATTGAAATGTTTTATTGATGCTATTGTCATCATAATTTGGAGAATGACCATGAAATCATTGAATATTTCTTTCAACAGCCTAGGTCCAACATATACAGTCTAAGTGTCTCTGGCACTTGGATTATAATAGGATTTATTTCTGAGATTTAGCTATTTTTAATTTAGAGGGGAAGGTCTGTACAAAAATCCTATTTTGAAGTTACAGATAGAAATAGTTACAGTATATACCTACCAGAAGTTGCCACTAGCCTAAGTGGATCTCCAGTATTTCAAAGGGACAAATAAAAAAATTAAGAGGAAGAAAAACCAAACCATTATGAAAAGATGAGAATCAAGAGGATTTGACATACATGAGCTGAACGCCTGTCAGGAAATACGTTTGCATGCACGCAGGCCCATGGCCGAGTAACAGGTGCGCATGCACGAGTAAGTATAGGTGCAAGACGGGCTATTTAACTTCCCTATAGGTATGAATATGTCAGATTTTTGATGCTAAACAGTGGCACATTGTTTCACATGGAAAGTTGACATTTTATATAGTAGGCCTGTAGTTCTTAGGAATAACACACTTAAATCTGTCCAAACAAGAGTCTAGTAGATATCCCGGGTATGATAAAGTTTGAAACACGAAATCATAAATTATAATAAATAACTATGAATAATTATAAGAAATAATAATATAATAATAATAAAATGTATTCAATAATGTAAATAAATCAAAAACACTGAAATTTGCTCAGTTGCAGAATTGTAGCTGTCATTACTTTCAGTGTTTGATGACAAATTTCCCCACGAATCACTATCGCTCAATTCTCCAAGTGATTCTAATTTACTATTGCTGTTTTCTAGCTGGTCTAAAATCACTTTTGACGTAAAGGGACACTTTTTGGTTACTATGGACAATCTCAAGTTTCCAGGCAGAAAGAACAGTATATATAATATAAAACTGCATGCAGGGCACTGGACAAAGCTTTAGGGACAAAAGGGACGTGAAATTATTTGATACAATAATGTAATCTGTAAGATTACAGTGTACTGTGTGTGTTAAATGTTTTTCACTTTTTGAATTTGGCGTCGGGCTCCGTCCCCGTGTGTCGCGATGCTCGCAGGGAATGGAGCCCGACAATGTGATAGAGTGGAGGACACAGCGCACACACACAGTGGGGGAGACATCACAGGATTCCAGGGACAAGGTAAGTAACTTTGCCTGGATCCTGCGATGCAATCCCAAGTGTGGCTCAGGGTTACCGCTTTTGGTAATGAAAATTCACCCCGAGCCACATTCAGGAATTCCACCAGGGAGGTTAAACTGTACAAGTACTCTGTGTCAGTTCTGTTTAGCCTATTATACTGTTCCTGTGTTGATCCTGTTTCCAACCTCATCTGTATCTGACAGGTTGCAGGAAAGAAATTTGCATGATTTCCCAATCAACTCAGACAGTATTGACAAGGGAATCCCTCCTGCTGATCGCTTTGCCTTCTGTTGGAATCCCTCTTATCCCAGAAGGGGGGTGGGGGAAGCCATCCTTGCCGGGAGAAGGCAGTGATAATCGCTAGCGGCTATATCAGCTGCTTGCGATAATCGAAAGTGAATCCTGCAGGCTGGTTGTACCCAGGGACGTAACTAGAAATAGCAGGGCCCTATAGCAAAATGTTGTATGGGGCCCCCCTGCAAACAGCCCCCCCCCCACAACTGCCCTAGTGTCAATGCAGCGTGACCTGTGCCCAAAATAGCGTGGCCTGTGCCCAATACAGCGTGACCTGTGCCCCATACAGCATTACCTGTGCCCAATACAGCCTGGTCTGCCTGTGCCCCATAAAGCCCCACCTATGCAGAGGAAGAGGCAAGCCACCCGGATCAGCAGAGAGCGGGATTGCCCGCTGAAATAGCTTTCATTTGAATTTCCTGTCTTCCCGGGCTCATCATCACATAGCCCCACCTCTTGGCCCGACGCCTTTGATGATGTCACATGTCCCGCATTGGATCGGCGTTCTGTCTATCAAAGGCACCGGGCCAAAAGGTGGAGCTATGTGACGTGAGCCCCGGGAACACTGGAAGTTCTAATGAAAGCTCTTATATCAGGCAATTCAGCTCTCTGCTGATACGGACAGCTCGCCTCTTCCTTTCCTCTCTCTTCCCCTGGCTGGGAGACTGTGCTGGCGGTGCTCTTATCCTCAGGCCCCACTCGGCTGCGGGCCCCATAGTGCCTGCATGGGTCGCTATGGTGGTAGTTACCCCCTGGTTGTACCCAAGTTGATCAATCAGTCAACTTGGTACATTCATTCTGCCCATTAATGGTTTGAGTCATGACCAGTTAGAGGGCTTTCACTCGCGCTTTCACACTGGAGTGAATGGAGCCGCTTTTTTCAGGCGCTTTACAGGCGCTATTTTTAGTGCTGTAGTGCCTGAAAAACGCTGGCAGTGTGAAAGGGGTCTTACCCCCTGATACGAACCCTGTATGACTGGCCTAACAGACTAAGAGGCATTGGAGGGGATCAGATAATCAGATAAGAAATACCTATCTCAAAATGAAGCAAATTGAAGAGTTGGACACATTGGGGTAAATTTACTAAATCTGGTGCAGCTGTACATAGTAAACAATCAGCTTCTAACTTCAGCTTGTTCAATTAAGCTTTGCTAATAAAAACTAGAAGCTGATTGCACAGCTGGGCAAGATTCTGTTGGCACCAGTTTTAGTAAATCTCCCCCAATGCATTCCAGAGGTCTCTTTATTGATATAGATCCAAATGGTTTTATTTACAGCTATTATTGGATTTTAGGGTAAGTTCCATATTGATCTATTACTAATAGATTATAGGGCAAGAACCATACTTAGGGGGTGATTTACTAAGAAGAAGGCACTGCACCAGTTCATACATTAATTGGTGCGCCGGAAAAGTCATTAATTGAACGTGCAAACCGGCGCACATTGAATCGTAAATAGCAATAGTAAATACCCTCATATGTAAACTGCAACTCTCGCTAGGGTAACTGCGGTTTTCTCATTGATATTAATGCACGCCCAATACAATTGGTTAATTTCAGCTCATTGGATGTGTCTTATTAGGCTATTAGTAGGTGTTCTCAGTTAATTAACCCTCTTGATGCTAATCTCATTCTTATCACTTCTAATATAGCTTTGAAATGCTAGAGTGATCAGGAATCTTCATATTCCGGCTCTCCAGCTGCTGCGGAGCTACACATCTCATGAGGCATTGTAAAACTATGACATTTACAGACATGACTACGCATGATGGGAATTGTAGTTCCTGAACAACTAGAGGGCCGTAATTTGAAGACCCTTGTGCTAGACCATTATTATGCCTCCAGAATTGGGAGTGTGGCATTTACCCAACTTCTCTCTGCTGGTGGACACAAGAACCTATATCTATAGATACAGATATATATAGATATATCTATATATACACACACACTGAAGCAGGAAGCAATATACATTGGCCTGGAAGTGAATCTGTACACAGGAAGTAGGTGTGTGTTTTGAGGCCAAATCATTTAGACATACACAAATGACCCACACAAACACCACTTCATGTAAAAATAAATAAAAAATTATCTTAATTTGCAAATAAGGATCATCTCTTCCTCAGAGAACAGTGAGCGGGGCATGGTGGTGGGAAGAAATTAGCAGCAGTACAAGCAACTTCCTGGAGGGGCGTGATGTCATCCCTGTGTGTTGGTCACCGCTTCCGGGTACCAGATATGTGCCACGGGTACATACCTCCACCCACACAGCAGTTGTGCATCTCACATACACAGCGGTCGCACATCTAGATGTATTTGGCACATCTAGCTGCAGGAACCTAATTTTTATGTCAATTAATAGTAAAGCAGATGCAGATTTCCAGGACTGAACTAACAAATGTTTATAGTGAAAGACAACTGTTGTTTTCCATTAAACAAGGTCTAAATGGGCCATTGACATGCATCACAGTTGAAATTAGGAATGTGTCTTTGCAAAGTTAAACTACATGAAAACCTTTCTTATTTTTGCTTGGGGATAGATTGCAGGGGGATTAGAAGTCTTGTCAGTTTTTGGGGATGTCTGCACCCCTGATAGGGTGAAGACACCTCACAAATTTTGCCAGTTTCTCCTTCAAATGTATTCACTTCCTGTCATATAACCAAACAGGAAGTGAGGGTAAAACCCAATGTCTTTCCTTGGGGACACACAGGTCAATCTAAATCATTTCCCCATTAGGTAAATTGGACTTTGGGGGGTATTTACTAAAGGCAAATCCACTTTGCACTACAAGTGCACTTGGAAATGCAGTTGATGGAGATCCGAGCAGGGAAAATAAAAAAAACAGCATCTTTGCTTCTACATGTTTGGATGATAAAATCACCAGTGCTTCCTCTCAGATTTACAGTGAGTACACTTGTATTGCAGAGTGGATTTGCCTTTATTAAACACTCAAAATAACTAATAATTTGGGGTGTACACAACAACATGCTAGAGTGCAATTTGCCTAATGGGGACACTAGTTAGATTGACCTGTGTGTCCCCAAAGAAAGACATTGGTATGTTTTTACTCTCACTTCCTGTTTGGCTACGTGACAGGAAGTGAAGCAAATTTTCAGAAAAAGGACACAAAGCCCAACCTAACAAAGACAAGCAGGGGTTCTAACACTCACTTGGTTTCCCTCAAATGCCCACAATTAGAATAGGATTATCTTGAGCTAGATTTTAGTTCAGTGCTCTAAATCAGTGGTTCTCAACCATGTCCTTAAGTACCCCCAACAGGCCATGTTTGCAGGTTTTCCTTCATCTTGCACAGGTGCTTTAAAATCACAGTCAATGGCTTGGTATTTGGACAGCTATTTTAGCTAGGATAAATTCCCAAAACATGTCCTGTCGGGGGTAATTGAGGACTGAGGCTGAAAACCACTGTGCTAAAATGGAAAATTGAATACTTACCTCTCTATAATTTCCCTTTCCTGGTGCCTATCCATGGCAACATATGCACAATCCATGCATATGCTACCATGAAGGCACCAGGAAAGTAGCTTTTAGACAAATCACACTTTTTGTTTTTGTTTTGCTATGCCAATCAGCCTAGTGAAGCTGAAGCTGTGCAGCTGGGAAATCAGTTGCATGAAAATTGTTTGGTGGGGGTAGTGTAAAATGCATTACTTGGATTGAGCATGCATCTGCAAAATAAATTGTTAACAAAACACATAAAAATTTGCTACAAATGTTATTGGTCAACAAAACAGGACTTGGAAAAGAGCAATGAAAGCAAAAAACACATGTATGTTATTTGAGTCACAAACAGAATATGGTTTTGAGGTCTGACCATTTTGCAGAGGAACTTAACAGGAGTTAAAAGGACTGCGCCCACAAACGGACAGTCTCTTAAGGATTTAAACATTTAGTAGTCACAATAGCTTTAGGAAGATTTTGCTAAATAATGCAGCACAGACAATTAAATCAAAGTGAAACTAACAACCTACCAACAACACAGACTGACAAGATCAAAAATATATCACTGAAAAATATCCCCCCTCCAAAAAAAAATACAAGAAAAAAGAAAAGTAAAAAATATTTGCTCTAAAACACATCTGTTTTGCAAAGACATAACAAACAAAATACAAAGTGAAAATACATGTGTTACAAACTCTATAGGTTAGAAGGGATGAGGAGAATATTACAAGGGCTACTCCAACACAGCCCTGCCTTACCCAGAGGAAAGCTATTGGACTATTTCGGTACCCAAATAGAAAGTAGGACATTTTTTTTTCAATTATTTAATTACAAAAAATATTCTACAATTAACAACAAGAACAACTTGAGGGATGTTACAACATAGACAGTTAAGTACACATTAAAATAGCATTAAGTAAAACCCCCATGTGAAGATGGAGGCACACTGATGTGATAAAGGACGTTTGAGCTCAACAGTTTCGCAACCAATGCCGCTACCTCAGGAGGCGTCCAATCTTAACATCTAGGAAGGTAAATAATCAAGGTTACAATCATAAAATGCAGAAGAATGATAATGCATTATAATACAAGGTATTTTTGGAGCATTTACACATTGTATAACCAGACTCACCACACACAATTGCCCCAACAGGCAAACAACGGCAATTTTGAGACACCCAGCATGGGTGTTCCCCCTGGGGGCGGACACGGGGGGCTAATGAGGTGGACTAAGAATAAAAGATATATGATAAAATATGTTGGTTTGGGTATCAAACAGGTTAGAATATGCTGCTAAGACATGAACACTGTGTGTGGGGGTAGCTGGGGAAAAAAAGGGGAAAAGAAAGGGGAGGGGGGGTTGGAAATGGGAAGGGAGAAAGAGAAGAGAAAGAAGGAGGAAGGGGGGGACAGGGAGGCTGGAGGGAATGGGAAGGAAGGGTAGGGAGCAAAGGAACACGGGAAGGGGGAAGGGGGTGAAAGGGAAGAGGAAGGAGAAGGGAGGGGAAAAGGGGGGAGAGGGAGGTAAATGGGGAGGAGGATGGGGGAAGGGGGAAGGGGAGAAGGGATTAGAGAATGGGGATGAGGGAGGGAAAAAGAGGGGGAAAGGGGGAGGGGTGAAATGAGAAAAGGAGGGCAGAGAAAAAAATTATTGGCAGGACACCCGGGAAGCAGTGCACAAAGCAGGAATTGATAATATATAACACCCACCCAATAATGAGAGGAGAGGACAAAGATTGTTATGACAACCGGGAGTTGCCAGCACTGTTCAATAATAATATAAAGGGTCTGAAAAAGAAGGGGAAAAGTAATCAGGCAAAATATGTACCGTAAAGTTATGCCTATAAACTCCCCTTGACCTTCCTGGAGTGTATGGTCAGAGTGGAGCTCACTATGCAATAGAGCCCAGCTAATGCACCAAACAGCACCGGCCTGGAGAGAGGAGATGATAAGGCAGAGATGACCTGTATTCCCAAGTCCTTAAAAATAATGAGACTCACTTTGTGTGGCTGGTTGTTTAACGGATCCCCAGTGTCTGCTGCCTATGTGGAAGTGGCCGATCTGGCTGCCTTACATACCCCCGAACCCGGACCTATGTACAGCGCCACACAACATCAGGCACCAACGTCATCGCGTCCAACTCTCCCTGTTGCGCATGCGCGGAAACCCAATGCGTGCACGCACAGCCCTATATTTAGGGACACTTGTTAAACATCTCCACAGGGAAGCAAGGGGAGGCACTAACCAATAGGAAGGCCCGCCCCTTGCTGGAGAGGCGCGTGCCTGATGCCAGGGGGAGAATAAACTCCTCAAGCCGTTGCAATCACTAAAGGTGAAGCTGGTAGAGAAGGACAAATATCTAAAGTACAAAACCGGTGAAAAGTGTGCCCACCTGGGGGAAAGGCAAGGAGAACCCATCCCCCAGAAGGAACACCAGTGCCGAATCAAATTTAATACAAATAAGATTGCAAAAAATATTTTTTTCAATAGACTGTTCTTACAGAATGAGTATTACCAACTTGATCTAACAGAAAATAAATGAATATGAAAAATAACATACAAAAAGCAATTACACATTAATGGGACATAGGATTCCACTGGTGCATTTCCGGAGTACATAATAATACCAGTAAACCAGAAGGAAACTGAGGGAAAGAAGCATTATAGAAAATATTTGTAAGTCCGTGCCTCGTTAAGGCCTGGAGGTATAAGGGCCTCCCCTAATCCCTTCTCCCTTTCCTCCCTCCCTCCTTCCCCATCCTCCCCCCCTATTTACCTCCCTCCCCCCTTTTCCCCTCCCCCTCCTTCCTCTTCCCTTCCACCCCTTCCCCTTCCCGTGTTCCTTTCCTCCCTACCCTTCCTTCCCATTCTCTCCAGCCTCCCTGCCCCCCCCCTCTCCCCCCCCTCTCCCCCCCCTTCCTCCCTCTTTCTCTTCTCTTTCTCCCTTTCCATTTCCAACCCCCCCTCCCCTTTCTTTTCCCCTTTTTCTCCCCATCTACCCCCACACATAGTGTTCATTTCTAAGCAGCATATTCTAACCCGTTTGATACCCAAACCAACATATTTTTTCATATATATTTTATTCTTAGTCCGCCTCATTAGCCCCCCGTGTCTGCCCCCAGGGGGAACACCCATGTTGGGTGTCTCAAAATTGCCATTCTTTGCCTGTTGGGGCAATTGTGTGTGGTGAGTCTGGTTATACAATGTGTAAATACTCCAATAATACCTTGTATTATAATGCATTATCATTCTTCTGCATTTTTATGATTGTAACCTTGATTATTTACCTTCCTAGATGTTAAGATTGGACGATATTTCTTGTCAAGCTTTTGTAGCAATATCCTTCATTGTACAAACTCTATAAGGACACCCAAATGTACTCTCTTGACAAACGCACGCACCATCAAGCAATCTTGCCTCTTTTTAGGACAAGATAAAGAGTGCTATCTGCAAGCTTTATATAACACAAGTTTGTGTGCTAATGAGGCAACTGAAAACACATGCACAGTCCATGAAACACACAAAATGCAAGTTCACCCAATGTAGAGGCAGAACTTCAAAGTGGGTACACCGGTTAAGGATGTCCTTAAATTACTAACCCAAAAAACACATTCTCTGAGCATGCCCTGAAAAATCCAAGTGCTGTTCACACACAAAAAGCACATAAAAAAATAAAGTCCCTGAGCATGCCCAGAACAACCCAAATGCATTTCACACACCAAAAGCCACAGCAAAAACCAAAGTCCCTGAACATGCCCAGAACAACCCAAATGCAGCTAGCTCAAAATTAAGCACATCATCCAGCATGCTACAAAATTACAGGGGGGAAAACAAAGAGCCTAACATGGGCAAAAGCTATACAACATATACCATTGCAGTCTAAGGGAACTGACTTGATCATTTTGATGGTTCCCACTCGACTGGCTTATATTCTATTTATTGTCCTTAAAATGGGTATGGGGCCCAGTTCCCACCCTGAGGGACATATATCAATGTCACCAATTTGGACAACCCCAAAAACAAAACAGGGAGAAGTGCCTTTAAAAATGCAAAATTGCTTAAAAGCTAGTAACATGGGGGGGGGGGGGGGGCTTACTCTGAATGTAAATTGGTGCATCTGCAGCATTTATCCAAAATGCTGCTTCAAAGATGTATGGCTTTAGAGAAAACTTACAAATCTACATTTCAGCAGCAAGATTTTAAACAAAAGATTTGAAACAAAAAATAGCCTGCCCCCAATACACACAAAGCCATTTGGGTCTGGTAAGGCTTAAAATGAGAACCCCCACGTGAAAAATACCACCCCAAACAAAAAAAATATTGTGCCCCTCCCACACACTAACAAACCCCTAGCCAAACACACACAGCAAGCCCGCCCATGAAATGGGGGTGGATGCTTGGTGGCAGGAGGGGCTCGGGCACCCCAAAAGTCAACCACCTTGTTCCCATATTCAGGGGGACAAGGGCCTCTTCCACACAACCCTAGGCTGGGGTTGTGGGGGGATGCAGACAGGGGCCTTTACAGAATGTGGAAAACCCCTTTAAACTAATAGGTACAAGGTGCTTTGTGGCTGGTATTGGGCCCAACATGCCCCAAACGCAGCCAGCTATGTTGAGTGCATGTGGCCTTGTATAGTTCAGGAGGGGGTTGGGAGATTGCTCTTCTCGCCCCTTTCCTAGCTGGCCCTGTTGCATTCTCTGAAAAAGGATGTGGTTTGGATTGGTGAAGGCAGCTCAAAGCCTTTTGAGAATAGAGTGGAGTGTGGAGTTCCCCTTTAAAAGCAAAAATTAGCCCATGGAAATCCAATGAGTTAGAGCGGGGAGACAAGAACATTGGAGAATGGAGTGTGGAGTTCCCCTTTAAAAGCAAAAGTTAGCCCATGGAAATCCAAGGGGTTGGTGTGGGAAGAAGAGAGCATTGGAAAATGGAGTGTGGAGTTCCCCTTTAAAAGCAAAAGCTAGCCCAAGCAAATCATATGCATTAGAGGGGGAAGGTTAAATTCCCTTTTAGGAGGAGCTAGAGGAGCAAGAGTCTTAACATAATTTTAACAAGGTGCGTGTAACATGCTAACCTGTGTGCAAATCTCCTTTAAAAAAAACATAAAGGTGAACCAGCGTAAAAAAAAATTGTCAAGTTTAGAGGCGCACCCGTTCAACCCATGCAATTGCATGTATGTTGCTTAACATTTACTAAGATTTTGGCCACGCAGTGAACAAACGCATGTGAATGAGCGCAACAGCTGCTTGCGCATGCGCACTGCTTAAATTGATCTCACGCAGTTCTAAACGTACTTGCAGGCACAGTAGGCTTTCTCTGAAAAAGTTGCTTTCTCATTCTATTTTGGGCATATTTGTTACTTGGGCAGTTGTTACTAAACTTCCTCACATCACCCCATAATATTGGCACGTCCATCTTCTGTTAATATTGATTAGGAGATGCTGTGCGCCATGTCCATAGTGGTGCACAGATTGCATTCTCCCGTGCGCTGAGATCACTATAGTAAATAGGGGATTCGTGCTCTGTTACAGGTGCACCATTTTGTAAATATGGAAATTTGCGTTGCGCCTCGCCATGCACCTCTACTGATGGCGCACGGCATTAGTAAATGACCCCCATAGTGCCATTGAGGATTATTAATACTAAGTATAAATTGTTTTATGGCACTCATTTAGTTGATTAATAGAGGTTATTAGGTAATCTGAAATTAGTTAATTGATCACTAGACATCTACAGCCAGAGACAATGTAATTTACACAATCAGGAAAGTGCAGCCTACTTCCCATCCATCTTGGCCACTTTCTTGTGTGTTGAATTTTACCCACCCTTGCTGGGACACTATTGCTGCTGGTGGAGCTTTATGTAAAGGGGAGCACATC
This sequence comes from Lithobates clamitans, assembly GCA_037952925.1. NCBI lineage: Eukaryota > Metazoa > Chordata > Amphibia > Anura > Ranidae > Lithobates > Lithobates clamitans. The sequence goes on from JBBGZY010000272.1 coordinate 6,389,195, forward strand.
AGTCTTTCATTGCTGGGGGTTTGGGACACTTTGCAAAGATATATTTAACCTTTCTGGATTATATATGCCTTCACTGGAAGGTTGAGTGCTCCACTGTTAGGTTTAAAGGTCCCCACTGCCAGCATACCTATGCACTGGCAAGGAATTAGCAAGGACTAGTCAAGTGCAGTTAAGTCCTGGTAATTACCTACATTCATCTTACTCCGAGTAGAGGATAGATTTTGCATAGTTTGTTTTTAATTACGGTTTGTGGCATTGTTCTCCACTCACAGAGTGCATTGCAGGCTTTTCACTTGAGGGAAAGTAGACATCAACTCCTTTCTGCTTGCTATGTCATTGGATTACGTTGTTGTTATTGAATTTTTAGCAGTTATAAGCTAATATCCACAAAACACATAAAACCTGGGCACTGCCATTGGGAGACATGTACCAATGAAAGAAAATACTGTACAGTGAGGAGAGAATGAAAAATACACAAAGCCTTTAAATAGCATGCTTGGAGGATACCTTAAAGCTGAAGGTGGTGTTATTCAACAGTATAATTTTTTTTCAAATATAAGTATAATTATATATCAACAGTATAATTTTTTTTTTAATTGTTTATTATGTGTATGACATGACATATGACATTCAAATATGAAAAAGATTGCCATACAATAGAATAGTGATTCATTCCACCTCAAACAAAGCAGGAAAAATAACAGCAAGACGTATCAAAGGGAGGAGGATTAAATCTAAAATAACACATTTATATCATCCACATACTAATGAGAATCAAACTAATCCCCAACGCATTCATCGATTATTACAGTGACCTAAATAACATAAGACAGGATCCTTCAACATTACAACCCTCTAATGCTGCGTACACACGATCGGTTTTTCCGACAACAAAACCGTGGATTTTTGTTTGAGGGATGTTGGCTCAAACTTGTCTTGCATACACACGGTCACACAAATGTTGGCCAAAAATTCAGAACGTGAGAACGCGGTGACGTACAACACATACGACGAGTCGAGAAAAAGGAAGTTCAATAGCCAGTGCGGCTCCTTCTGCTTGATTCAGAGCATGCGTGAACTTTTGTGCGACGGACTTGTGTACACACGATCTAACTTTCCGACAACAAGTTTTGTTGGCGGAAAATTTGAGAACCTTCTATCAAACATTTGTTGGCGGAAATTCCGACAGCAAATGTTCGACATGGTCAGACTTTCCAACAACAAGCTCACATCAAACATTTCCCATTGGAAAATCTGACCGTGTGTACGCGGCATAAGAATGACACCAACACATTCTTAAACCAGATCAAACTTCCAGAATTGACAGAGAGTCAGTTGTCCTATCTGAACAACCCATTCAAAGAAAATTAAATTCAAATGACTATTAAAAAACACTTTCCACAGGTAAAGCACCAGGCCCTGATGGACTTCCAGGAGAATATTACAAACAATTCTCCCGACAGTTACCACCACACTTAAATCTATTTAACAACACTTCCTCCTCTTATAAGTTTACCTCTGAATCACTGAAAGCCCTGATTATAACACTTCAGAAACCAGGGAAGGAGTTGACTTCCCTCCCGGAATTTTCACCCAATCTCCCTACTGAATCTAGACCTGAAAATCTACACCAAAACAATCACCACACCACTAATTGACATCATGCTCACTCTTATCCACCATGATCAGTCGAGTTTCACCAAGGGGAGACAAGCGTCGGACACCACCAGAAGATTGATCAACGTGATACATCATGCTGAATCCAGCAGAATGCCTTCTCTGCTTCTATCTTTAGATGCAGATACGGCATTCAATAGTGTTCATTGGTCCTATTTACAGATGGTCTTACAAACATTTGGCTTCAGAGCACACATTCTTAGGGCTATTTTGGCACTCTACACCACCCCATCAGCACAAGTATTCTCAGCGGATATGCTATCCCAATCATTCCCCATAACAAATGGTACAAGACAAGGCTGTCTATTGTCCCCATTAATCTTCAATGCACTCATGGTACCCCTAGAGGAACACATCAAGACAAACCCCTCAATCTTGGGCTTGGTAATAGGCAAAACACCCCACAAAATAAGCCTATTTGCAGAAGATGTAATCTTAATACTCACAAACCCGGCTTCTTTCCTGGCAGAGGTACAAAAAATATTCATTGGTTTAGTAATGTTTCTTACTATAGAATAAACATAACCAAATCTTTCATCCTTGACCTAAGGCTTGACGCCACAACTAAGATCCTTCTACAGCTACAACATCCCTTTACCTGGGCAGATAAAAGGATTACTTACCTAGGAGTTCAGCTAACAAAATCATTAAAAAGCCTTTTCTCAACCAACTTTAAACCATTCATCACCAAATTACACACAGATACCCAGCTTCTTACGAAACAAGAACTTACGTGGTCTGACTTGCAGCATTCAAACTAATTCAAACTAACACCTACCTCAAATACTTTATCTATTCAGAACCCTCCCCATTTCTATCCACTGGACTTATTTCAGATCCCTCCAGACCACGGTCAACAAGTGTATCTGGAAGGGTAAAAAACCCAGGTGTGCACACTCGAAACTCATAAAACACAAAATAGCAGGAGGAGCAGGATCCATTGATTTTGAGGAATAATATTTAGCATCCATACTGGCCCAACTACCAGACTGGTTCCAAACACCCCCACACATTTTATGGAGACAAATAGAAGATGCATTACTCCTATGTCCGAATCTACAAAGATGGCTAATGAGCACCCCTCTCGGATCCTTCATTCCAACAGCCATTTCCCCTATAATGAAGGCCTCAGCCCACGCATAGAAAAAAACTGACACAAACAGGTAACAATACCCCCACCACCTCCAAACCATAAATCCCAGTTGAGGTATTACATCACCTCTCCAAAGACTTTATCATTAAAGAGGAAGTAAACCCTAATGGGTTTTACTTCCTCTATATTCCCCTGCAAAGTAAAAGCATAATGGGCTAGTATGCATCACATACTAGCCCATTATGTGGCACTCACCTGCAAACAAAGCCCGGAATGTCCCCATTGGTGGCTGCATCCATCTTCGCCCCTCTTCGCTCCTGGCCAAAGTCACATGATGTCACTCCCGCTCCATCAGTCACGGCACTTGCGAGTGAAGAAACGGTAGGAAGGACCTAATTGGCGCAGTGTGCAGCAAATATCTCCTAAACAGTGCACGTTTAGGAGATATTTAGACTACCTACAGGTAAGCCTAGAATAAGGCTTATCTATAGGTAGTGGAAATATCTCCTAAACAGCGCACGTTTAGGAGATATTTCCACTACCTATAGGCAAGCCTTATTCTAGGCTTACCTATAGGTAAAAGTGACACAGAGTGGTTTACAACCACTTTAAGTAATTAGTCTACAAAGGGCATTACATTTTTACAAAATCTACTCCATATGTCACAACCTAACACCTTCTTCCAACTACAGCGAGAATATAATCTCCCCCAACAGATCTCTTTACATACACCTGAGTACGACACTGCTTAAACTCATTGCCAACACCTCTATATACTATACCACCAAAAGCAGGGGAGTTCTTAACATATCCTGCTTCTAAAATGAAAGGAATATCTCTCTTTTATGATATTTTCCATCAAAAAGGCATGTTCACTAAATCCACACCACACCTCCGTTGGGAGTCAGACCTGGGAAAGTGCTACACTGAAGTGCAATGGCAACAAGCTCTGCAAACAATATACAAATTAACACAATGCTCTGCTCTTTGGGAACTCACCCAAAAAATCTCTCTCAGATGGTACCTGACACCTACAAAACTTGCATCCTTCAGTCCCATCACCCCTGACTCTTGCAGGAGATGTAACACAGCCAAAAGAGATCTAATTCACATTCTTTGGTCTTGCACCCACATTCAGCCATATTGGAACACCATCTTCTGAATTCTGGAAGATATCACAAATGGCCCTGTTTCTCCTTCACCCACCCTAGCTCTACTGAATTTAACAGTAGAATCCGCTCCTAAACCCTTCAGGCACATTATAATGCACATCCTTTTGGCAGCCAGACTAAGCCTAAAAAGACTATGGAAAAACAACCAGACCCCATCTGATATAAAGACTCTTGAATTTGTAAAAATACACTGCAGTTACAAATCAATGATGGCTTCTAGTAGAGGCTGAATCACCAAGGCACAAAAATGACTGGAAACCCTGGTCACAATGGTCTAGAGCAGTGATGTTTATATAACAATGTTGTAATACCCTCCTAAGTTTAGACATGATGACTGAGCGGTAAAGTTCATTCACTCAAAAACAGAAACTTCAACTTTGTCTTACAAATACTTAATATCTTACAAGAAAATAAATTGAGTTCACAAACCAACAAACTATGGTGGTCTTGCCCCAGGTTACAAAAGTATTACCATTTTGGGTGCCTGGAGGAGGGGAGATCATACTTGCTACAATAAGTTAAGAGATCAGAATTGAACATAAAACATATCCAGGTTCGAAACCTCTGTTATATTATACTATTTGCAACTACTTATATGAATATTTGTATTGCAACTTACTGTACAACGAACAATGTCCACATTGTTATTTATTTGTTAACCACTTGCTGACTGGCTCACACTGATATACGTCGGCAAAGTGGCATGGTGACGTCGGTCCTTTAAGAGCCACCAGAGGGTACGCACGTGCCGCCGGAGGCACGATCGCATGTACAAGTGCCAGCATGGGGATTTGAGTGTGTAAACGTAAAATTCTCTGTGCTGTCGGGGGAGAGGAGACATGTTATTTGTTCTTAGTAAATAGGAACAACAATATGTCTCCTCTTTTACTCAGTCCTATCCCCATACAGTTAGAACACACTGAGGGAACACACATTTAATTCCTTGATTGCCCCTTAGTGTTAACCCCTTCCCTACCAGTGACATTTACACAGTAATCAGTGCATTTTTATCACACTGATCGCTGTATGAATGTCAATGGTCCCAAAAATGTGTCAAAAGTGTCCGATCTGTCCATCGCAATGTCGCAATCCTGATAAAGATCACAGATCACCACCATTACTAGTAAAAAGAAATAATAATAAAAATATCATAAATCTTTCCCATAGTTTGTAGACGCTATAACTTTTGCGCAAACCAATCAATATACGCTTATTGCAATTTTTTTAACAAAAACATGTACAAGAATATATATTTGCCTAAACTGATGAAGAAATGTGTTTTTTAAAAACATTTTGGGGGATATTTATTATAGCAAATAGTAAAAAATATTTTTTTTTCAAAATTGTCGCTGTTTTTTTGTTTATAGCGCAAAAAATAAAAACCGCACAGGTGATCAAATACCACCAAAAGAAAGCTCTATTTGTGGGAAGAAAAGGACGCAGATTTTGTTTGGGTACAGCATCGCATGACCACGCAATTACAAGTTAAAGTGACACAGTGCCAAATTGTAAAAAGTGCTCTGGTCAGGAGGGGGATAAAATCTTCCGGGGCTGAAGTGGTTAATGTGAAAAACATATAAAAAAACTATTGAAAAAAAAAAAAGAATGGTGATTCATCACAATTTTCCAACAGCAAAATATAAGCATTACATTACAATGAGCTTTGTAGCACAGAACAATGAACAACTAACTTGTGCCATTTCCATCATAGGCTATGGTTAGTACCTTTAGTACCTTTAGAGATAAGCGTACAGCCACAACTGTGGTTGCCCGCCTAGCCATCAGAAATATCTGGGGGGGACCTAAAGTAATATAGATAGATTGGTGCTGGGGTGTGAGGGTGGGTGCATGGTGAGTTAGAGCATCATTTAGGTTCAAAATGTGGGATCTCAGAGAGTTCATTTTTTTCTACCAATCAACTAACATCTCATAATATAATCTCCTATGCCTTCTGTTTAAAGGATAAGGATTCACCTTTCATAACGTTACATGTTACACCCATATTCTGTAACATGTAATTAAATGAGCAGCCCCCCACTCCCCTTCTTTGACAGCTAGCAGGGGATCTTCTCCCCCCCACTAGCTGTCACAGTTGAAAAAAATGCGGCCACCCGGAGCTCCACCCACCCAGCCGAGTCACTCATTCAGCCTTAGCGGATGTCGACTTGTAGTTCTCAGTGAACTACCACAGTGCTGTGAACATTGTGGTATTTCACTGATTCTTTCTGTCAGCGTGTATCAGTTTGCCTCTACGGGGTATGAGCAAACAGATACACTGACAGTTCTGCAGGAGACCTGCATGGCATCAGCAATCTGCTAATCACTGGTGCAATGTTTTACAGGCTTCTACAACAAATAATAATAAATGCACATTTTTTTTTACCTGCAAACAAAGTGCATTTATTATTTTTTTTTTGTCAACAGGTAAATTTATCCTATTTGGGGAGAAGTGTGGGATTAGAAAAAATTAAACATACTGTACATACTTACCTAAAAGGCTGCAGCATCCAATGCTGCAGCTGTCCCCTGCCAGCTCTAAGCCTGAGATCTGAGCACATGATTGCTCATCTTTCAGTTCTTGGTCTATTCTGAGCAGAGAGTGGTGACTGTCAGTCACTGGCTTTCTGCTCTGCCCCTCCAGCACCCACTAGTGTGCCAGGCTGTGGAGAGGTTAAGAGAGGCTGGCTCGGATTTTCAGCAGTGTGATGAGAGACTAAGCCAGCTGCTGATCAGATATCTTGAGGGATCCCAACAATATTGTCAAGATCCCTGCAGAGTCTGGACTGGTTCTGTGGCGTCAACTGACAGCAGACTTAAGCCCGATGTCAGCTGAATTTGGGTCACAGGAATGCAGAAATAAGGGCACTACTGTGACACAGAAGAGAAGTATGGCCAAAAAAGCTTTTAACATACTTCTCTTTTTAATATACTAATAATAAAGATAAGATTTGAGCTTGTAGACCCCTTATAAGATAACTCAAAGTTGGTAACTGGGGATAAACCGATGGCAAATGTACCTTCCTATTCCTGTGTATATAGAGGAAAACTGGTAAGCTTGAGCCCATAATGGGGATATTACTATCACAGCCTCAACCAAACCACAATGGCTAAAAATTGTATGATCCAGAAAGAGTTAGACATAATAAAGAGCCTGAAACAAAAAACGTTTGTTTGGGCAACTAGTTGGCAAATTAGGTTTAAATGAGGTTTAATATTGATATTTGTAAAGTTATGCACTTAAGAACTAAAAACGTGCACGTGTCATACATTCTATTCAGTCTAGGAAGATTACAACTCTGGGAATTAATGATCCAGAAGGATCTGAGTTTTCTGGTGGATCATAGACTCAATAACAGTATGCAATACCAAGCTGCAGTTTTTAAAGCAATCAAATCCTTTCTTGTATTAAAAGACTACAGAGAGATATATAATTGTGCCCCTGTGCAAAGCATTTGTAAGACCTCATCTGGAATATTCAGTCCAGTTTTGGAAACCTATTTACAAAAAGGTTATTGGGAAACTGAAGATAGCGTAGAGAAGGGCAACAAGTCATGTGGGACCTCAGCTATGGGAAAAGTTGAATTTAACCAAGAAGAGGCACGTAAAAGGAGTATGATCACCATATATAAGTCATATAATTGTGACATAACATGTATATTGAGAGGAGAGGCAGACGCAGACTGGAAGTGATGCGATAGGAAGTCTGGTATTTGGTCACAATACATGGTTTTAAGTGTGTTTTGATGGTTTTAAATGTGAGTGTATATTACACTGAACAAATAGGTTTTGGTTTTAATACTGCACTATGGATGCCCTGCATCTTTGCTTCTTCTACTAAGAGCTATGCAGAATGGCCGCATGAATAAGTAAGGGAATTTAAAGGAGCCACACGCCTTTCCTGTGAGACAAGGCAAAATGAATCCAAGAAAGACTCCCATGGACAGGAGTCTAAAGGTGATGCTAACCTTATCAATGGGGATGCTATAGTGTCCAAATATCATATGCTCAACTTGTACTTATTGGAGGTGAGAGTCTAAAAGAAGCATGCAGTGTTAATATTAAGGCTGTTATTTTCATTAACCACTTCAATAGCAGGCACTTAGACACCTTCCCACTCAGGCCAATTTTCAGCTTTCAGCACTGTCCCAATTTGAATGACAATTGCGCGGTCATGCTATACTGTACTCAAACAATTTTTTTATCATTTTGTTCCCACAAATAGAGCTTTCTTTTGGTGGTATTTGATCACCTCTGCGGTCTTTATTTTTTGCGCAACAAATAAAAAAAGACCGAAAATTTTGAAAAAAACAAGTTTTTCTTTGTTTCTGTTAAAATTTTTTGTAAATAAGTATGTTTTCTTCTTCAATGACGGGCACTGATTTGGCTGCACTGATGGGCACTGATGTGGCGGCACTGATGGGCACAGATGAGGTGGCACCAATGAGGTGGCACTGACAGGCACTGATGATGGGCACTGATAGGTGGCACTGATGGGCACTGATAGGTGGCACTGGTATGTGGCACTGATGGGCACTCATAGGTGGCACCGATAGGCACTCATAGGTGGCACTGATGGGCACTGGTAGGTGGCATTGATGGGCACTGGTAGGTGGCACTAATGGGTACTTATGGGTGGCACTGATAGGTGGCATGGATGAGCACTGATGGGCACTGATAGGTGGGCACTGAAGGGCATGGATGAGCACAAACAGGTGGCACTGATGGACACTGATGGGTGGCACTGATGACACTGATTGGTGGCACTGATGCCCCTAAGGGTGGCATTGCTATTGCTGGGCATCACTGCAATATAATGGTGCCAATCAATGCCCATTTGTAGGCATTGATTGGCACAAATTGGGCACTGACTGGGCACATTGGGCACATGTGGATGGCCATGGGGTACATACCTGGCCATCCACATGTTGCCCCCTTCCCTGGTGGTCCTAGTGGCGATCCCTGGTGGTCCAGTGTGGTCCTCTGAGGGAGGACTGTGCTCATAAACAATCAGCGCAGACCCCCCCCTGCCAGGAGAGCCGCCGATCGGCTCTCCTCTACTCGCTTCTGTCAGGCGCGAGTGAGGAAAAGCCGATCAACGGCTCTTCCTATTGACATCGTGATCAGCTGTGATTGGTCCGCCGGAGGCTCTTTACCAAGATCGGTGGAGCGGTGTGTCAGACTGACACACCGCTCCACCGATCCCCGTGATGCGCACCCCCATGGGCGCGTGGTGGCATGTTATCCTTCTGGACGTCATATGATGCCCAGTCAAGATAACGGAACCACCGCCCGGCCGTCAATCCGCTATAGGCCGGGCGGGAAGTGGTTAAACATGGTGAAGGATACACCTAACTACTGAAGTTTGAAACACTCTAGGACGTCTTATGTGGAATGGACTGTATATGGATTTGATGGATTATATGCACTTTAAGATACACTATATTTAATTGAAATACTATTGTTTTAAGTGGTGCACTTTATTTTAAATTTTTTTTTATTATTATATGGTATGGTTGCACTACATGCTTATACAGATTCTTTCTCATGTCACTAGCAGTGCAGCACTTTATTAGTATTGATCAAATTGGATAATGCTTTAAGGCAGTGGTTCTTAACCTGGGGGTCGAATGACGATTTGGCAGGGGTCACTGAATCCTGGGCTGTTCCTGAAGCCTGCACCGCTCTCCCAGCATTTCGCGGCCGCCCAGAAGGGCTGTCCCTGGAGCCTGTGGCCGCCCACTCAGCCTCTTCACAGCTGCCCATTCAGTTCATGGCATGGCTGGGGGGCAGAGACTAGAGGTCAGCTGACTGGTGAGGAATGTGAAGTGGGAGGGGCTGAAGTAGAACCCTAACTCCTGATTTTGGCATAGGTGTCACTGCTGCGAGACACCACAAAGTCAGAGACACAGTGACGCCAGAGACCCAGTAAGTAACACTACCTGTGATTATAGTTGTCATTAAAAGTTCCCACTACAGTTCTCAGATCAGCAGATGAATGTGATCAAGAGCACCTAAGTTGGCTGAGCAGAACTCCTCCCAGCATTGCCACTGATTCCACCCCCCACCAGCACTGCCACTAATCCCAACTCCTCACCAGCACTGCCACTCATCCCAACCCCCCAGCCAGCACTGCCACTCATCCCAACTCCCCTGCCAGCACTGCCACTCATCCCATCTCCCCCTGCCAGCACTGCCACTCATCCCATTCCCCCCCACCAAGGAGTAAGAGAAGGAATACAAATAGAGAATACATGGAAGGGAGAGGAAAAGAGGGGAAGGAACAAAGAAAAAGGGAGAGAAAGAAAAAGAGAAAGAACAAAAATGACGGCGAGAGAGGGATGGGGAAAAAAAAAACAAGAAATTAGGATAGAGAGAGAGATAAAAGGGAAAGGAAGGAGAACAAAGAGAAAAAGTGGTACATTCTAAGTGGAAGGGACTCTGGGAGTGCTAAATGTCCGTGGGTTAGGGGCGCAAATTACTTGTCTTGCCTTGGGTGCTGACAACCCACGCTACGAAAATAATTTTACTGTTAGGGGTCCCCAAAACTTGAGAAATTTTATCAAGGGGTCACGGCACTAGGAAGGTTGTGAATCACTGCTTTAAGGTTTATTTGCCCTCCTCTGGATCAACTATGGGTATACTGTTGTCTATACAGAGGTTTTCAATATCTTAATTTTTTCCTCTGTTGGTTGAACTTGTGTCTTTTTTTCAACCTAAATAACTATATAAGCATGTAACTTTGGAGGGACACCCTATTTAGTTCACCCAAAGATAGCAAACATCCTGGGTGGCTGTGAATGCAAACCCCATCCCTATTTACTTTAAATAAATACTGTCTCCCAGCTGCGGCTGTGTTATTGTTTTAAAGTTATAGTAACTAATTTTTATAAAACAAATGAAAAATAGTATGCTTGTTACTCTGCTATTACTTTAATAAATAATTGTCCATTAGTATATATTTCAGCATTTTGTTCACTACAAGCTAGCCACTGGCGTAGTCCTGGTGACAAGAATAGTATTTTTCCCCTTTCCAGATGCATCGGTTTTTACTGGCAAATGGTGTTCCGCAAAGTTTAAATTACCTTACTTCATGGTTTATAAGAGTGCAATGAATACATCAATTTGGTACCAGTGCTGCCAAATGTCCCTGTAAGAATTTATATAGGAAAGTCATCTGAATCTTGAGAAGATGTCCTATGACTCAGAAGGGTACAACATATAGATACAAAACACAAATTAAAGGCAAAATAATGTATTGATCCCTTCATAAAAAGAAGAAAGGCATGTTTTTGTGATGGTGAAAGAAAAAGATGATTAATGCGCTACCCAAAAGAAACAAAAACAACAGCTGCTACAAACCATGTGACAAAAAAGGGAAACAAATGTGAAGTAAATTGTAGCGCTAAAAACACATATATTAGTGGTAAATGTAAAGTTCAAAGTGCACATAAGCGTAGTGTCCCAAGAAAACAAGTATGCAGTCCAAGGGAACAAAAGTCCACAGTGGAAAAGAATAATCCATGTGAATAATCTTGTCTGCTTCCCAACCGTCAGCTTGTATATCATCAACTTAGGCGAATAGATAAAATACGCTTACCAGAGAAGTTGGATTCTACTGCCATAAGCATAGAATCAATGGAGCTTAGTGCCACCCAGGGCGAAGTAGTGGAGTGTTGAAGGCAAGGGTAGAGCCTCTGCAGGACTGGGACATCCCCTCTTTATCCACCAAAGCCGAGCCAAGGATGTGTTCCAAAGACCAAAGTGGTTCCTCAATTCCCCAGTATATGTGGAAAAAAGAAGGAATGCTCCCACATAGTGTAATTCTGGGTATTTTTATTCATATAAAAAAGTGATCACAAAATGAAGTAAAAAGCAGTGTATAGGGTCTGTGAAAAGCCGCCCTATGCGTTTCGGTCCAATGACCTTCAACAGGGGCATATGGGACCCTCATGACACTGCCCAAATTTATAAAATACTATATACCATCTAAAATAATCAAGACCAATAGGCTGTTAGCAGATGAACAACAATGGATATCATTGGACCTAGGGAACATCACCTGTTAGGGTATACCACACCCCCTGAATATGTCCAATCGATTAAACTTATGGCGTAAAGTTTATATCGTTTAAGCCAATGTACATGTAAGATTTCACTATGTCTGTATCTGTGCTTATGGCTGCCGAATGGGCGTCCTCGTGTAGAAAGCCCGGGAACGCAGCCAAACGTGAGCGTGTGACGTCAGTGATTCAAGGTATGCGGATCGTGCAGGGAGGTTGCCTAGCAACCGTGCACGCTATTGCCAAAAAGCCCGCTAAACCGAGGGGCGTGTCTAAGCAACCGTCACATGACGGTGAAGAGCCGGAAGCTTGTGGACCGTGCAGGAGGGTTGCCTGGCAACCCTACATGCTACCGCCAAAAAGCCCGCGAACACACAAAACGTGTCTGCGCGGCCATCACGTGATCTCGAGTTGTCCCTCATGTGATGACTGATTGCCAGGCAGCGGCATCACAGGGCCTAGAGGGGCTGAGAACCGGAGGGGTGTGTCAGCACAGTCATCACATGACATCACATGACATCACATGACATGACATATCATGACATGAAGCTGTAGCTCCCTAAGCTGTAACCTCCCTGGCTGTAACCAAGTACGTTCCCTCCCTAGCTTAGGGAGGGAACATATCTGGTTACAGCCGACGTGGCTGCGCTATATACGTGCATACCACACCTGCTGGGATTTAGTGCGGTTGAAAAACATCTATCCAGAAATCACACTCTACCAATATTGCAGCGCAACTTCATCATGCAGCTTTTACGGATTGCCACCGGCCACAACTACTTCTGGTTTCAGAACCAATTTTACGTACAACAAAAGGGTGTGGCCATGGGGGCCAAGTTTGCTCCCAGCCTGGCCAACCTTTTTATGGTCCCAGAGATAGTACAAGAAAGCATACATGTATGTGAAAAGTGGTGACTGGAAAGCATACCTGGAACCTAGAGCCAAAGGAGACGCCTACAAGGTATAACGTAGGGGGGAGGAGGGGGCTCACAGAACACCATGCTGGCTACCAGGCTGACACTAAAGTGGAGACCTAGTGTTAAAAAAGAAAGAAAAAGGGTGGAACTCATAAGGAATTAATATGAGCAATTTGTGGTGTATGTAACATACACCACATATTTAAAAGTAGTCTGCAAAGTAAAGATCAAAAGTGCCCCCAGTCAGTTAAGGTTACTTACTTATGGCAGCGCAGCGTGAGTGCATTATCCACCTCCGATCACAAGATCAGAGTGGATGAGCTAGAGTATATATCCCCACTAGATGCGCTCCCAGCTGATTGCAACAACAATCAGCTGTGCGCACCGTGTCCTCCCTGAGCTGTCTCCTCCCTGTCTCCCCCAGCTGGCAGACAGTCAGCCTATAGAGCGGCATCCTGTCATCTTGGTCCAATCATGGACCCCCTGGAAGTGGACCGCGCCGCGCCCCCCCACAGACGCCGGCCCCAACCCCACGCCACGCATGCGCGCCAGCCACCGGAGCGCATCGTCACGGCTGACGTCATAGCGCTGCGTTCTGGAGATGCGCGCCGCCGTCCACTCCCACCGGCATGGGAAGCCAGAGCTGGACTCAGCTGATGCTGAACCAGATCAGGAGGAGAGGAACAAAAACAGTTCCCCTGATGTGTCCCAGAGGGGACAGCCTTGCCGTGCCGGGTCCACGCACAGTAACAGCAGAAGGAGGGCACCAAGGAAATTATGCCAACCAAGGGTTCAACACAATAAACAGACAAAAAATATGTATGCACACAGTGTTGTATAATATAGGATCACGGAACTATATTAGTTATCTACCAGTGCACCTAAGGCGTGAGAGACCACAGCAAAGCTGTAACATGGGGAGAAAGGCAAATAACAAAAGCATTGAACCGCAGAACAAATATGAAGGGGATAAAACCCAATTGCCTTTCCCGACTGGGGCAGGGTTAAGAGGACAGGGGATCACCCAAATGTCTTACCAGTCCGAGGACATGGTCATGCGAGTTAGCCCCTAATAAGACCCATAATGGTATCCATTTTCAACGTAAGACGTGGGCAAGGACAGGCCTACAAGTAATAAGGGCATATGTTAGGGCAAAGCAGGGGCCAGACTCAGATAACCTGCATATAGTGTGGCAAGACCTGGGGCGTATACCCAAACAGGTACCGAGGTGGAAGTCTATCTTTCCATGCCCCCGGAGTCAAAACCCTCCAGAAAGGGCTTGAAACATGTAGTGTCGTTCAGTCCAGGGGGTCTGCTCGCCCGTAAGTTATAGATCCACCTCAATTCAAGTTGGAGGAGATCCTTGTTCCAGTCTCCCCCCCTTGAACCTGGGTGGACCCGGTCCAAGATCAAAAATTTGATGCTTGGAAACTCTCCCTGATGGACCAGGGCCGTATGTCTCCCCAGTGGTAGGTCGGGGTCGCATGTCTGCATGCTTCTGATGTGGCGGTATGCCCTATGCCAGAATTCCAATTTGGTTTTCCCAACATAGAAACATCCGCAATCACACCAGAGCATGTAGACCACCCCCTTAGTCTTGCAGTTCGCAAAGTGTTTGGGCCTGAAGACACTCCCATTAGGTAAAGTGGGATTTTTGGTGGTGTACATGAATCTGCAGTATCCACAGGCCCCACACATGAAAGTGCCCCTGTACTTGCAATGCTGGGCAAATTTTTCATCCCTAAATTCACTTCTCACCAATCTGGAGGATAGAGAGGTGGCCCTCCTAAAGGTAAAGAGGGGGCTTTTAGGGAGGAGTCTCTGTAGGTTGGGGTCCATCGTAAGAATGTGCCAATACTTGGACACAATTCTCTTGATTTCAGAGTTTTGGTTACAATACTTTGTGATGATGCGCAAGGAGTTGTCCTGAGTCTTGTTTTTGTGCGAGTAGATAAGAGACTGCCTACTATGTGTGATGGCCCGTTTATAGGCTTTTTTGAGGGAGGTGCATGAGTAACCTCTCTCAAGGAGTCTCGCACGCAGATTATTTGCCTCATTTTTAAAAGTCGCTTCATCGGTGCAATTTCTGCGCACCCTCAAATATTGGCTATATGGTATTGACTTAATGAGACTAGATGGATGAAAACTCGAGGCATGTGGGATGGTATTCCCAGCGGTGGCCTTCCGGAAGAGGCCACTACTGAGTCCACCATCCCGATCCCTACGAACCATAACATCCAAAAATGCGATCTCACTGCGACTTGATGCCATGGTAAAATTAAGATTGAAACAGTTTTTATTCATGCACACGAGACATGATTGTAACAGCTCTATGGGGCCGTCCCAGATGGTGAAAATGTCGTCGATATATGCATTGTCTGGTATGGTGAGATTTTCTATGATTTTGAGGAAATGTATGGTGTCTTTTACATATGACCGTAAGCTGGTAACATGGGGTTTGAGATGTTCATCAATCAAACGACTGGCGTGTTCGCTGATGGACCCTCTCCCCGAGACAATTGGTCTCCCTGTAGGGTTCTGACTGTCTTTATGGATTTTTGGTAATGAGTAGAAGGTTGGTACAATTGGGAATTTCACTCTGATATACTCCCACACAGTCTTGTTAATAACTTTATTGTTATAAGCAGTGTCCACCAGGGAATAATATTCCTGGTGGAACCTGTTGATCAGATCTCTAGAGATTTTTTTGTACCAATTCTTATTCATAAGAATTTTATTGCACATTGAAATGTATTGAGCATTGTCCATCAGGACAATGTTCCCACCGTTATCCGAGGGCTTGATGACTATAGATTTGTTGTCACCAAGTTCCTTTAATGCCTGTCTGTCAGCCAAGTTGGTATTCGTCTCTCTAGGAGTGCGAATACGCAACCTCTCAATATCTTTGTGTACCAGTTTAAGAAACGTAGAGATGTTGGGATTAGAGCTAGGTGGTGGAAACTGGACCGATTTCTTTTTTAGTTTGGACCCCTGGACTGACTCACGGGCCGGCCCCTCCCTGTTAGACAGGGGAAGAGAAAGCACAGAGGGCAAATCAATACGATCAATAAGATCAGTTGTGTCGCTCTCCTCCAAGAGCGACACCAGTTGGTCAATGGCCTGATTCTCCTGGGGTGTAAGATCTATAGACCCCTGGGGCTTCTGGTACATGTTTTTTAACATTAATTTACGTGCGAACAATTCGAGATCCTTGACAACCTCGAACCTGTCCATGTTCTCATTAGGGCAAAACCCCAGTCCCTTCTGAAGTATACATTTTTCCCCTTCTGTGAGGATGTGGGAGGATAGGTTGACGATGCTGAAAGCCCCGAGGGGCCGATCCGCACCATCCATCAAGCTCGCCTCCCCCACCCCATCTAATTTCTGTTTGTGAATTTGCCTAAAAGTGTCTCCGCTAAAGGGACAATGTCCTGTGTGTCACTTCCCTGATGAGTGGTTCTAGATCTAGTAACCGGGGGTGAGTTCGTATTGTTCACCGAAGGTATATGGGGGTAGTGGTGGGACAACCGCTAGTCCCTCCTAATGATCTGCCTGCCCCCAAAGCTGTATTTTGTGAGCCATCCACTGTACAGCTCTATTCCCCATGCTGGTGGACTTAGGGCTGTCAAGAAGGCCATTTTTCAGAGACAGGATGGAGACTGGACCTATAATGACTTCATTTTGCAACTGCTGGAATATATTTTGTACCACAATGTTTTTTCCTTTGATGGTTCCCATTTCCTCCAGGTACAGGGGGTGGCGATGGGGACTTGTTGTGCCCCATCCTACGCCAACCTGTACCGGAGGGAATGGGAAACCACCTTTCTCAGTGATGAAAACTCATCGATGTACACGAACCACTTCCTGTTGTGGTTCAGGTACATCAACGACATTTTCACCATCTGGGACGGCCCCATAGAGCTGTTACAATCATGTCTTGTGTGCATGAATAAAAACTGTTTCAATCTTAATTTTACCATGGCATCAAGTCGCAGTGAGATCGCATTTTTGGATGTTATGGTTCGTAGGGATCGGGATGGTGGACTCAGTAGTGGCCTCTTCCGGAAGGCCACCGCTGGGAATACCATCCTACATGCCTCAAGTTTTCATCCATCTAGTCTCATTAAGTCAATACCATATAGCCAATATTTGAGGGTGCGCAGAAATTGCACCGATGAAGCGACTTTTAAAAATGAGGCAAATAATCTGCGTGCGAGACTCCTTGAGAGAGGTTACTCACGCACCTCCCTCAAAAAAGCCTATAAACGGGCCATCACACATAATAGGCAGTCTCTTATCTACTCGCACAAAAACAAGACTCAGGACAACTCCTTGCGCATCATCACAAAGTATTGTAACCAACACTCTGAAGTCAAGAGAATTGTGTCCAAGTATTGGCACATTCTCACGATGGACCCCAACCTACAGAGACTCCTCCCTAAAAGCCCCCTCTTTACCTTTAGGAGGGCCACCTCTCTATCCTCCAGATTGGTGAGAAGTGAATTTAGGGATGAAAAATTTGCCCAGCATTGCAAGTACAGGGGCACTTTCATGTGTGGGGCCTGTGGATACTGCAGATTCATGTACACCACCAAAAATCCCACTTTACCTAATGGGAGTGTCTTCAGGCCCAAACACTTTGCGAACTGCAAGACTAAGGGGGTGGTCTACATGCTCTGGTGTGATTGCGGATATTTCTATGTCGGTAAAACCAAATTGGAATTCTGGCATAGGGCATACCACCACATCAGAAGCATGCAGACATGCGACCCCGACCTACCACTTGGGGGACATACGGCCCTGGTCCATCAGGGAGAACTTCCAAGCATCAAATTTTTGATCTTGGACCGGGTCCACCCAGGTTCGAGGGGGGGAGACTGGAACAAGGATCTCCTCCAACTTGAATTGAGGTGGATCTATAACTTACGGGCGACCAGACCCCCTGGACTGAACGACACTACATGTTTCAAGCCCTTTCTGGAGGGTTTTGACTCCGGGGGCATGGAAAGATAGACTTCCACCTCGGTACCTGTTTGGGTATATGCCCCAGGTCTTGCCACACTATATGCAGGTTATCTGAGTCTGGCCCCTGCTTTGCCCTAACATATGCCCTTATTACTTGTAGGCCTGTCCTTGCCCACGTCTTACGTTGAAAATGGATACCATTATGGGTCCTATTAGGGGCTAACTCGCATGACCATGTCCTCGGACTGGTAAGACATTTGGGTGATCCCCTGTCCTCTTAACCCTGCCCCAGTCGGGAAAGGCAATTGGGTTTTATCCCCTTCATATTTGTTCTGCGGTTCAATGCTTTTGTTACTTGCCTTTCTCCCCATGTTACAGCTTTGCTGTGGTCTCTCACGCCTTAGGTGCACTGGTAGATAACTAATATAGTTCCGTGATCCTATATTATACAACACTGTGTGCATACATATTTTTTGTCTGTTTATTGTGTTGAACCCTTGGTTGGCATGATTTCCTTGGTGCCCTCCTTCTGCTGTTACTGTGTGTGGACCCGGCACGGCAAGGCTGTCCCCTCTGGGACACATCAGGGGAACTGTTTTTGTTCCTCTCCTCCTGATCTGGTTCAGTGTCGGCTGCGTCCAGCTCTGGCTTCCCGTGCCGGTGGGAGTGGACGGCGGAGCGCATCTCTGGAACGCAACGCCGTGACGTCAGCCGTGACTATGCGCTCCGGTGGCTGGCGCGCATGCGCGGCATGGGGTTGGGGCCGGCGTCTGTGGGGGGGCGCGGCACGGTCCACTCCTAGGGGGTCCATGATTGGACCAAGATGACAGGATGCCGCTCTATAGGCTGACTGTCTGCCAGCTGGGGGACACAGGGAGGAGACAGCTCAGGGAGGACACGGTGCGCGCATCTGATTGTTGTTGCAATCAGCTGGGAGCGCATCTAGTGGGGATATATACTCTAGCTCATCCACTCTGATCTTGTGATCGGAGGTGGATGATGCACTCACGCTGCGCTCTTGGCTGCCATAAGTAAGTAGCCTTAGCTGACTGGGGGCACTTTTGATCTTTACTTTGCAGACTACTTTTAAATATGTGGTGTATGTTACATACACCACAAATTGCTCATATTAATTCCTTATGAGTTCCACCCTTTTTCTTACTTTTTTAACACCAGGTCTTCACTTTAGTGTCAGCCTGGTAGCCAGCATGGTGTTCTGTGAGCCCCCCTCCTCCCCCCTACGTTATACCTTGTAGGCGTCTCCTTTGGCTCTAGGTTCCAGGTATGCTTTCCGGTCACCACTTTTCACATACATGTATGCTTTCTTGTACTATCTCTGGGACCCGTGTTTTTCTCTAGATCCCACCTTATGGAGGTTGCTCACCTCCTTCACACTGCCATCTCTCATGATATCGTATGTTTGATCTTAGGTCCGAAGATCCTTTTGGACCCCAGCCCACGCACAGGCGCTGCGCCTAAACTTGGACGTAGCGTCTTTTTCAGCATCTAGGGGGATGGCAATTCTTACATGAACCCTCTTCAGTACTCTACCTACCCATAATTGGATCTTTGGGATATGCACACGGCCTGGGATACCACAGCAGAGCTGACTGTTTGTTTTGAATGTATTTACAACATTTGCGTTGGGTAAGTGAGTGTTCTCTCACACATGGGTTGTGGGGGGTACACCATTTCCTATATGTATGCGATGCTAACCATTTTTGTGCTTTTTGCCTTTGCAATATCAAATAGATGATAACTCTCACTTGTCAAACCTTGACGAAGGACTTTCCGAAAACACGTCGGTTTAGTGAGACCTACCTCATCCTATATTATTGGTCTGTTTTTGTTGCCTTGTATGATATTCTTTGTCACATACATGTTATCCTTGATGCAATTGTTTGTATCATTTATGTTTGTTAACAAATTTTACTTTGGTATATTTTGTGTTATGTTCTTGCACTTTGTAATAAAATTATCTTTTTTATTATTCATGCATTTTTTGTGGTAATGCCTTCAAAATCCCACCCCAGGGGAACCTATTGTTCTTTTTACTTCATTTTGTGATCACTTTTTTATATGTATCGTGGTTTTTTTATGAATAAAAATACCCAGAATTACACTATGTGGGAGCATTCCTTCTTTTTCCACATATACTGGGGAATTGAGGAACCACTTCGGTCTTTGGAACACATCCTTGGCTCGGCTTTGGTGGATAAAGAGGGGATGTCCCAGTCCTGCAGAGGCTCTACCCTTGCCTCCAACACTCCACTACTTCACCCTGGGTGGCACTAAGCTCCATTGATTCTATGCTTATGGCAGTAGAATCCAACTTCTCTGGTAAGCGTATTTAATCTATTCGCCTAAGTTGATGATATACAAGCTGACGGTTGGGAAGCAGACAAGATTATTCACACGGATTATTCTTTTCCACTGTGGACTTTTGTTCCCTTGGACTACATACTTGTTTTCTTGGGACACTACGCTTATGTGCACTTTGAACTTTACATTTACCACTAATATATGTGTTTTTAGCGCTACAATTTACTTCACATATGTTTTTGTGATGAATGCATTTTTTTTGACTGTAGTTAAAAAAAAAACTCAGATATAACCATCCAAGATCCTACAATTAAGTTAACAGGTTTAGCATTAACACAATATATAATAATCTGTTGACAGCATACTAAAGGGATTTGACATTTTAATTAAAGACTAAAATGGTAAAAAATGTTTGTATAGCCTACTCCCATTTGCCTGATATCAAGTAGAAAATTATATAATAAAAAACTGACAAAACTAAATAGAGCAACATATGCACTTTGCTATTGAATATTGTGAAAAGTTAAAATAAGGTAATAACTGCTTTTAATAATCAAGCTTGTGTTCTAAGACTACATCAACAATAGCCAGTAAGCTACAAATGGAGAGGTCAAGGGTCTTATGCTACTGGTACTACATTAGGAAAGGTAGTGGTTCAAACTTTCCCCACAACTTGTATAGTCATTATGTTCTGGCCACTCTACAGAGACAATGTCTTTAACCGCTTGCTGCCCACCGTCCATCATATGATGACCAGGCAGCGCGGCTCTCGTTCTGGGAGGGCGTCAAATGACGCCCTGCCCTTTAAACAGGGAATGCATGTGATTGTGTGCGCGTTTCCCTGTACCTTCAGTAGCGGCATGTCACGGAGACACCGCTCGCCACTGAGGGGGGTGAACACCCATTGGGCATGGCTGTTTACCACGTGATCGGCCATAAAGAAGTTACGGCCGATCACAAATGGTACCGCCCCACTGTGCACGCCGCATGCATGCGAGCACGCTGCGTGTGCACGTCGGTGGCGGCGTGTTCCCGGGAACACTGCTTGTCACCGACGATGGTAAACAGCCATTGGCTGGCGGCTGTTTACCACGTGATCAGCTGTGATCCACCGTTTCCACCGTGAGGAGAGAAGAGCCAGAAGCAGTGAGTTACAGATCTGTGTCTGTATTGTACTGCACCAAGCACAACACTTGTCCCATCGCCCCCCCATTGTCATCTGTCACCCAACAGTCACCACAGTCACCCCATAAAGTGCACCTGTCACATAAGAGACTGCATCAATGACTGTCAGCGGTGCACCTGTCACCCGTCACCCATCAGCCATCACCCGTCAGTGACCATCAGCCATTACCCGTGAGCCATCAGCCATCAGTGACATCAGCCAACACCTGTCACCCATCAGTGCTGCCTGGATAATTACTATTGCTGTCACTAAGCACATCCCTGCCTTCTGCCTGGACCAGTGCTCTCCTCTGTAGATACTACTAAAAGCACAGGTAATGGTTTTTTTTTACCCCTTCAGCAATAGATTTTATTTTGGATTGTAATTTTTGGTATGTAGATGCTATGTGTTAGAAATATGAAGGGCCTTCAAAAATGATAGGTTGCCAGGAAATTATATATGTCATTTATGCTCCTAGAACACCTGAAGATGCTACTTCAATGGTGGGCCTTTGTATGTGGCCAGGCTGTGTAAAAGTCTCACACATATGGTATCGTCATACTCAGGAGGAGTAGCAGAATGTATTTTGGGGAGTCATCTTTGCTATGTGTATGCTATGTGTTGAAAATATCTGATAAATGGACAACTTTGTGTAAAAAAAATGCGTTTTCATTTTTTTTCCACATTTTCCAAAAACTTCTGGAAAAAAATGAACTGTTCAAAAGACTCATTATGCCTCATAGATTATACGTTGGGGTGTTAGCTTTCCAAAATGGGGTCATTTTGGGGGCAATTCCATTGTCCTGGTGCTCCAGGGCCTTCAAAAGTGTAATAGGTGGTTGAGAAATTAGATGTGTCATATATGCCTGTAGTCTGATCAATATTCCTATCGCACACATTCCTGGTAGAAATGGCTCATAAAATGGTGGGTGCTGCAGCGATTACCAGTTGGGTCCTGGAAGCATCACACAAGCATACATATTCGCCAGCACACCATGGCTCAGCAGTTATTCGTCCAAAAAGTTTTATATAAAAAAGGTCACATCACAAAGGAAGGTGCAACTTTTCGGAGCCGCGCAGGACCCCTTCGTCAGGCATGTGCTAAAGTGCAACAGTGTCAAAAGCAGAATATAAATTCTGCTTTTGAATTTATTATATTCTGCTTTTGACACTGTTGCACTTTATCACATGCCTGACGAAGGGGTCCGGCGCGGCTCCGAAACGTTTCACCTTCCTTTGTGATGTGACCTTTTTTCATTAAAACTTTTTGGACGAATAACTGCTGATCCATGGTGTGCTGGCGAATATGTATGCTTATATATGCTTGTAGAACACCTGAAGATGCTATTTCAATGTTGGGTCTTTGTATGTGGCCAGGGTGTGTAAAAGTCTCACACATGTGGTATCGCCATACTCAGGAGGAGTAGCAGAATGTATTTTGGGGTGTCATCTTTGCTATGTACATGATATGTGTTGGAAATATCTGATAAATTGACAACTTTGTGGAAAAAAAATGTGTTTTCATTTTTTTCCACATTTTCCAAAAACTTCTGGAAAAAAATTAACCATTTAAAAGACTCATTATGTCTCATAGATTATATGTTGGGGTGTTTTCTTTCCAAAATGGGGTCATTTTGGGGGCAATTCCATTGTCCTGGTGCTCCAGGGCCTTTAAAAGTGTAATAGGTGGTTGAGAAATAAGATGTGTCATTTATGCTTGTAGAACGCCTGAAGGTGCTACTTCAATGTTGGGCTTTTGTATGTGGCCAGGCTGTGTAAAAGTCTCACACATGTGGTATCGCCATACTCAGGAAGAGTAGCAGAATGTATTTTGGGGTGTAATTTGTTGTATGCATTTGCTCTGTGAGAGAAATAACCTGTTAATATGACAATTTTGTAAAAAAAATATATATATATTTATAATAATTTTGCAAAGAATTGTGGGAAAAATTACAACTTAAAAAAACTCACCACGCTACTTACTTAATACCTTGGAATGTCTACTTTCTAAAAAGGGGTCATTTGGGGGGGTATTTGTACTTTCCTGACTTGTTAGTGTCTCAAGAAATGAGATAGGCCTTCAGTACATCAGGTGTGATTAATTTTCAGTGATTGGCACCAATGCACCATAGTTTGTAGACTCTATAACTTTCACAAAGACCAAATAATGTACACTAATTTGGGTTATTTTTACTAGAGATATGTAGCAGTATAAATTTTGCCCAAAATTTATAAAGAAAAATTACTAATTTGCAAAATTTTATGACAGAAACAAAGAAAAAGGCATTTTTTATTTATATCACAAAAAAATAAAAAAAAAAACACTAGTGATTAAATACCACCAAAAGAAAGCTCTATTTGTGTGAAAAAAAGGACTCAAAGTAATTGTCATTCAAAGTATGAGAGCGCTGAAAGCTGAAAATTGGTCTGGGCAGGAAGGGGGTGTAAGTGCACTGTATTGAGGTGGTTAAATTGCTGAGCTGTCTGGTTGGTGTATGACATTGATAAAATAATCATACCTGTATATTAAGATGCTGATTCTGGCTGCAAATGTACTATATATACACTATATATGTATGTATATATATATATATATATATATATATATATATATATCTATATATAGATATATATATAGATATATATCTATATATAGATATGTATATATATATTAGTAACTCTGTTGTAATTCCTTCAGTACAGCCCATACTGTATTTTGCCCTTTACAAAAAGATGGTCAACACTGAAAACAAGCAAAATTCCTTCAGTGCGCCAAATTCTGCAGAGGGGATTTTACCCACTGTTCTTATAAAAAAAAATTTAAAAAATCTCTTCAAAGTCAAATCACATACCAGTACATTTAACTTTATATAGCGTGCATGGGGAACACTTGCCGTGAGCCAGCCATTTTGTTCAGTTTTCTGATGACAACAGCAAGTTAGGGAATTGCGGGGTATATGAAAAGGTGAGTGACTAATAGTGAAATGAGTTGGAAAAGCATCTTAAATCTGCAATGGTCATTCTGCTAAATAACACTTTACCATTTCCCATCTGTCATCCACTTGGAAGATTTGCAATACCCTTTGATCAGATGACTTGTCCTTGAAGTACAGTTAGCATTCTAGTGTGAAATATCAACTGCACAATGACATAATGAGTTCAGTAGCAGAAAGCATCAAAAGCTTCATGGCAGTTATCATAGAGGCTGAGACAAAAAAAGCCCTAAAGCAGAGCAACCAGAGCTAATAACTGTCATATTAAGATGCCAGAGTTCTAATTTAAACAAAATAATTCAGGCGACAGCTGTAATAGCAGATAATTTAATTTATCAAAAAAGAAAAGTGAATAATTGTTGCTTTATAAATGTTTTAATTTTGTATGGGTCAAGGATGTGTTGACAAGTCACTCCTTCATTCTAACACGTTTTTTTTAAAGATAACTAGATGGTAATTATGGCATTATGGGTAATTACATGTCAAAGCAGTACTGAGTTTGTGATAGCATAGTTAAACAACACACAAAGCTTGTATTAGATTCTTAAGTAGTTTTTCATATTGTAACTGGCATTAGGTATTTTATAAAAATAATAATAATAATAATAAAACCTTCATTTTACTACTTCATTGCAACAAAGCAACATTTGGTTTGTACATAAAAGTGCATTTATGGACAAAAAAGTTCTTTGTAGTTTTGGATAGAGTTGGCAATGGTGAAAATGCCTGTCAAATTATATTTTGCTGCCTGTGTCCCCATCAGGGAGATTTCCCTATCTTTCCTGTCTTGAAGACCCAACAGAATGCTAGAAAAAATATCTCCAAAATGTGACAGGAAATCACCTCTAGGAATTTTTTTCCCTACAATGAGCTTCCCCAATGGAATATTTCCCCTTACTTCTTGTTTTGGTAACAACTGTAATAGTCATCATTACAAATAAAGAACATGACTCTTCCTAGCAGAGACAATGACAGCAATAAAAACTGACAGGGGATTTAACCCTTACCTGTTCTATCTAAAAGTTGAAAAAACACTTTGACTATACATACATTTTAATAAGTTGGAAAAAGAAGTGAGTTATTTCTGGTAATAGTATTAGCATACTAGGCCATATGAGGTAGAAAACAAAGTATTTTATTTTGCACTCATAAAATGCTATTACATACCATACCTGTTTATTTAAGTACCACACAGGTGCATGGTAACAAGCATGACAAGACATTATTTTACATGTGCACACAATAGTTTACTCCAAGGATATCACAAAGAACTGATCCATGGTTTGACATGTTTGGCGGGAACATTACAGGTGATCTCACTGCTATCTGTGCTGCAGTTTAAAGATTAAGTTAACGTTAAAAAATAATAATAAATAATAAAATAATATTTTTTTTCTGCAGGTAAAATAACGCGCATTTACTATTTTTTTTTATAAGCCTGGAAAGTATTGCACCAGCTGATGCCATGCAAGTCTCCTGCAGACTGTTAGTGTGAGCTGCCTGCCCATACATCATACAGCCAGGCAGTTTCACACTGACAGGAAGATTTGATGAACTACCACAGTGCTCAACAACGCCATGGTAGTTCATTAAGAACTACAAGCCGACAGCCGCAAAGGATGCCAGGACTTGTCGTTTATTCATACACAGAACTCTGTGGGCGGATGTGCGCTCTCTCTTGTCTTTGTTTATTACTGATTCAAACTTATGCTGCCAAAACATGTGAGAATGACATCCACAGAAGCATGGCAAGATTGTGTTATAACATAAACTAGTCATCCACATAATACAAATGACATGAGTTTTTAGAATATGTTGTATTGTGTTCTTTGGTAAAGAGTGATATCAGTAACTATATTTGGATGACTAGGTTACCTTCCATAGGCATTTTCAAATGTGTATAACTAAGATGTCTACTTCTATTTAAAGCAATAAGAAAGCCTTTTTTTTGTTTTGATTTGTTTTTTAATAACAAACATGTTATACTTACCTGCTCTGTGTAATGGTTTTGCACAGAGCAGCCTTAAGCCGCCTTTTCTCGGGTCCCATGCCAACGTTCCTGGCTCCTCCCTCCTGCTGGGTGCCCCCACAGCAGGCAGCTTGCTGTGGGGGCACCCAAGCAGGTGTACTCCTGACCCACAGCTCTGTGTGTCCATTGTGTCTGCCCCCTCTGTCTACTGATTAGCTCATTGGCTGTGATTAACAGCAGCGGGAGCCAATGTCTCTCATTGCTGGCCAAAGCCAATCAGGAGTGCAAGTCCACGGAGAGGAAAGGCTCTTGTGGACATTGCTGAAATGGGAGGGGGCTCAGATAAGTATTAGGGAGGGCTGGGGGCTGCTGCATACAGAAAGTTTTTTTACCTTCATGCATATAATACATGAAGGTAAAAAACCTTGTGCCTTTAAATGTAGATGAAGATTTTAATCAGCTGTGTTAACTGGTAGGTCTAATTGCTAGAAATGTACTTTCTGGATCTGTATTAAACTACTCTTCCCACTTCCCACTTCCTTTTTGCCATAAATTGATGAGCTGTTTGCCATTTTTTTTCTCTTTGCAGTAATTATATCTGCTGGAAAATCACAGCTGTATAAAAACTGTAAGTAATGAAACACATTTGGCAGAATGAGATAAACATGCATTCATTTATTTGATGGTTGCATTTTCCTCATTTTCAACTGCCAACTGGCAGCAGTTGGAAAATATAGTAAAGCAGGATGGAATGGGCAATGAGATCTCATGTTAACTGCTGTGTAAAAATAAAATTTAAGATATTCTTCTAAGTTAAATCCATTTAATTCATATTTGGAGAGTGCTGAAAGGTGGTTGGGTTTCCTATGGATGCTTCAGTTTCCACCGACAATGTCAACACATATAGGTGAATGAACTGATTTCAACGTGAAGTGATCCAAATGATGTGAGAGCTCATGTGGCTGTTGAAGGGACTTGCTGGAGGGTTGTAAGAGCTTTCATGGTAAGGAATGATCTTACAGTTCTTTTTAATTTGATATTTCTTGATCTTTATACATCTGTATTTTTATTACCTTAAAGACTTTTTTAAGAAGCCATAAAGATTTTTCTACCTCTTCAGAGTTTATATAAATTGCTGAGCATTGCAAGACACACAAAATTATTAATTTACAAGAAATGAAAGGAAAAGGTAATAAATGTTGACTGTTTTGCAAGTGCAGAGCGTAAGCACACTGAAAGTCCAAACCATGCAATGAATTTTCTAAATGAGCTTGCAAAAAGCATTTAGGAACTCAATTCCAATTAGACTGTGTCACTCTCAGACTGCTGTTAGAAATTCTTTGTTTCAGTAGTGTCTTTGGTATTAAGTACATTTTTCTATTTGCCATAATGAGGTCTAATCGAATAGCACACATGCATTTTAAAAGCATATTTATACACTCTGGTGAGCAATAACAATAGTTGCTGTGTCCGAATTGTTTTAGCAATTACCTTACTTGAATATTCATGACAGCTCAAATCCAAAACTGTGAAAAACATGTAATGCACACATTTTTATGCGCTGTAAAACTTAAAAGTTAACACATTGGATTCTTATGTTCAGCAATGCTGCCATTCTCAGTGAAAGAGTTGCAAAGATCACAGTTGCCATCATTAGTCCATCTCAGTTCCTTAGCAATTTCAACAGTCACTTTAGGAGATAATAAATTACCTTAAAGCCCATTTAAAGAAACATAATGTAATAGTATATAAAATATAGGTGCATACCAGTCTTAGATGTGGAGGCAGTGTTTGTTTCCTTTTTCTGTTTTTTTTTTTTCTGTTCTCGAATCTGGTGTTTCTTCCACACACTTCCTGTGTCACTCACTGCACTGTATCTATGAAGGGGAATAGTTGTCATCTAGGCTTCTTTCCTGATTTAGACTACTAACACCTCCACCTCTCCTCATCTACATTACATAGACAGACATTTTTTGTAGTTCACAGAATATAGCTGAGAGAGATCATAAACTTGTTTGAAGGACACATTATTTCTAAAAGGATCAATTGGTATTTTTCTGTCTTACTCTATAATTAGTGCAGGATTTATTAAACAGTGCTATCAAACTAAACAATCACAATGTGTCCCAAATTATAGTATGCATAACTTACAATAAAATAACTGCTGAACTTGTAAGTTCAGAAAAAAGAGAGCGTGGGAGGAGGGACCACTCAAAGAGGGCCCTCTAACATATGGACATGAGTGTCCGGTACCACATTCTATCAAAAGAGATTGCACAAAAGGACCCTATATGGACTATTTTAGGGACTTTGACGGTATTAATTGATTAAAAAAATATCAAAAATGTATTATATAAAGTTTAAAATCATTAAAAAAAATTCATAAAGACAACATGACATATAATACCATATACAAGGTTGTATTCATACTACACAGTATAGAAATAAATCATTAACCCTATTGGAATTGGGTGAGGAAGTCGCTTGCAGCAACTTCAGACACAGTTGCATTTCATGGGTCACTACCCGCTTCTTCAGGAAAGCAAATTACAGTCAAGCTCTCAGTAAATATAAACATCAACGTAGACACTATCAAACAATTTTCATTCTATGACCAGCTGTTGCCACTTCCCTTACTTGATGGGGTAGTCCAAAAAGAGCCTCATCTATAGGTCATCAGGGCTTAAATCGCCAACAAAAGTAATACGACAAATTATCTGATAAATAGCATCTCTAGAGGATAGTCAATATTGTCCATGGGTGATGGATCAGCTAGTGACTCGTAAGTCGCTGATTGCTGCAATTACTAGTATACAAAAATTTGAATTCTATAAATATATACACTTATTGGGATTTTTTTACCAAAAACATGTAGCAGAATACATATTGGCCTAAATTTATGAAGAAATTAGATTTTTTTTATTTTTGTATTGGATATGTTTTATAGCAGAAAGTAAAACATATTGTTTTTTTTATTTAATCATTGGACTTTTTTTGTTTATAGTGCAAAAAATTAAAACACAGTGGTGATCGAATACCACCAAAAGAAATCTCTATTTGTTCGAAAAAAAATGACATACATTTTATTTGGGTACAGAGTTGCATGACCGTGCAATTGTCAGTTAAAGTGATGCAGTGCCGTATCGCAAAAAAATGGCTTGGTCATGAAGGGGGTAAATCTTGCAGACGTCAATTCCTAAGTGCTCAAAAAAATGTGCATTACTATTCACTTGGTCCTAAATAGCATGCCTGTATATATGACAAGTGTTAATGTTCAATAAAGTGCTTCAAACCTTGGGATCTGGAGATTCATTTTTTAAGAGTAGATCTATTAATACATCTGAAGAGTCCGGAGGAGAGCTAAAGCCCCAGTTAAAGGGCCAGGCTCAGTTTGACCTATCTTCTATTATAGATCAATATCAAGGTGAGCAGGTGGGATAGCTGGTGATGGAGTACACTGATGTGAAAACATATTAAGAAATCACTTGGTTTGAAGCACTTTATGGAACATTAATGCATGTCATATATAAAAACATGCTATTTTGGGACTGGATGAAAAGTAAAAGTAATGCACATTTTTTGAGCACTTTATTTAATACTGATTATATAAGTGTTTTGTGAACGCTGGAAACATATGCATGTGAACTTACAATTGCAATAGTTGCTTTATTGTAAGTTAAGCATAACATAAATTGGGACACAGTGGGGCTGATTTACTAAAGGCAAACAGTATGTGCACTTGAAAGTGCACTGCAAGTGCAGTTGCTCTAGATCTGAGGGCAACATGCAAGGAAAATTATTTAAAAAAAATGAATTTTTGCTTGCACATGATTGGATTATAGAAATCAGCAGAGCTTTCCCTCATTTTAGAGCTTCCCGCAGATCTAGCGCAATTGCACTTGCAGTACACTTAAGGCCCGTACACACAATGGGATTTTCCGATGGGAAATGTTCGATGTCAGGCTGTTGGCGGAAAATCCGACTGTGTGTTTGCTCCATCAGACAATTGCTGTCAGACTTTCCGCCAACAAATGTTGGCTAGCATGTCTTCAACCAAAAAAATAATGTCAAAGCAATAACTCCAAGCCCAATAATAAATAACACTGTATTTCCTCTGATTCTGCAACTTGGCTGGTTGACGAATGGCCATTCAGAAACGAACTGAAAAGCGCAAACTGAAAAGCGCAAAATGAAAAGTGCGAAATGAAAAGTACGAAATGAAAAGCGCAAATCAACACCTCACCAAACTTCTACTAACACGAAATTAGCAGAAGGAGCCCAAAGGGTGGCACAAAAGAGCTGAAAAACCACGTAGCACGTCTAGTACATCACTACATTCGTAATTGTTGGCCAACAATTGTGTGACCGTGTATATGCAAGAAAGTTTGGGCCAACGCCCTTCGGACAAAATTCCACGGTTTTGTTTGCGGAAAGTCAGATCATATGTACAAGGCATAACAGTGCACTTGCAGTGCACAGACTATTTGTCTTAAGTAAATCAACCCCATTGTGATTGTTCAGTTCGATAGCACTGATTCATTAATCCTGCATTGCACTGCACTAATTATTATAGGCAAGTCTTAAATACAGTCATGGCTAAATATATTGGCACCCCTGCATTTCTGTCAGATAATGCACCACTTCACCCAAAAAATTGTTGCAATTACAAATGTTTGAGCATTCTCATGTTTATTTCTTTTATTTGTATTGGTATGACACAAAAAAGTGAGAAACAAAAAGCCAAATCTGACACATTCCATGTAAAACTCCAAAAATGGGACTGGACAAAATTATTGGTACCCTCAATTTAGTAGTTGGTAGCACACGCACTGGAAAAAAAAAACTGAAATCAATCGGTTCCTGTAAACATCAATGAGTTTCTTAACCTCTTTACTGCAATTTTGGACCACTCTCCTTTACCAACTGCTGGTTACGTCTCCCAACTGCTGTTTTGAGATCTTTCCACAGGTGCTCTATGAGATTTAAATCTGGACTCATTGCTGGCCAGTTCAGTACTCTCCAGCACTTTATCTTAAACCATTTCTGGGTTCTTTTTGGCATGTGCTTTGGGTCATTGTCCTACTATAAGACTCATGACCTCTTACAGAGACCCAACTGGGCCCTACACTGCACCCCAGAATTCTTTGGTAGTCTTCAGATTTCATAATGCCATGCACACGGTGAAGACATTCAGTGCCTGCAGCAGCAAAGCAACCCCAGAACATCAGTGAACCTCTACCATGTTTTACTGTAGGGACTGTATTCTTTTCTTTGAAGGCCTAATTTTTTTCTGAAAACACTAGACTGACAGGCTTTACCAAAAAGCTGTAAATTTTGTTTCGTCTGTCCACAGCACATACTCCCAAAAGGATTTTACCTTCTTCAGTTAAGTTTTGGCAAACTCTAAATCTGGCTTTTTTATGTTTCTGTGTAGCAGTGGGGTCTTCCTGGGTCTCCTACCATACTTTCCCTTTTCATTCAGATGGAGACGTATAGTGCGAGCTGACACAGTTGTACCCTGTGACTAAAGGTCAGCTTGAATTTGTCTGGAAATTGGTCAAGGTTCTTTATCCACCATTCGAACAATCCTTTGTTGCAATCTTTGATCAATTTTCTCTTTCGTCCACATCCAGGGAGATTAGCCACAGTGCCATGGGCTGTAAACATTTTCACAATGGTGCGCCCAGTAGACACAGGAACATTAGGATCTCTGGAGATGGACTTTTTACCGAGATTGTCCATGCTTTTGAACATTCTTTGATCTCAAATACTCAAGACAATTCTTTACTGCTCGTTCTCTTCTCCATTCTTCGTTTGGCACACAGAGACACACAACAGAAAGGTTGAGTGAATTTTTCACCATTTTAACTGGTTGCCGGTGTGATTTCTATAATGTCAGCACGTGTTACCGGTTACAGGTGACTTTGATTACAAATTACAGGAGCATCACAAACTTGGAATGCAATTATTTCTTACAACGTTGAGAAGGTGCCAATAATTTTGTCCAGTCCATTTTGGAGTTGTACCTGGAATGTGTCAGATTTGGCTTTTTGCTTTTCCACTTTTTTGTGTCATACAATACAAACAAAAGAAATAAACATGAGAATGCCTAAACATTTGTAATTGCAACAATTTTCTGGGTGAAGTGGTGCATTATCTGACAGAAATGCAGGGGTGCCAATATTTTTGGCCATGACTGTAGATGTGTAAACACATGACTGAGAATGCACAGCCGCAATTAGTATTTATTATTTTGCTTTGCATACACAAATTGGTAGCTTAGGAAATTTTTTCTTAATTTTTTCATATCTGTTATTTTTCTGTATTTGCAGAAAAAGGACTTAGCTTTAAAAAATAAATGTAATGTTGCTATCACATATAAAGACTGGTAAGCTGAAATATGTACATTTTTTTGTTCTTAAGTTTAGATAAAGACTGCCTCCAGGTAGATATGTCCAATCCTCTCAATTCTTCCCACCCATTCACAAAAAAACCCTTCTAATTGTGTTACTAGCAGGCTCACATCCCACTGCTGCCACCAGAATGTGACAATTTCACTGTCTGCCTTACTCTGCATAAAAAATAGTTTAGTTTGAGGAACAAAGTTCTAAGCACCAGCAGACTGAGAGTAATCTTCACTGGAGTCAATTAACTCTGCAGTTAACCCTTTACACACCCAAGCAGTAGCTGCCGCCATGTGTTGTAACGAAACATGCACAGTCCACAGCATCTGCTGTAGAAGACACCCAGCGCTATGCCCAAACAAGAATGTACCGAGTTTATGTTTGCTCTCTTAAGAAGCATGTTTTCTTTAATTTATTATTTAGAACACTCAGTGAGAGATTCAGCTTAAGCATATCATTTTGATCAAATAAATGAAAAAATATTTACAGAAAAAAGAATATTGCAAAACAGCTAATAATTGCAATAGGATAAATGGTATTTGAAATAGAAGGCAGTTAGCAAAGTTTGCCTGGCCTTAAGTTCCTGTGCAGGATTCAAATCACTCAGAATAAATACGATATTATGACAGACTCACTGACTCTCTCATAGATGACTCTTTTGGTATCCTTAGAAGTTTCAATGTCAAATGAGAGCTTCAAATCCAATAACACCATCTTTTTGTTGACCCTATAAAGGCCAGATTTGCCAGAGCAGGAATTTTTTGTCCTGCACTCCCATCCACTCCTGGAGTGGGAGTGGAGACATGGGTATCCCTCTGACAACCCCTAGCTGCCCTGGGCACCTGACAGTCCCAGTAATGTGATACACACCAGGATCCAGTTTCCCTACGTGTACAGAGAAGCTGCCTAAGCTAGATGGAGACCGGATAAAGAGTTGGTGAAATGCTGGACAGTAGCGTAATGGAAAATTTGTAAACATGCAGTGAGGGCAGATTTCTGTAAAATGGTGAACCTAGTCATCATAGTACAGATGCAACAAGATGGACAAACAGTTAAATGATGTATAGATTCCAGTTGATTTGTATTTGCCAAATAAAGAGTCACAACACATTTCAGGGGCCCCACATTCCCCTTTTTTGCCAAAGTAAAAGTGTCCATCACATTTCGGGTGTTCCACATTCCCTCTTCTTCAAGGCTTGTAATGGTGGAATTAAAAGACTGTAAAGTACACTGGACCAGTATGAAATTGTTAAAAAGAAGCTAATGACATGAGGGGGTTCATTCCGGGCATTAGTCAAACAAGCACACATTAGCTCTTCAGTCAAAAAGTGTCAAGAAAAATGTGTCTTTTAAATCACCAATAGATATATTGGTTTAATACGGAAAAAGTAAGCACACCATTAGAAGAATACTTCCTGCAGACCTTTCTTATAGCTGCCCACCAGTCTAAATGTTTTGATCACTCCTCTATGCAAAATTACTTCCGTTCCAAAATGTTTGGGGGTTTCCTTGCATGAACTGCCCATTTCAAATTCTCCAATGACATTTCATTGAAATTAAGGCCTTGACCAGGCCAGTCCTTAACCCTCCATTTTTTCCTTTTGAACCATTCCTTCCTTTTGAGCCTTTCCTTGGTGAATTTGCTAAAAAACATTATCACATTGAAAGATCTCATTCAAGTTTAATTTTTTGATAGATATCCCAACATTCTAATCAATCTCACTTTTGATATGATACAGAATTCATAACTGAATTGATGACTGCAAGCTTCCTACACCCTGAAGCAGGAAAACAACCCCAAACAAAGCATTTGCACTGCCGTACTTCACAGTTGCTATGAAATTCTTCTTCTGAAAGGCTGTCTTCTGGTACCATGGCCAAAAAAGGGCTTTCTGTCACTCAGCAGTCTAAAGCACATTGTTTCAGAAGACCTGGTCTTTGCCTATATGTTCTATAGCCAAGTCTTGTTCTGATATTTTTTTTTTTTTATGCAATATCTTTCTGATTGTACATGCAAGCACTTTGACCCAAACTGTTGCAAGAGATACCTTGCAGATCCCATGATTACATTTTTCAGCTTTTGGAGACTTCGTTAAACACCAAACAGTTAGCTGTTGAGTTGAATTTGCTGAGCTGGCTAGGCCTCAAAAAATTAGAAACATTTGAAAACAACGCCACTCAAAGATAATTTTCCTTGACATGGAACTATTTATTTAAGATAATGTGGCAATCTTAATTAATCCCTTATCAGACTCATAAGCAAACAAATATTCATTATAGGGCCTTAGAGAACTCCGTTATCTTGACATGATGACACCACAGCCACCAAAAGCAAAGAAAACCCTGGAGCTTAGATGTCTAAGGTTTAAATAAGACAGTATTAACTAATGAGGATAAGTCAAATGTCACCCCACTGCTGCCAAGTCTTTTAAAATGGGGGAAAGGCAAGGGATTGTCAAATAAATAGCAGGGCTGCTGGAAACTGCTCTGGGGAATATAAACCAAAAAATACATAATTACATTTTTTGAGGCACGGCTATTTTAATAATGTTTAAAGGGCAGCATTAAGAATACAAAATTCTTTTAAATTATATGCCTGGAGAAATGGCCTTAACCTGCATGTGAAGTAGCACATTCATATGATTTACAGTATACAATCAACAACAGCAAAACTGGCACTTACAAATATAAAAAAAAAAGTTTAAGGCTCCATGCACACTAGTGTTTTTTTAAGCTCCTAGAAGCTCTTATTAGCATTTTTTCTGCTCCTAGAACCTAAATAGTGTTATCCCTTGTGTCCATGCACACTACTTTAGGCTATTACCATTTTTTGAGCATTTTTGAACATTTTTTTGTAAAGCTACTAACAGCTTTTTTTAGCATTTTTTTTCTCCATGAACTGTAAAAACTCTACTAAATGCTCCTAAAAGCTTCTAAAAGCTACTAAAACATTACTAGAAGCCAGCACATAAATGCTATTATCAATGTTTTTCATCCAGCGTTTTTTTTCTAGCGTTATTTAAGCTTATAAAAAACGTTGCATGGAGCCTAAATTGTTGGTAATTAAATGAGTTGTAAAGGCATAAGGTTAATTATCTTAATGCATTCAATACATTAAGATTAAAAAAAAAACTTTTGTGTGCAGCAGCTGCCCCAGCACCCCCTAAGTACTTACCTGAGCCCCATCTCTCTCCAGTGATGTACACAAAGGTCTAAGCCATCTGGGACACTCCTTCTAATTGGCTGAGACACAGCAGCAGTGTCATTGGCTCCCGCAGCTGTCAATAAAAGTCAGTCAGCCAATCAGGGGAGAGAGTGGGTGGGATGGGCTGGGTCAGGGGTTCTGTGTCTCAATGGACACACGGAGCTGTGACTCAGCTCCAGTGCCCCATAGGAAGCTGCCTACTGTGGGGGAACTCGATAGGAGAGAGGGGCCAGGAGCAGCAAAGAGGGACCAGAGAAGAGGAGGATCCAGGCTGCTCCGTGCAATACCAACTGCACAGAGGTGGTAAGTATAACAGGTTTGTTATTTATTTATTTTTAAACAAGACTTTACAATCATTTTAACAGCTCCTGGCTGCTTTGACTTGTTTGTAAACATGACAGTCTGGTATCGATGTTAATGGGGAACCCACACACAAATGATATGGAGTTCCCTCAAAAAATACATACCAGCCCATTATCTTTGATAAGGGTCTTGTATAAAAAGGGGTAAACACAGGCAAAAAGAAAAAAAAAAATAGTCCCCCTAAATACACACCAGGCCTTTATCCAAGCATGCAGCCTGGCTAGTCAGGAAAAAGGAGAGTGAGCATTCACCCCTTCTCCTGAGCTACACCAAACCACATTCCCCTCAACCGGGGGGGTACCTTGCTGGGGGGGGCACCTTGTTGACTAGGCAAGGGCTTTTTCCATACAACCCTGGCCCAATGGTTGTGGGTGCCCCAGCTACCAGCACTCTATATAAATAAGTAAGGGGTACATAGTAGCCCACATCATCAAGAAAAAAAATAAAAGGAAATAAATACTCTCACAGTTTGACAATTCCTTCTATTTTTTTTTTTTTTTTTGACAATTCCTTCTAAAAAAAGTCCCACAATGTTAATACATAGAAAAGGGAAAACTCTGATTCAAAAAGAACCCCTCCTCCCACTTCCCCCCTTTTTTTTATTTTATTATTGCAATATTATTCAAAAATAGGCACAAACTACCATTCTCTACACTTACATTACTAATGTAAGAAAAATTTGGATTTCACATCTACAAATTAGAATACAAAATCAATATATAATTGAACAATACAGTATGCATATCTCTGTAAAGTACTAATTGACTCTTAAATACTTCTATCCTATTTTGCAAAAACAGAATGCTTTTCTCTATCATTGTACCTTAATGTTCTCAAATGTTACATTGAAATGTTGTATGATTTTCATATGTTCACTCAATAAAAAATTATGAAACAAAAGAAAATTTATATATACCGTATATATATATATATATATATCAACAATACAGATCCTTATCAATCACAAAGAATTATACTAACCATCCCAGCAAAATAAAAAAAATCCCAATGACACAATTTGCTCTTGTTGTTTATTTCCCAACAAATTACATCTTCCAGTCCTTGCAGTTATGGAATAATAGGAAAGAAGGCGCACCTGATGTCCAAAAGAAGGCAAGTTTGATGGTAAATTAAGAGGTGTTTATTGAGAATAGAAACAAGTATATCAAGCCAATGCGTTTTGGGAGAATAGGGCTCTCCCTTCTTCAGGGCTGTTGCTGCACGCTATTAAATGGGAATGATTCCCATGCTGGTTATATATTTGCAAAGTTAAAACTGACAAAGTGACAGTTGAGGTTCCAGAGTCAGCAACGAGATTGAGATGAGGGGTCCTTGCAGATAAGAAGTGGGGTCTTTTGAGTAACATCATTGACCAAATATGGACATGGCCTAATTTGATCAAGGATGTCAATGCTATATTTTCCCATTGTTTACTTGGCTGGGGATTCATCACTAACAAATGTATGTGGCGAGGTGGCATCATTGATTGCTATGGACATCATCTGCTCCTTCTTTGACAACTACTGACAGGAAGCTTTCACATATAGTAGCAGAAGTAAAACCACTACTGCTTATGAGGTTTGACTTCAGCCAAACAAGCAAAAAGTCTGGAATTCCAGAGACTACCCAAAGAGGCAAAGTTCAGTTCAAAATTGTGTTTGGGCTAAACCAAAAGTTCATCTTTACTCTCTAAGGAAAGTCTAATCATTAACACTTAATCTGGAACACCAGATTGTAATTTCATAGATGGATAAGCTAAATTAGCTAATTTCATGGATAAAGAGCCAAATATAGGAGTCTACTTACTTTTTCCATGTTTCAAATCTGCATTTTTAATAATTTAGATTGTGAAAAGGAATACGCCATGTGAATCTGTGTAAGTATATCAACCTTATCTGTAGTTAATGTTTGAATGAAGATTTAATGTCGACCTTCTCAAATATGCTGATATAGTCAACAAACCTCCATGGGGTGCACTTTCTTTTTCATATAATTGCTTATATACTGCATCAATATAAAGTGCAGCGCAAAAACATGAGAAAAAAAAGTCCTATATAGGGCAGAAAATTTCTCCTCTGTAATGTATCTTCTTACTATAAGACACTTGAGGTTCTTCAAAGTTACTGAGCAAATACACTGCTTACCAGATGAAAGATCAAAGTAGGCATAATTACCACCAATGCTGGATACGCTCGGATCAGATGATCTGCTGGTCTATGATGACAGCCCACAGCTTATCCTCCAGTGTGACAATTGATAAATTACCTCCAAGGTGCGGTAAAATGGAAAAGAAGAAGGGACATCTAGGAGCATTCCATAAGGCTCGATAGATATTTTATTTTATGTAACAAGTCAAGATACAGTCCATGTGAAATCGCGTATAAATAGCGCTATTCGAACACATAAAATCCAAGAGCGGGGATACAACAGACTGTTCGCGTCCGAACAGCTGTGAGATGACAGCGGGTGACGTCAGACTCCGCCCCCGTACGCGGCGTTATGTCCAATGGACTTCGTCAGCAGGGGTGGAGTCAGGCTGTCACCCGGGAACTTAAATACTTGCCGACTGTCAGCAAGGAGTGTGTCACAGAGCGGAAACGGAAGCGAAGTTCCAAAATGACTAATTCCTGAGCGGAGACACTTGCTGGCAATGTGGAAATATGATAAAAACTACCACTTGATTTACAGATTCGATAATGCACACTTACTAATCTTCACTTAAAGCATAGATCAATCATTTACCCATATAAATCATAGAACATAATAGGAATGGTCGGAATGGTCACCCGCTGCCATCTCTAATAAATTACAACAACACTCAATGTACTAAAACTACAAATGCATTAAACTAGCACAAGGTCTTATTATAAAATCTTTAAAAAATCTTAAAAAACATGCATATGATAAGAAACATACACTAAAACTTATAAATATACAGCATTTTTAAAAAAAACTCATTTATCAGAAATAAAACAATTGAGGTCGAACTCAATGTTTAACCCTCTA
Source organism: Lithobates clamitans (assembly GCA_037952925.1). Taxonomy (NCBI): domain Eukaryota; kingdom Metazoa; phylum Chordata; class Amphibia; order Anura; family Ranidae; genus Lithobates; species Lithobates clamitans. The sequence continues at coordinate 6,428,507 of JBBGZY010000272.1, forward strand.
GGGACTCCTACTTTTGTTTCATGAATCCATAGAGATTCTCGGCGACTCAATTGCCTGATAAAATTTCTGCCCCTCCAATGTTTCGAAACTTTTTCTATACCCCAGAAATGCAATTTCCTTGGGTCCCTATTGTAGCATATTCTGAAATGTTTCGATACATAATGTGACTTTAAACCTTTTTTGATGTTATTCACATGCTCCGCTATACGGACGCCCATAGGTCGAGAGGTTCTTCCTACATATTGCAGTCCGCATTCGCACTGCAACATGTATACTACTCCCACCGTATCGCATGTAATTAAGTTTTTGATCTGATAGGTTCTGTTAGTGGCAGTAGCATTAAATTCTTTTCTTTTCTTAACATTAAACTTACATTGCCTGCATGCTGGGCATTTACCGCAGGCATAGAATCCTGACATGAAGCTAAAAATTCTACTCTCTTTAATCACCGGAGGGTCAACCACACTTGGGGCAATAATGTCCCTCAAGGTGGGTGGTCTCCGATATACAAACCTAGGACGGGCAGGGAGGGTGGGGCCTAAAATATTGTCCTTTTTTAAAATATCCCAATATTTTAGAATAATCTTTTCAACCTTCTTATGTTGAATGTTATAATCCAGGATAATCCTGTATTGAGGATTCTGTTGTTCTGTATTCATATTATTTCTTCTGTCCGAGTTATTTTTTACTAAAGAAGATCAGTCTCCAGTTATTTATGTCTCGGTTAAACGGGAATACTAAGAATATCTGTCTCACATGGAAGGCTGATGCTTCTAGTATAGCCTTCCTTGATCTGGAGATTTTTAAACATGATGGGGGTTTCAGGACTAAAAACTATTGTAAACCCACAGATAGGAACGGGTATATACCCCTAGATAGCTGCCACCACAGTTCATGGCTGCTTAATATCCCCAGGGGACAGTTTATTCGTCTTAGGCAAAACTGCTATCTGGATGATGATTATTTTTCACAAGCTAACCATATGGCAGAAAAATTCCTACAGAAGGGATACTCTAGGTCGCTTATAGCAGAGGAAGTCCAAAAAGTGGGTAGTATGGATAGATCTTCTTTAGTAAAAAATAACTTGGACAGAAGAAATAATATGAATACAGAACAACAAAGTCCTCAATACAGGATTATCCTGGATTATAACATTCAACATAAGAAGGTTGAAAAGATTATTCTAAAATATTGGGATATTTTAAAAAAGGACAATATTTTAGGCCCCACCCTCCCTGCCCATCCTAGGTTTGTATATCGGAGACCACCCACCTTGAGGGACATTATTGCCTCAAGTGTGGTTGACCCTCCAGTGATTAAAGAGAGTAGAATTTTTAGCTTCATGTCAGGATTCTATGCCTGCGGTAAATGCCCAGCATGCAGGCAATGTAAGTTTAATGTTAAGAAAAGAAAAGAATTTAATGCTACTGCCACTAACAGAACCTATCAGATCAAAAACTTAATTACATACGATACGGTGGAAGTAGTATACATGTTGCAGTGCGAATGCAGACTGCAATATGTAGGAAGAACCTCCCGACCTATGGGCGTCCGTATAGCGGAGCATGTGAATAACATCAAAAAGGTTTAAAGTCACATTATGTATCGAAACATTTCAGAATATGCCACAATAGGGACCCGAGGAAATTGCATTTCTGGGGTATAGAAAAAGTTTCGAAACATTGGAGGGGCGGAAATTTTATCAGGCAATTGAGTCGCCGAGAATCTCTATGGATTCATGAAACAAAAGTAGGAGTCCCTAGAGGGTTAAACATTGAGTTCGACCTCAATTGTTTTATTTCTGATAAATGAGTTTTTTTTAAAAATGCTGTATATTTATAAGTTTTACTGTATGTTTCTTATCATATGCATGTTTTTTAAGATTTTTTAAAGATTTTATAATAAGACCTTGTGCTAGTTTAATGCATTTGTAGTTTTAGTACATTGAGTGTTGTTGTAATTTTTTAGAGATGGCAGCGGGTGACCATTCCCACCATTCCTATTATGTTCTATGATTTATATGGGTAAATGATTGATCTATGCTTTAAGTGAAGATTAGTAAGTGTGCATGATCAAATCTGTAAATCAAGTGGTACTTTTTATCATATTTCCACATTGCCAGCAAGTGTCTCCGCTCAGGAATTAGTCATTTTGGAACTTCGCTTCCGTTTCCGCTCTGTGACACACTCCTTGCTGACAGTCGGCAAGTATTTAAGTTCCCGGGTGACAGCCTGACTCCACCCCTGCTGACGAAGTCCATTGGACGTAACGCCGCGTACGGGGGCGGAGTCTGACGTCACCCGCTGTCATCTCACAGCTGTTCGGATGCGAACAGTCTGTTGTATCCCTGCTCTTGGATTTTATGTGTTTGAATAGCGCTATTTATACGCGCTTTCACATGGACTGTATCTTGACTTGTTACATAAAATAAAATATCTATCGAGCCTTATGGAATGCTCTTAGATGTCCCTTCTTCTTTTCCATTTTACCGCACCTTGGAGGTAATTTATCATCTGTCACACTGGAGGATAAGCTGTGGGCTGTCATCATAGACCAGCAGATCATCTGATCCGGGTGTATCCAGCATTGGTGGTAATTATGCCTACTTTGATCTTTCATCTGGTAAGCAGTGTATTTGCTCAGTAACTTTGAAGAACCTCAAGTGTCTTATAGTAAGAAGATACATTACAGAGGAGAAATTTTCTGCCCTATATAGGACTTTTTTTTCTCATGTTTTTGCGCTGCACTTTATATTGTTCGTTTAGTATGTCATTTTGGGCTTGGTGTTAACCCTTAAGTGTTCAGCTTGCATTAGATTGATTTCTTTTTTTGTTTGCGGTGATTGTACAATTTTGGCAAGTTATATACTGCATCAGCTGTGTATTTGTTTGTTCTCCATTTAATAATGTAAAAAGTAGTAGTCTAGGCTACATAGTTACTTTAAAACAACAGGGTATGAAGGTGCATTCCCCTTCAATAAATTCTTCTCTTAGAATTAATTCAGACCTTTAAAAAATGACACACTTTTATTGTGAGTCATTTAAGAAAAACTAAATTTATTTACCTCATTCACAGAGATAAATATTAAAAGGAAAATACATGGAGAGCTGTGACTGACTATTCAGAGAACATAAGATGAATACCTTTATAAGTGTATGCCCCATAGGGACTAGTATAAGAGACACAAATCAAAACCTTATACGTCTTTAAAGCTTGTTTATTAATGACCTTGAAATTAATGAAAATAGCAATATCTCAATTTGCTGATGACACTAAATTATGTAAGGTAATGAACTCAGAGACAAATGTTTATTCTCTGCAGACTGATTTGAATAGAATCAGTGACTAGATTAATAAATGATAGACAAAGTTCAGCACAGATTTAAGTAAAGATTACATATCAAGGGAACAAAATGTGTGTTACGTATGCTTTTATTTGCTTGCTTGACAAGGAGTACTCAAGAAGGGCCATGCAATATCTTTATGCACTGCTTATACTCTTTGATTTTTTTTTTTTAAGTTTAGTAGATATTTATCTTTAAAAAATTGTAGCAAATAAAAACATCACATTGGTCCCTTTTGTATATTACGAAAAAGGACCCTATACAAAGCAAAGTAAGCTAAATTAATAATTAGAACTCACCATTCAATGATTTTATGGCTATAAAAGATGCACTGATATATCTAATTAAAATTTTTTAATTTAGTTACTGGATCTTTGCACTCCTTATATACACCAATTATTATATTCTATAAATTATCCTTTCAGAATATATTTTTAAGAACTTGCGGATAAAAATTCTTGGCATACAACATTGACAAATCATTTGATGTCCCTTCTGTTCCACATGCTTTTCAGGAGAAATGTCAGTTGTAAAATTTACATTTTACAATTCCTTCCTTGTGTATCAAATACCCCGGCAATCACTATTACACTAAGTTGCATGACATTCACATTGAGTCAATAGTCTATGCTGCATGCTTGCAAATTTCTGCAATGTGTTCAAGTAAGAAGAACATACTGTATGCCAGTAAATTTGCTGTTCAGTCTTTCTGGAGTACTCACAAAATATTTATAATGGTCTAAGTCAATTTTTCTTAACTTCCTAAAACTAGGAACCACAAATTATATGTTAGTTTATCTCAAGAACCCCTTTATATGGGTGCAATTATTATCTTCTCCCCTAAAGTGTTTGTAAATGTTTTCACATTTCCTCCTATTTGTTTAACAATTTAAATGAGTGATCTAGATCTCTTTAACTGTCACCTGGCCATTGTAAACAAACAACCAGGCAGCTGCTTCCTGAGGGTGTGAATCTAAAAAAAAATGTAAATTGGCCTCCCCTTTGTGGTGCTCATGCACACCCTGTAGCAAAATGCATGCTCTGTGGTTCTGGTGTCCATTAGACTCAGCAGATAATGAAGTTAAGTCAGATGGCCAATAAAATCACACATGTAAAAAAAGGCTGCATTTTCAGTCAGTGTTCTCTGTTTCCTCTTACACACTAGTCAGCTGTGAGAGGAAATACAATGTTTCTTATAGTGATCAGCAGTAGATTTTTACAGTGCATCTGATCCAGCCGCAGTGTCCCTGACCATTAGCCACACCAGTCATATTGTCCACAGACTAGTGCAGCCAGCCACAGTGTCCCTGATCATTGATCATTAGGTACACCGGTCATAGGGGTAGATTTACTAAAACTGGTGCACACAGAATGTGTTGCATCTGTGTATAGTAACCAATCAGCTTCTAGGTTTTATTGTCAAAGTTTAATTGAACAAGCTGAAGTTAGAAGCTGATTGTTTACTATGCACAGCTGCACCTGATTCTGTGTGCACCGCTTTTAGCAAATCTCCCCCACAGTTTTTTAAGAGCCAGTACAGTCAGCCACAATGTTCTTAATCATTGTCACACCAGTGTCAGTGTCACCAGACCAGTGCAGCCAGCAAAAGTGTTGCTAATTGCTGCCATGTCAGTGGCAGTGTAACCAGACCAGTCTAAGCCAGCAACAGTGTTCCTGATTGTCATTACATCAGTTACATTATCACCAGACCAATGCATCCAGTGAGAGTGTTCCTGATCTCTAGTCACACCAGTCCCAGTGTAGCCAGGCCAGTGCAGATGGTCTCAGTGTCCATGATTGCCACCACACCTGTGCCTGTGTCACCAGCCAGTGAAAATAACAACGTTGTTCCTGATCACAAGTCACACCAGTCCCAATGTCACTAGAATGATTGGGCAACAGTGTTCCTGATCACTAGCAATACCACTGCCAATGTCTCCAATGCCAGTGCAAGCCAGAAACAGTGTTCTAATCACTGACACATCTGCCGAGTGTCACCAGAGCCAGTGTAAGCCAGCAACATTGTCCTGATTGCTAACCACAATGGTCCATTGTTACTAGAGCTGGTATAAGCCAGGAACAGCCAGTGTTCTTATTGCTGCAACACAACCAGAGCCAGTGTAAAGCAGCAATACTGTTTTGATCATTAGCCACAGCAGTGACAGTATAGCCAGTTCCAGTGAAGCTGGCAACATTGTCCTGATCACTATCCACACCAGTGCCAGTATCACCAGAGCCAGTGAATTCAACAACAATGTTCTGATTGATAGCCACACCAGTGTCAGTGTCACCAAAGCCAGTGTAAGCCAGTACTAGTAACCTTATTGCCAGTCACACTAGTACAGTGTCATCTAGTACCATTGTTAGCCAGAAACAGTGTCTTAAAGGCCAACCAGCACCAGTACCAATGCCATAAGGGTACACTAGTGTGGAGGTCTTTCAAATGCTATGTATGACAGATGAGAGCAGTAGGAGGAGACTTCACAGACAGATTCGGATTAAGAGTTTCAACCTAAGAAAAGCAGTGGTTCATTAATGGCCATCTCTGATTTAGTGGATAAAGGGGTCCATGATAATAGAGTCAGACATAAAATGTTACCAGCACTGAACATCTTACAGAATTACAACAGGCAAGCAGCGGCAGTGTGGTATATCCTGGTAAAGTGTCAAGGAGCAGCAGTGTGATACACCCTAGTTAAATATAGTAGGTAGTCAGAAAATGTGATGCATAATGTATGCTCCTTGAACATCTGAAGGTGCTGCCTGGATTTGTACCTCTTTATATGGCTAACCTGAAAAAAAAAGTCTCATGCATGTGGTATCCTCATACTCATAAGGGAGAATGTGTTTTGGAGTGTAATTCTAAATATGCCTATGCATTATGTTAGAAACATCTTATCAACTGACAATTTTGTGTAAAAAAAATATATTTCCATTTTGTTTTGCTACTTTTCCACAAAATTGGGGCAAAAAATGTGATCTCCATGCCTCTTATATGTTGGATCTGTTTACAAAAATGTTGGTTATTTTGCAGGATTTTCTCCTGTCCTGGTTCTCAGGAGGAGTAAAAGAAGTTTTTTTTTGGAGTATAATTGTATGTATGCCTATTCTGTGTCTGCACTTTCTCCATTTTCCCTAAAAAAAAAAGTGTCAAAAAATTAAAACTTCAGAAACTCATCATGACTCTTAATATATACCTTGGAGTGTGTACTTTCCATAAAGTGGTGCTTTTGGAGGTGTGTGTACTGTTCTGACAATTTAAGGCCTTAACACATGATACAGGCAGTCAAAACTAGGGATGAGCCAGATGTTCGAGTTGGACGTAAGTTGATCGGTAAGGCATTTTCGGGACAAAGGGTACCTATTTTACTCCCGTTAATCGAACTGTATTGATTGGTGGTTATATGTTATGTTGTCCCTGTCTATTGTCCATTGGAGTGTTATAGATAAGAAAGGGAAGAATAGTGCTGTTCACAGGTATATGTAGTAAATCTGCTAGATAAAGTAGTTTAGAGGCAAGAGGGTATAGGCACAAGTAGAGAAGAGAGAAGACTGGCCAGTCATTATGGGTATTGAATTAAGTAGGGGAATGGAGGGTAGGAGACCCTCAAAAATGCCCAGCGCAAGAGGAGCGCTATATATGAACCAAAGGTGTGGTTCCGCCTATACTGAGCCCCTGGATTAATGGTTAGAGTGGACATGGATCCACAATGAGTAACTGGGTTACCAAAGGCCATAGGGACTAAGAATCATGCAGAGTAAACAGCTAGAGAAACAGCTATCTATGTGAGCAGGATGGATCAAGGGTGACATTAACACTAGACAGAAAGGGACATTTTCATGTTAAGTTGTGGGATGAATTTGGGGTCAGGCACTACAACTATTAGAGTCAGAAACAGAGAAATGAGAGTTAAAACAGAATACTTTATATGTTGTCAGAGAGGGAAGATGGGATGAGCACTCTGGCTGCCCGTCTGATCATAGAAGCTAGATATAAAAGATATCTGAACAAACTAAAGAAAGTAGAATTTAGGCAGGAAAATATTAATGAGAGTTAAAAGAAAGTGAGAGAATGATATGCATATGTTGTGTACAAATGGGAAAAAGTAAACGATTTTAGAGAGATATTGGTGTATGTGTGTGCGAATGCTGGGACCTTTAGTTCTATTGCTTGTGTGTGTCATGTACGCAGATGTGACCCCCTCCTTTGTGCTCTCCTGAAAGAATGTCCCTGAGAGGTCAGTGATAAGCTGGAAGGACACCATGCCAATTCCAGTTTTTTAGACAAAATATATGCCGGGTTAACGAATCTAATGGTAAACAATGTGATCACAATTATTTTGAATCTGTTTTCCAAACATGGTAAAATGAAGGTTACATTTAACTGTGTATTACACATATTGAATATCCTTTGATAGTGGAAACACTGCATTTAAAAAAGGGAAATTAAGTAAAATTAAGTAATAATGAGTATTAATTTCTAATATGGGTTTAACAATTTTATTAATAATATAGATATATTGAAACTGGTTTAGACAACCTTTGGTTGGAAATGAAATCCAGGTTATTGGGGAAATTTGTAAAAATGGGATTAGTTTAGATTAAGATAACAATTTTGTAATTTTACATTTATACAATAAGCCCTTATTGAGAGAAAAAAAAGATTAAGATGAGGTTGTTATTTTGAATAAAGCTGCCATAATATTTAACAAAGCCACGATGGATGGAATACATAAGAAGTTCTTCTACAAAAATGAAATTTTAAGGTTTTTAATAATAACTTGATGTGCGGTCCATGATGTGAGAATAATAATAAATAAAATTTAAATATAACAGACCCATCACATCAAGTCCACACACCCTGTTATAATAGATGCCACCTGCAGCCAGTTGTTTTATAGTTTTTGATGCTTTCTGGTCCATCATACAGATTGTTGATCCTTGTGTTTTATTTATTTTTATTTTTGAAATCCAAAGCAGAATGTGTGGATTGTGAAATGATGTGCCCCTGGTATAAGCAGATGAATATTTTGGATTTATGGGCATCTCTGCATGACCGCAGGGTATTGTTATCATTTATTATAATATTGCCAGGAAAAAGTTGTCTTTTGAAACATGAAACTGGAGTTCTTACACAAACAGCATGATAGAAAACAAGCCATTGTAATATATTTATGCAAGCTGGACCCAGTAATGAAGGGTTCACCCTGATATATCAGAGCTGTAGCTTTTATGCAAAGGTGCTATTAGACAAAGTTAGATATTGTTTTGGTCAATGGTCCGACATTCTGCGCAGCAAATATACAGATAACTAAATGTTTGTCTAATGAAAGGTTTAAAATATGAGTTTATTTATGTACAAATCTAACAATGAAAAATGCGTACATTTGAATTCAGCCACCTTATTGCCTCTATTGGAGGAGGCTGGAGACAAAGGAAGACACCGGTGTTAAATTGATGTGGGAATCAGCTGCTGTGAGCCCAGTGCAGGACACACTCCCTGAAGACCCAGATATTAAATTTTTTGTAGATTTGAGTATGCAGTTTATCACCCAGAAGGATACTCTGTATTCAAAGTCATTGGATCCTTTTTCCCCAGCTCAAGAAGCAGAGCTCCATGTTTTAGCAAAGCCTGTGAGCTATAAAAAGTGTGTATATTTATATAGATAGTCGAGATATAGAGAGCTTTTGGTTCCATTTAAAGGGCCAGAAGTTTGTTTTTACTTCGGCAGGTAAACCAATCAAGCATGCCAAGTTAATTTGATTGGCTGTTTTTAGCCTTCCAGGTTCTTGCTGAGGTAGCCATATTAACTTTCACACATGGAAGCAGACCAGGTGACTAAGGATGCTGCATTTACAGCCCCGGACACTTGATGGGTCTGTGCAACTCACAGATTCCACCCTAGTTCTGGCCCAGTATAGCTGGGATTAATAATTCAACTTTAAGGACCCCAGAACGAGAAGAACAAGTGGTCCGCAGGGGGCAACTTCTTATGAAACAGGACTTTGGAAAAGGTGATCATTTATGTCTGCCAGCCACTCTTTTCCCTCCAGCTTGACACATGGACCGTGTCATCAGTCACAAGAAGTTATGGCTGCCTTAGTAAATGAGCGTGGGATAGAGCCAGGGTTCTCCACAGTTGTTTTTATAACATACCACTTCTTGTTTTACCTGTTACCAAAGGTGTTACCAAAAGCTGAACATCCCTTCCAGAGATTACAAAAAGATATATCCAGATGCCCAAGTTAGGATCTTACGAGTATGCATTTTCTCTGTATGGACATGTTTTTTGGATGTCCAGTGGCAAATGCTACTGCAAAGGCCACAGTAAAAAGTGTTATCAGAAGTAGTTTGTAAGTACAGAGTGCCAGAAAGTACAGAGAGTAACAGAGGAAATCATTTTTTATAAGAGAGTCCTTAATAGAAGTTTTGAGGTTTTATTTTTACACCCCTTACTGTCTACAATGTAGCGGACAAAGTAGAGTAAGATATAAGAAAACAATCAGGCAAAAGTTTTCTAGTATTTTATCAAGCCCCTAAGGGGGATGTTGGACTCTCTCCCTATGGGATTTTGTTTGGGAGTGTGTTACTCACTTGCTTATATTTTGTCTCAGCAGCTGAAGTCCTCCATTCGGATCTCACAGAGAATGTTGCTGATCTTTTAAGGTTTTTTGACAAACTCATTTATGTGTTTTCTCCCCAATTCCAGATCCTAAAAGTTTGAAAGGATCTAAAACTAAAGCCAGGTGACTTGTGGATTGTTAAGAGACATTTATATATAAGGAAAAGTTTGGAGACTCAATACAGCATCTATTTCATGTACAGTTTTTGCAAAATGTGAAGAAAAAGTCACCTGGATCCACACCAGACACTGCAAAACTTAAAGAAATCTCTGTGTTTGATTTGTTTGCCTCTTGTGATCACAGTCTAGGGTACTTTTTTATTAAACTACTTTAATTGTAAGGGATATATATATTTGAAAAGTAGTTTAGCCATGTTGAAGTCATATTTTGTCTTTTGTACATTTTCCATTTTATGTAGAATTGTCTGTGTTCACATATGCTGATAAGTCAGCATGCTCACAATTAAGCTAGAAGGCCATTCTGGCCACAGGAGTGTACAGCCAGTACTCTGTAAATATGTCTTATCAATCATTTGTTTTACACAATGAAAAGTCATTTTGTAATGAAAAAGTTGCTCAGCTATTATTTTCTCCACAATGGAGTTTTTTTGCCTCTTTGGCCAGGACTACCTTTACCTAAGCATGTGGAGGTTCCAAGTTAAAGGTGATAGCAGGTATGGTTAGTGATCAAAATATTGATCAAAAGAGGGGAGACTGTAATGGAAATTTGTAAGTTCTGTATATAATTGTATTGTATTTTGTATGTATTGCATATTGCCCTCACTGTGAAACAGCACTAATAATGTTTTTAGTAAATGTTTACATTCTTTCGAGTCCTGATTAGAATAAGCCTGCCTATGTAACGCCCCCTTGTTACAATAAACCTACAATTGTAATATTAATGTGATACCTACATAATCATGTGCATAAAAACCTTCAATTGCGTCATAATAAGGCAGAACAGTAATTTGGAAAGATGCTGAGCGTATCTTTTGTGTCTGTTCCCTACTGCAGTAGTTATTATTAATTTGGAACCACTAATCAATATGAGGATAGGAGTTGCCTATCATCAATTTAACCGAGTCAGGGTGGATTTTCAGCACCAAAAGCGGTAACCCCAAGCCACACTCGGGATTGCGTTGCAGGATCCAGGTACATGTTACTTACCTTGTCCCCAGGATCCTGTGATGTCTTCCGCACTGTGTGCAAGCCGTCCTCCGCTCAATCTATCATGGAACCGAGCTCTGTTCCCTGCGAACGTTGCGACGCACGGGGACGGAGAACGGCGCCAAATTCAAAAAGTAAAACACACAATACATGTACAGTACACTGTAATCTTACAGATTACATTACTGTATCAATTTATTTCACATCCCTTTTGTCCCTAGTGGTTTGTCCAGTGCCCTGCATGCAGTTTTATATTATAAATATTGTTCTTTTTGCACGGAAACTGGAGATTGTCCATAGCAACTAAAACCGTCCCTTTACATCAAAAGTGGTTTTAGACCAGCTAGAGAACAGCAATAATAAATTAGACTCACCTGCAGAATTGAGCGATAGTAATTTGTGTGGAAATCCGTCATCAAACCGAAAGTAATGACAGCTACAATTCTGCAACTGAGCAAATTTCAGTGTTTTTGATTTGATTACATTATTGAATAATTGTTATTATTGATATATTATTATTTGTTATACTTATTTATAGTTATTTACTTTATTATAATTTATGATTTTGTTTTCAAACTTTATCATACCCGGGATGTCCACTAGACTCTTGTTTGGACAGATTTAAGTGAGTTAGTCCTAAGAATTACAGGTCTACAATATAAAAACGCCAAATTTCCATGCAAAATAATTGTACCACTTTCAGCATCAAAAATCTGAAATAATCATACCACCAGGGAGGTTAATTAAAGCTTAAAGTGAAACAATAAAAGTGAAATATTCCTTTAAATGTCTTACCTGGGGGTGTCTATAGTATGCCTGTAAAGTGGCGCATTTTTCCCGTGTTTACAACAGTCCCTGCACAAAATGACATTTCTAAAGGAAAAAAAGTACTTTAAAACTACTCGCAGCTATGATGAATTGTCTTTGGGAGAAATCAAAAGTGCTAATTTTAAAGGCTTATATGCATGGTATTGTCATAAAAAGTGTCTGGGGACCTGGGTCCTGCCCCAGGGGACATGTATCATTGCAAAAAAAGTTTTAAAAACGGCAGTTTTCTTGGGAGCAGTGATTTTAATAATGCTTAATGTGAAAAAATAAAAGTGAAATATTCCTTTAAATTTTGTACCTTGGGTGTCTATAGTATCACTGTAAAGTGGCACATTTTTTCTGTGTTTACAACACTCCCTGCACAAAATGACATTTCTAAAGGAAAAAAGTCATTTAAAACTTGCGGCTATAATGAATTGTCAGTACTCAGCAATACAGATAAAAGTCATTGAAAAAAATGGCATGGGGTCCCCCCAAAAATCCATACCACGCCCTTTGGGTCTGGTATGAATATTAAGGGGAACCCCAAACCAATATTTAAATAAAAATTGCTTGGGGGCCCCCCCAAATTCCATATCAGGCCCTTCAGGTCTGGTATGGATATTAAGGGGAACCCTGTGTCAATTTTTTTTTAAATAGCATAGGGGTCCCCCTCAAAATCCATACCAGACCCTTCAAGTCTGGTATGGATTTTAAGGGGAACCCCATGCCAAAATAAAAAAATGGTGTGGGGGTCCCCCCAAAAATCCATACAGACCCTTTTCCGAGCACGCAACCTGGCAGGCCACAGGAAAAGAGGGGGGATGAGAGAGAGCCCCCCTCCTCCTAAACTGTACCAGGCCACATGCCCTCAACATGGGGAGTGTGCTTTGGGGTAGCCCCCCAAAGCATTTTGTCCCCATGTTGATGGGGACAAGGGCCTCATCCCCACAACCCTCACCCAGTGGTTGTGGGGGTCTGCGGGTGGGGGGCTTATTGGAATCTGGAAGCCCCCTTTAACAAGGGGACCCCCAGATCCCACCCCCCTGTTTGAAGTGGTAATGGGTACATTGTACCTCTACCATTTCACAAAAAAGTGTCAAATAACAGATCGAAAAATAAAAAAAAAATCCCACCACCGTTCCGCCTCCATCTGATGCATCCTTGCAAGTGACAGTTCTTATATAACTGAGGGCGGGCCACACAGTGACGTGCCAGGGTGACCCTGCCTCCCTCTGATGCACGGGGACTTCTCAATGGCTTCCCCGTGGCATCAGAGGGGGGGCAGGGCCACCTAGGTACATAAATGGGTGGCCCCGCCCCCTCTGACGCCAACGGGAAGCCATTGGGAAGTCCCGGTGCATTAGAGGGGGCAGGGGCACCCGGGTACATCACCGTGTGGCCCCGACCTCAGTTATAAAAGAACTGTCACCTGAGAGGAAGGTCATTATGGCGGGTGCCTCCCATGGAGGCGGATCGGTGGCAGCGTGCAGGTTTTTTTTTCCGATCCGACGGCGGAGCGAGAGAAGAAGATGAATGGACTTCGTGGGACATTTTATTTTTTAATTTTTTAATAAAGGACTTGTCCCAAGATGCATCTTGTAGTTTAACATTTTGACACTTTTTTTGTGAACTGGTCGGGGTAAAATGTACCCGTTACCATTTCAAACAGGGGGGCCAGGATCTGGGAGTCCCCTTGTTAAAGGGGGCTTCCAGATTCCAATAAGCCCCCCGCCCACAGACCCTCACAACCACCAGGCAAGGGTTGTGGGGATGAGGCACTTGTCCACATCAACATTGGGACAAGGTGCTTTGGGGGGCTACCCCAAAGCACCCTTCCTATGTTGAGGGCATGTGGCCTGGTACGGTTCAGGAGGGGGGGCGCTCTCTCTCGTCTGGTATGGATATTAAGGGGAACCCTGTGTCAATTTTTTTTTAAATAGCATAGGGGTCCCCCTCAAAATCCATACCAGACCCTTCAAGTCTGGTATGGATTTTAAGGGGAACCCCATGCCAAAATAAAAAAATGGTGTGGGGGTCCCCCCAAAAATCCATACAGACCCTTTTCCGAGCACGCAACCTGGCAGGCCACAGGAAAAGAGGGGGGATGAGAGAGAGCCCCCCTCCTCCTAAACTGTACCAGGCCACATGCCCTCAACATGGGGAGTGTGCTTTGGGGTAGCCCCCCAAAGCATTTTGTCCCCATGTTGATGGGGACAAGGGCCTCATCCCCACAACCCTCACCCAGTGGTTGTGGGGGTCTGCGGGTGGGGGGCTTATTGGAATCTGGAAGCCCCCTTTAACAAGGGGACCCCCAGATCCCACCCCCCTGTTTGAAGTGGTAATGGGTACATTGTACCTCTACCATTTCACAAAAAAGTGTCAAATAACAGATCGAAAAATAAAAAAAAAATCCCACCACCGTTCCGCCTCCATCTGATGCATCCTTGCAAGTGACAGTTCTTATATAACTGAGGGCGGGCCACACAGTGACGTGCCAGGGTGACCCTGCCTCCCTCTGATGCACGGGGACTTCTCAATGGCTTCCCCGTGGCATCAGAGGGGGGGCAGGGCCACCTAGGTACATAAATGGGTGGCCCCGCCCCCTCTGACGCCAACGGGAAGCCATTGGGAAGTCCCGGTGCATTAGAGGGGGCAGGGGCACCCGGGTACATCACCGTGTGGCCCCGACCTCAGTTATAAAAGAACTGTCACCTGAGAGGAAGGTCATTATGGCGGGTGCCTCCCATGGAGGCGGATCGGTGGCAGCGTGCAGGTTTTTTTTTCCGATCCGACGGCGGAGCGAGAGAAGAAGATGAATGGACTTCGTGGGACATTTTATTTTTTAATTTTTTAATAAAGGACTTGTCCCAAGATGCATCTTGTAGTTTAACATTTTGACACTTTTTTTGTGAACTGGTCGGGGTAAAATGTACCCGTTACCATTTCAAACAGGGGGGCCAGGATCTGGGAGTCCCCTTGTTAAAGGGGGCTTCCAGATTCCAATAAGCCCCCCGCCCACAGACCCTCACAACCACCAGGCAAGGGTTGTGGGGATGAGGCACTTGTCCACATCAACATTGGGACAAGGTGCTTTGGGGGGCTACCCCAAAGCACCCTTCCTATGTTGAGGGCATGTGGCCTGGTACGGTTCAGGAGGGGGGGCGCTCTCTCTCGTCCCCCCTCTTTTCCTGTGGCCTGCTAGGTTGCATGGTCAGATAAGGGTCTGGAATGGATTTTTGGGGGACCCCCATGCCATTTTTTTATTTTGGCGCAGGGTTCCCCTAATATTCATACCAGACTCAAAGGGCCTGGTATGGATTTTTGGGGGGACCCCCATGCCGTTTTTTTCAATGACTTTTATCTGTTTTGCCGAGACCTGACAATTCATTATAGTCGCGAGTAGTTTTAAATGACTATTTTCCTTTAAAAATGGAAAAAATGCACCACTTTACAGGCATACTATAGACACCCCCCAGGTATGAAATTGAAAGGAATATTTCAATTTTATTGTTTCACTTTGAGCATTATTAAACGCACTGCTCCCAAAAAAACGGATGTTTTTAAAACTTTTTTTTGCATTGATACATGTCCCCTGGGGCAGGACCCAGGTCCCCAAACACTTTTTATGACAATACCATGCATATAAGCCTTTAAAATTAGCACTTTTGATTTCTCCCATAGCTGCGAGTAGTTTTAAAGTACTTTTTTCCTTTAGAAATGTCATTTTGTGCAGGGACTGTTGTAAACAAGGGAAAAATGCGCCACTTTACAGGCATACTATAGACACCCCCCAGGTACGAAATGTAAAGGAGCAGGACCAAGGTCCCCAAACACTTTTTATGAAAATAACTTGCATATTAACCCTTAAAACTAACACTTTTGATTTTCACATTTGTGTCCCATAGCCTTTAACGGTGTTCGCGTGTTCGAACACATTTTTGCATGTTCTGCTGCAAACCGAACACTCGGGAGGGGGGTGTTCGGCTCATCCCTAGTCAGAACTTTAGGATTGATACCTTCCAAATATATGTAAAAATAATTTGAAGACTCTATAACTTTCACACAGTCTAAATAATTTACACCTATTTATTTATTTTTTTTGTTTGTTTGTTTTTTTCTACTAAAGAAATATAGCAATATATATATACTGGCCTACATTTATGAATAAAGACTATTCATTTATACAGTTTTGTAAATTAAACTAAGAGAAACCGTTTTTTTCCCCTCAATTTTGTTTTTGTTTAATATAATAAAAAAAAGTAGTGATTAAATACCAAAAAAATATATAATTTGCCACAGTGCATGACCAAATAATTGTTAGCCAAAGTATCACAGTGCTGAAAACTGAAAAATTGCCTGGACAGGTAGGAGGTTAAACATGCCAGTCTTCAAGTGGTTAACATATATATATATCACCATTAGGGATGTTTGTTTGTTCTAAAACAAACCAAACATATGGGGCGTTTGCGGGAAATTCAAGCGCAATGGAATGCCCCATAATGCACTGCGAGATCGCAGTGCATTGACATCTAATAATTGGCCAAAGCATGCACCTGACCTGCATACTTTAGCCAATCACAGCATGCTCCTCTGCAGCTTCCCTGTGGCCAATCATGGCTCGGGGGACACGCCCCACACTATATAATGCTGCTTACATAGCGGCTGTGTATAGTGTGTGGACAGTGATAGATTGAGCTAGATTAGGCAGGCAGGTTAGTTAGTGGTGTGCAGGCAGTGTATTTAATATACAGTCTAAGACAGTGTTTCTCAACTCCAGTCCTCAAGGCGCACCAACAGGTCATGTTTTCAGGATTTCCCCCAGATGAAACAGCTGTGGTAATTACTAAGGCAGTGAAACTGATCAAATCACATGTGCAAAATAGTGGAAATCCTGAAAACATGAACTGTTGGTGCGCCTTGAGGACTGGAGTTGAGAAACACTGGTCTAAGAGATATCTATCTATCTATCTATCTATCTATCTATCTATCTATCTATCTATCTATCTATCTATCTATCTATCTATCTATCTATCTATATAGATATAGATATAGATATAGATATAGATATAGATATAGATATATATATATATTTATGGTCGTGGCCCTAAGACCGAGACAAATGTGGATCACATAAACACGCGACAAGGCTCACAACATAAAAAGACCTGAGGTGTGGCTTTTGGTCGTCTGGTAGGTATGGCAAGAAAAGGGGCCATACCCAAGATAAGTAATGGATGATTGTGGAAGAGAATTTGCTGAGAAGTGCTGTAAAAAGGGGAATCGGAGGGAGGGTATCGTGCACTGAAACTGACAAAGAGGAAGGGGAAGTGGTCAGCTTAAATACCCTCCAGGCTCCTCCCATAAATTCAGGCCAGCACACTGGCCTTCTAACTTATGGTCGTGGCCCTAAGACCGAGACAAATGTGGATCACATAAACACGCGACAAGACTCACAACATAAATAGACCTGAGGTGTGGCTTTTGGTCGTCTGGTAGGTATGGCAAGAAAAGGGGCCAAAAATAACCAGGTAGGGAAGTATCTTTATTGCCTCTAACCTCATTGAGTGAGCTTGGAGAAAGGACCATCTTGAGGGAATATATATCTGGTAAAGCAGGCAGACTTTCACGTGCCTAGCTTCTTGGTCACATGGTCTGGTACTCCGTGCTGAGATGTGGCTGAGGCTGCGCCGATCCAAAGGAATATCCAGAATACCGCCCGGGGTCTAGGCCTAGGTTGACCAGTAGGACCCAAACATGCTTAATAAACTGATTTCCACTCAGGTGGTTGACCTGAAAAGGCAGTAACGGGCTGGAGACTGGCTGGCTGGGTAGGTGAAAGAGCAGACGGTCAAAAGATCATTGCTGGGCACCAGGCGTTGCTGGTTCGAAAGAAGTTTATATCCACTCCGGGTCCAGTTTGTTGCGTTTTCCGTAGGATAAAGGACATAGTGGCTTGGATACCGGCCAGGTACAGCCTGATAGGGGTATGAGGGAGAGCCAGCTGTGTGTGGCAATAAGATATAAAGGCTAGGACATGAGTGACGTCATCTACTGTGGTTCCGGGACAAGTGGCAAGGAACCTACGGTAGGTGTTCCAGGCCTTGGGATAAGCCTTTAGTGTGTTGCTAGACAGTGAGTGGTTGATGAGCCGGGTTGCATTGGCAAGGTGTGGCTTCAATCCATTGTTAGTTGAGACCAAGGTGGGATAGGAGTGGATGATGGGTCGGCTCCGGGTTCCTGCTGGAAGAATGAGACAAAATTGGAGCGGGAAAGTGCATCGGCTGCGGTATTGCACTTGCCAGGGATATGCTTACAGTAACTGTTAAATTTGGTGATGTAGTGATGTAGTGTAGTGACAATTGCAGCAGACTGCGCAGGAAGGACATGACGGGGAGTGACTTGGATCTACCCTTATTAATGATGTCAGCGGTAACCTGGTTGTCTGTGGTGAAGAGCTCTGTCTGATCTGTCCACGTGTGGCCCCAGACTTGGGCTGCTGCCACGATGGGGTACAGCTCGAACAATGACGAAGATCGAGGGAAACCAGGAATCAGGCAGATTTCCGGGGACCAAGGTCTGGCAAACCAGTGATGGCCAAAAATTGCAGCAAAGCCAGTGGAGGCTGCAGCATCTGTGACTACCTGGGGTGACTGAGCTGATACTGAGGGAAAAACATTGATATGTCGTTCCAGTTGAAGAGGAACTCGTCCCACATAGCCAAGTCTGCTATTGCTGCTGGGTCTAGTCTGAGGACTTAGTCTTTCTTGCCCGAGTGCAGGACCCGACCAAGAGCCTTGAGATGAACGACCACCCATGAGGAATTGTTCTCATAGCGAAATTGAGCATCCCTATCAAGGACTGCAGCTGTCTTTTAGTACATTCCTGTGACCGGGTAAACTCCTGAATGACCAACCCAACACAAGCTAATTTGTCAGAAGGCAGGCTAGGCTGCATGGCGTGCGTATCCAGGACGATGCCTGAGAAACTTATGAAATGTGTTGGGCCTTCCACTATGTGTTCATTGAGATTGTTGAAGACCTCTCTTAGCTTGTCTAGATCTACCGGGGGGGGGTATGTCTAGGTGTTCGATAAGCAGAAAATCGTCCGTATAATGGAAAACCCTGTGACACTGGGCCTGGTGTGACAGGTTCAAGTGAGGGATTGGGCGAAGCCGTCAGCTTTGTGGGCGAAGTGGCGACAAAAGAGTTCTGTGTCTGTGAGGCTCCAGTCAGAGCTTATCTGGAACTGGGCAAGTCTCGCTGCTGCTTTGGCTGAAAATGACCGATGGTCGTAGACGGCAAAACCTTCATATTTGTAAGCAAAATCTGTCACTGCATGAAGGTATAAGTCCGCTCCTCCCTCCTACTGAGGGTGGCTGAACTAAGTACATCTCTGAACATCCTGAAGGCCAGGGCGAACTCAGTGGCTGACAGCTTACGACTGAGGCTGGGGTCTCTCCACTTGACAACCACTGAGACATCCCCTCCAGGCGTATGATTTGTTGTCAGCTAAGTCATGGACTGAGATGAGCAGGGATGCCAATTGACATCTTTGCCCTCCAATATATCCTCCCTGATGCTGGTCGGGACAAGATGAACAGGGAGGATGATAGGTGCAGAGTCTGGTGTACCTGCAGAAGGAGAAGCTGTCATCGGGACCATGACCAGGTCCGGGAGGGCCATGGATGGGCAAACTTTCAAAGGTGTGACTCTGGTCTGGATGTCCGAACTGTTGCGGCTAAGGGGGAGACCAAAGAGTGCAGCTGGGCCCTGTGGATGGATTGTTGGGATGCCTGTTGGGCCCAGCTGCAGCTGGAGGCGGGAAGAGGAGCCTGAAAATCTTTGCCTTCCTGGCCGTTAGCAGAAAAGGGAACATCCCTGCGACTCAGCTATGAGTTTGGGGGATGTTCCGTCCCCTGAGGGACTGCAGGCAGCCGCGCTCTGAGCCGCTTGGGGGGGGCAACAGAGGGGCGGGTGTGAAGTCCTCGCTGCCAGAAGACAAAAAGGGGGCTGGGTGCTCATATTTAAGAGGAGTCATAGCCATAGGATAGAGAGCGGAGTGGTAAAGAGAAAACTCAGAGAGGAGGAAAAATGAAGAAGTACAGAAAAAGGAATGATAGGCATAGACAGGAGCTGACAGAGTTCTGTTGTGCAGAACTTATGTTGAGTGGAAATTTAGAAAACTCAGAAGAGTGCGTGGAGACTGAGGTGGGCCAGGAGGTGACTGGCCAGATAACCGATAGCTCGGGTGCCTGTCTGTGGCAAGCACAAACCTTAAGACCAGAACCCCAGGGCGTACTGGGGCAAGAAGTAGAAGTCTGGTACGGCCTACGTAGGAAGGCGACCTTGTCTGCGAGGTGAAGGGTCGCCCTTCGAAAACAGAGTGTCATGTATAGACATATGTGACAGAACTAACGCCTGGAGATCACGTCCAATGATGTATGTAAAGTAACGGTATAGTGAAAGGGTGCTGCAGAATGATGTGATAGAAAAGCCCATGAACTAGGCCCTGACTGACGCTCTAGTAGCGAGGTCCTGGTTATGATCGAAACTCGGTCGACCGGGAACACCTGCAGTAGGGGTGACATGAGTGCAACAAGATTTCTTTACTTTTTTTTTTTTTTTTTCTTTTTTTTTATGTGTCCCCCTAGTATGCGACTGGCCCTGGTGAAGATGCAAACATAGCGTTTTTTTTTTTTTTTACCTGGGAAATAACGTCCAACCTGGTACAGGATGGAACCTGAACTCGACTGACTCGAGGGAGAAAAGATAGACGAAAACGATGAGTGGCTTGTATGAATGCCACTGGAGACGAGTGACCGATTAAGTGCCACTAAAAAATGAAGTGGGCTGTATGAGCACCACTGAGTGTGCTTGCAGGGATTGCAAGGAGTATATGTTGAGATGCTTGTTTGCAGCGATTGCAAATGGGTATATGCTGAGATGCTTGTTTTTGCAGCGATTGCAAGGAGTATATACTGAGATGCGTGTTTTGCAGTGATTGCAAAAAAGGGTAAATGCTGAGATGCGTGTTTTGCAGCGATTGCAAGTGGGTAAACACTAAGATGCGTGTATTTGCAGCAATTGCAAGGAGTTTATACTGAGATGCATGTTTTGCAGTGATTGTATATGGGTAAATGGTAAGATGTGTGTATTTGTAGCAATTGCAAGGAGTTTGTACTGAGATGCATATTTTACAGAGATTGCAAAATGGGTATATGCTGAGATGCGTGTCTTGCAGCGATTGCAAGGAGTTATGATGAGATGCGTGTCTTGCAGCGATTGCAAGGAGTTATGATGAGATGCGTGTCTTGCAGCGATTGCAAGGAGTTATGATGAGATGCGTGTCTTGCAGCGATTGCAAGGAGTTATGATGAGATGCGTGTCTTGCAGCAATTGCAAGGAGTTATGATGAGATGCGTGTCTTGCAGCGATTGCAAGGAGTTATGATGAGATGCGTGTCTTGCAGCGATTGCAAGGAGTTATGATGAGATGCGTGTCTTGCAGCGATTGCAAGGAGTTCTGATGAGATGCGTGTCTTGCAGCGATTGCAAGGAGTTCTGATGAGATGCGTGTCTTGCAGCGATTGCAAGGAGTTATGATGAGATGCGTATCTTGCAGCGATTGCAAGGAGTTATGATGAGATGCGTATCTTGCAGCGATTGCAAGGAGTTATGATGAGATGCGTGTTCTTGCAGTGATTGCAAAATGGGTATATGCTGAGATGCGTGTATTTGCAGCAATTGCAAGGGAGTTTGTACTGAGATGCATGTTTTGCAGAGATCGCAAAATGGGTATATGCTGAGATGAGTGTTTTTTGCAGCGATTGCAAGGAGTTATCATGAGATGCGTATCTTGCAGCGATTGCAAGGAGTTTATACTGAGATGCATGTTGCAGCAATTGCAAAAATGGGTAAATGTTGAGATGCGTGATCTTGCAATGATTGCAAGGAGATTATACTGAGATGCATGTTTTTGCAGCGATTGCAAATGGGTAAATGTTGAGATGCGCAATCTTGCAATGATTGTAAGGAGATTATACTGAGATGCATGTTTTTGCAGCAATTGCAAATGCGTAAATGTTGAGATGCGTGTTCTTGCAGCGGTTGCAAGGAGTTTATACTGAGATGCATGTTGCAGCAATTGCAAATGGGTATATGCTGAGATGCATGTTTTGCAGCGATTGCAAGGAGTTATGATGATATGCGTAGCTTGCAGCGATTGCAAGAAAGGTCACCTACTGATAGGCGAAAAAGAAAAGGATAGCAGAAATTGTATATGTAGGAAGGAACTGCGAAGTGGCATACGTAACGAATCGTAGATTTGTTATAGGGACTGCTACGTATTGGTGTGTGGGATACTCGTGACGCGAACCGCTTGTGCGACTAGGTTCGGAGTGGACTGTGATGCATGTAGCTGCTGAGGTGATGTGAATAGGACAAAAATAAATAATCTATCATAGGGTATGGTAAGAACCACTACAAATTGGTGTGCAGGATAAGACCGATGCAAACCGTTGTGCCGCCGAGGCGACTAGGCTTGAATCCGACTGTGATTCGTATGACATGAAAGCAATACGAAACAGTCAGTAGAAAATTACATAAACAACGAACCATTTGTGGGGTACAACAGGGACTAATAAGAATCAGTGAGCGGGATGCATCCGATGCGAACTGTTGTGCTGCCGATGCGACTAGGTTCAAATCGGATTGTAGCAGGTATGCAATATAAATCGGTTGTAAAGAGATGGCACTGATACAAATCGGTTGTAAGATGTATGAAGTGGATCCAATACAAATCGGTTGCAGCGTGTATACCACACCTTACTTCTAAAACCGAACACATGCCAACCACCCAGCATCCCAGGCTAATCAAAGTGCAGACAAGGCCCCATGTGGGTCTAATTACCACCTCAATCAGACACAGAACCCATGCAAATAATACATGCTGATCTCCAAATGGATGAGATGGCAACCCCATAGACAGTGAATCCTATGAGAAAATAAAGCCTGTATCGAGTGATATGAGAGAACAACCGACAATGGCTCAGAGGCTTGGATCTACAAACGAATCGTATGTTTGTGGATAGGATGACAAGCAAGGCAGAGTGAGCCTGCAAATCTAAGTTTGCAGGTATAGGAAACATATCCAATGGTAACATTGCATATGAACAAAAAGGTTTGAACCCTACCTGCAACAGCAAGCGAGAACCGCCGACGAAGACGCCACAACCCACTTGTAATCGAACGCACAGACTTATGAACACAAGGTAAGCTGGGAAGAGTCAGCACATTGACATGTAGCATCCTGCACTGAAACTGACAAAGAGGAAGGGGAAGTGGTCAGCTTAAATACCCTCCGGGCTCCTCCCATAAATTCAGGCCAGCACACTGGCCTTCTAACATATATATATATATATATATATATATATATATATATATATATATATATATATATATATATATATATATATACTCTGCATTTAGTGTAGAGTAGATATTCAGTGTAGACTCTATATTCAGTCAGTGCAGGCAGTGTAGACTGTGTAGACTGTGTATTTTTATAGTTTATTTAAGTGGTTAAGGGGAACACTGCACCAAAATGTAAAAATAAATTATTATTATTATCTGATCATGCAACCTGGCAGGTCAGGATAGGGGGGACGAGCGAGCGCCCCCCCCCCTCATACCAGGCCACATGCCCTCAACATGGGGAAGGTGCTTTGGGGTCCCCCCCAAAGCACCTTGTCCCCATGTTGATGGGGACAAGGGCCTTATCCCCACAACCCTTGTCTGGTGATTGTGGGGGTCTGAGGATGGGGGGCTTATCAGAATCTGGAAGCCCCCTTTAACAAGGGGGCCCCCAGATCCCAGCCCCCCATGTGAATGGGTATAGGGTACATTTTACCACTACCCATTCACAAAAAAAAGTGTCAAAACAGTAAAAACGACAAGAGATAGTTTTTGACAATTCCTTTATTAAAAAAAAAATGGACCCAAAAAATAGAAAAAAAAAAGCTCCGCCTTGATGGGAGGCATCCCGTCGACTGCTGTCTCTTGGCTGTGACAGCTGTTATTTAGGCAAGGGCTGGGCCACCCAGTGAGATAACCGTTTGGCCTTGACCCTTCTGACATCATGAGACATTAGAGGGAGTGGGGTCACCAGTTCAAGGTTCGGGGGCGCTCGCTCATCCCCCCATCTTGACCTGCCAGGTTGCATGCTCGGATAAAGGTCTGGTATAGATTTCGGGGGGGGACCCTATGCCATTTTTTTTTAAATTGGCGCAGTTTTCCCCTTAAAATCCATACCAGACCTGAAAGGCTCTCACAACATTTTTTTCCAATTTTTGTATCTATATTGCCAGGAGCCGACAATACACTACAGTCGTGAGCAATTTTAAATGACATTTTTTCCTTTAGAAATGTCATTTAGCTGCAGGACTGTAGTAAACATTGGAAAGATGTGCTACTTTACAGGCAAACTAAGGGGACCCATTATTAAAATCATTGCTCCTGAAAAAACTGTAATTTTTAAAAGTTTTTTTTTGCATTGATACATGTCCCCTGGGTCCCCATACACTTTTTATGACAATAACTTGCAAATAAGCCTTTAAAATGAGCACTTTTGATTTTTCATGTTCGTGTCCCATAGACTTTAACAGTGTTCACATGTTCGCACAAATTTTTTGCCTGTTCTTGTACCAACCTGTTCAGCTCATCCCTAATGACCATATCCCCACCATTTATTTTCTGAAAGAAAGAAGCTGTAGATATAATTTCTGTGTTTGTACTACCCATGATTATAAATAAATAAATTCACTAAAAATGATATTTTAGTGCATGCAGACACAACATCTGCAACAATTTAGTGTAAAACTAAAATAATAGCACTAAAATTATTTTTCTTCATACCCCTTGTGTATGTGTGCTTACCTAACAAGTGTAGCATACGTGTTATTAATGTAGAGGATACCAGAGAACTCCTGCTCTCCACCATAAATATCTCTGAATTGGTTGCAGGCTCATGAAGTGTCCAAGTGAGTCTTGGGACCATGAGGGAGAGCCTAGGGGATGCCGTTTTATTGTTATGTGGAAAATTATATCTGCAAAAATGACTGAAGCCCTTTGCTTTTGTTTAGAACAAACCTGCAACAATACTTTTATTTTTAGCCTAACTGCCCTGTTGTAATAGTTACAAAAGTGGCAATGACAAGTTTAAACTTTGATTATACTGTTACCATACAGAGCAGAAGTAACTGAACCCTGTAGAAGTATCCCAAGGGTACACATATTATTAGTTGAGAACCTCTGGTTCAAATGATGATGTAATGATCAGCAGCAATCTGTTGTAATAGTTTGAGGAGCCTTCAGTTTCTTACAAATATTAGAGTGTAAGGCAGTGTAGTTTGGCCTCCCTACAAGGGTGGCGCTGTTAGCTGGGCACCGTGTTTAGAGAACGGAGAACAAGGGGAACCCATTAGGCCTCCATTGGTGTCATCAGGGGGTAGCTGTCCAAGTGGACACTGCTGCCCTGGCTGACCTTCACTGCCAACATTAGTGTGATCAATAAATGTGCTAATAAATAGCACTGTACCATTTTGGTTGGTGCAGATTTTGTGAGTGGTCAGGTCAGGAATAGAGCCCACACTGGCTAGGGACAGGTGGTCTAGCATAGGGAAACATTTCTGTGAAGGAGGGACAGAATAGGGACTATCATTGTGGCTTGGGCAGCAGCCCTTTCTTATTCAGGTTGCCCTGTTGCCGATCTGCCTTCCAACTGCCTTCTCTGTTGAATGCTGTCAGGTGTCAATGATGTGCATGAAAATCTTCTGTTAGGTTCATTGTAAGTGCTTTAGAGCATCCTGGCTGTGTATGCAGACTCTATTATACTTCTCCCATACCCTTTCATTAATCCCTTAGTGACAGAGGGTAAAACAAATGTTAATGCCTGAACACAATTTTGCAACTTTGATATGTATTAGTAAAACTGTACATATCATCAAATCACGACTTTGCATATCCAAGTAAAATATATCTTATTTTTTTCCAGACAAACTGGGTTTTCTTTTGGTGTTAAATGGTAACACATTTTCCAGATTTGTTTCTTTATTATTATCAAAGGAATACTGGCTCAAAATAGTAAAACGAATCATTTTTTACATTAGTTCTCAATTTCTTGCTATTACCATGAATAACCACCAAAGAATACTACACATGTGTATGTTATTTGTTGTCTGTACCCATAGTAAAGCCCATAAACAATTGTGCCTATTTTGCTTTTTTTATCCTACAGTACCTAAAACATATCTGGCCTTTAACCCTGACCTTTGACCCTGACTGGGACCTTTGACCCTAACACTAGCTCTGGCAGTGACCCAGATTAAACCTTGATCTTTTATTTTATTTATTTACATACATGTGTTGGGTTTACATTTTTCCATCCCAGGAGTCCTGTGTCCTGATCATTAGTACAAGACCTGAGGCTCTCAGGGAGAACCAAGACTCTATTCTGGGAGTGTGCCAAAAAACAGGTACACAGATATGCGGCCTTACGGATAAAGACCCACTTCCATGAAGTCACATATCTGCGTATGATTGCCAGGAAGGGGTTACCTTACCTTACCTTATCTTAACTGACCTCCGTATGTGTTCTTTTCCCCTGCAGGCATTGAGCCCTGAGTCTCATCCACAAGAGAAACAGTGCAAAGAAATGGGGATAGTAGAAAGCACTTAACAAATCTGATAATTTTTTAGGTAAGTACTCAAGCTGAAAGGATTGAATTGTACAACAAAACAAGTGAGGATCTTGGGATAGTTTAACAGGCAACAGCTGAGCGCATAGCAGGTTGACCACATAATATAGGAAAAGGGCTGGAAACTAGTAAAAGATATAACCATGCATTGAGTGCATTGGGAGAGGAGGTGCCAATGAGAGATGATTGTCAATAGCAACAAGTAACATGATGGCCAATGGCACACACAGGGATGGAATTATTATAGGGTATAGCCAAAAATAATAACAGTTAGAGTGCCATTTATTTCTATAGCTGTTCCCCATTTTTGCCCTAATGTATGCTTGAGCTGTTTGATTAGAATTTAAGAGGAGTAGAGTGCATGAGCAGGGTCTTTGAAGGGTTCTTATGTTAAGTTTTTAATTCCTTTAGGCTAATTAGAAAAAGATAGGGTAAAGATAGTTATGGGTGAGCATTACATGAAATTACATATGATGCTTTCAAAATCTACAGTTGTTATAGTGGTTAAAAGATCATACCATAATTTAGAGGTTAATATAATGTCTACAGGATACAAGCTTATTAGTAATATGGCAGGACTTAAAGCTGAACTTCAGGCAGATATAAAAAATAATGTGGTTATGTATGCTTTAAAAAAAATATTTAAATGTGTTATTACCCAAACTGTCCTATGGAACTGAGTCTGTCGTGATATCAATGAGATATCATATCATATGAGATGTGTTATCTCATGCACAGCAGCATTAAGGCTGGGAGAGGGTGGGTCTGCTGAAAGAATAAAAGAACAGAAATTATATTACCCTTTCACTGTCTAGTCAGCAAGCTGCAGTCAGGGAAGTGACACTACTTAAAGTGTATCTAAACCCCATAATAAAAATGCAATATATTGCATCACAAGAGTCCTTAGATATGGTGGCTGCATTCATTTTTCTGTTTTCAGTTTTTTTTTTCCTTTATCACCTGGTGATCCTGCCAGTTACACACTTCTTGTCCAAATGTAACAATGCTCACTTACTGTACTGTATTTTTGGAGGAGTGGCATTTCCACACAAGGATAGGAAAACAGAACACCTACCCCTTTTCTTCTCTCCATAGCATTTAGGGGAGGTGTTTTATGTTTGCAAGCATAGCTGGGAGCAATTAACTGATAAGAATGCAGTAAAGAAAGATAGCTCATGATATCAGCTCAGAAGATTTCTGGCAGGATCAACAGGAATTTTTTGTACACATCAAGCAGATATAACAAACATTTTCAATTGTATATTTATTAAAAAAATATTTATTAAACATGCATTTGTGGACAATTTCCCTCCCATCTTTCCCTCCCTGCCCTTTCCCTTCCATTCCCCTCCCTCCCATTCCTCCCTTTTTCCTCCCTTCTCCCTTCCCCTCCACTACTTCACCTCCTTCTCCCTGTTCCCCTATTTATGATCATCACACTCATATTCCTTTCTCCATTGGGCAGAGATTGGTCCCACAGCCCTTTTCTGGGCTTTACTAGGCCAACTTTTTCCAGTGCATCGCAGTGTCTGTTCTCTTAGCCTGGCTCTACATTTACTGCAGATAACTATCTAATGGCTGGCAGTTGAATTTTTTGGCTTTGGACGGTCGTTGACATCCTTTCCTAAGCATACTTTTTTTGTTGTATTCTGTTTTTGATGGTCCCTAATTGTACTCTATTTCATGCAGTGACATGTCCACTTTGGTCCCTCAACAAACATCCCCTGAGGAAGCCCCAGCGGGCAAAACATGTTGGGATATTAGTGCTGAGTGACCCCCTATTTATTAGCTAACCTGATATGTACTGCTGTTTGCGGTATTTATGTATAGCCAGCAGAATTTTTAAACTTTTTCTATGTCTAATAAAATGTGATATATATTTTTTTACTTTGGTGTATGTCTAATTCTATTTGCCTGGCACCCACAAAATCCCATTAAATTACCCTCCTGTTTACATACATTATTCAGGGATGGTGGTGCCTCTTTTTTGACACTGTCACCCATCCATACCAATCTGTAATCACATTTTGTTTGCATTGGGCTGCCTGCTTAACAAAACTATGTTAAATTATTGACCTCATCTATGTTTTTCTATAAAAGTGGTTCAACAAACTTTATTTTTACAATTCAATTATTATAAGCAGTCAAACCAGTTGTCTCCCAGGACCTCGATGTGCTTTTTTTTTATTTTGGGTACCAACATTTCAGTTGGATTTGTTATAGCAGCAAGAGCATGGGACAACATTGAGCATCGTCATGTCATATGCATATATATATATACATATACTGTGTATATATATATATACTCACTTTTGTTGCCAGCGGTTTAGACATTAATGGCTGTGTGTTGAGTTATTTTGAGGGGACAGCAAATTTACACTATTATACAAGCTGTACTCTCACTACTTTACATCAATTACAGTCATTTCTTCAGTGTTGTCACATGAAAAGATAGAATAAAATATTTACAAAAATGTAAGGGGTGTACTCACTTTTGTGATATACTGTATGTCCTTTTTCATCAGAGCCAAGCAGCAATTGATCATTTAGTCATATAAATACTTTTATTTACATCACTGTCATGCCCACCACGTGAAAACCGTGGTCCATTTGCTGTTTGCCATAGATACAGGTCTATTCATTTTTTTTACTCTACTTTGGGTAATATTGCTTCTAAGATCTTGTGGCTTTCTATGCTGTATATGATGTCCAGTTTATTGGCCAGAATTTTTCCTAATACAGGATCTTGTTTAAAGATGCTCCAGTTCTTTTTGATAATGTATTGAATCTCGAAGGCTTGTTAGTATATCTAGTAGTAAACCTGACTTAATTATAGTCTGAAGCACTCCTTTTTGTGCATTTAGCTTGTACGGCAGGTGGATCGTGATATAGGGCTAGGAATTTTATGCATCCTCTATGTGTGACTCAATATAGCCCTTTTCCTTAATTTTTTTTTTAGGATTGCACTTTGTACTTTGCAGTCTTTTTTTTGGTACATGTGTGCCGAAGTCTGTAGAATTGCCCATATGGAACAGCATGTCTTCTCTTGATTAGATTGTGCATGTATGCAAGTTTTATTAATATCTGTGATATATGGTGCTACACTTTTCATTATCATGTTTATCATCACTAATTATGCTTTCTACACACAGTTTTGATGCTATATTTTTAAGTTTGGGAAGTTGGAGTAGCTTTTACCCTTTAGAGATCCCTCCCCCACCCCTCTTTGTGGGAGGGGCCCATGGCTTTCACATGGTGGGCATGACAGTGATGTAAATAAAGGTATTTATATGACTAAATGATCATTTTCTGCTTGGCTCTGATTAAGAAGGACATATCTTTGAAACACGTTAGCCAGCAGGGACCCTGGTGAGATCCCTCCTATGCTCAATTTATCAGAGAGTTTGGGAGAGTGTAACCACATTGAGTGGCCAGATGAGTGCTTATACTACCTATGTTTGTGAGTGGTACCTATTTATTTTATTCAATCTTAATAAAATTTGTGGGATAATGCACTAGGCCAGTGTGCCGTCTTTCTTTCATCTATTTTTACAGGAGGACAACCCCAGTCCTAGAGGGCAGCAATGTTTCAGAAGAATTATCTGTCTTTACAACAGAGCTACATTTCCCATCTGGTTATCTCACTCATGCACAGTGGATCATTGTTGTAGTTAATGTTTGTAATATTTTTGTAATGTCAGTTTATATTTGTTGGTTTTCACTAATGATAACATCTTAAGAGAATAAAGCCTTAAGAAGATTCAAACAGAAGAGTTGAAAAGCATTCAACCAATAGAGAAATTCACCAAACACCATGGGCTAAGAACATTTAATCAGAAGAGGTATTAATATGAGTGAGACCTTTGCACAGTGTACAAAGTGTTTGGAGATTCCTGCGCTGTCTAGGGATCATCTAAACTAATGAGTGTTTAGATGAGCATACATCTAACTACAGTGGGAAATGAAATGTTAACAGTGGTATTACTAGCACTGTTAAATGTGACAGCTATCTGCTCAGGGATCCTGGTTGTTGGGTAGCTGGCACCACTGGCTTCTTAACATTCAGTGACTCTTCCCTACCCTGCACAGTCAGCTGTCATTTGGAGATTCCCAGCTAATAGCTGGATGTAAACCAAGGGTGAGGAGAACTTATTCTACATTTGTCTGTTCAAAAATGATGTTGTCAAGAACTATGTGGGTGAATGAACTCTTACTAGGTGATTCACCTAAAGCTATGAAGACTTGTTGGAGGAGGAATTCAGCATTCCCAATACTGAATACTTTACATATATTCAAATTTCTAATTTCCTATCCACATACCCTATACCACTGTTTTACATTCACCTGCAGGCCTGTCAATTTTACAATTCTCTCCCAAAACCCAGTAAGGGCATTTTTTTTTCTTTTACAACCATCTTCAGCATAAACTGGTATTCACCAAAATATCTCCTCTCTGTAAATAGGAAGCAGGCTTGCAACAAATATTTACTACTTCCCAATTGCTTAAGGCATTTTACTATATGTTAGAATATCCCATTACATCACCCACTGGGAATTAGTACAGAAAATAACAACTCAATAGTATTATACCCCATATTGTTTAGCGAAATTTTTCTCCTCCAACTCTTCTCTTTGTTGGCATGATTGTGGACACACAGGACATGTATTTCACATGTTCTGGTCCTGTTAAAATGTAGGCTTTTGGCAAAAGATTTACCAGATCATCTCCAATATAACGGGCACAATAATGACTCCAGACACCTCTCTGGCGATATTAAATCTAGGAATTCAATGCTTCCCAGCATAATTCTGCACTGGAGAGAAGAGCTGGTACCTAATTTGACAGAAGTTATTGCTCTAATCAAGATTCATTATACATGTGAAAAATCACTTTTCATCAGATTAGACTCAGTACCTGCTTGTAAAAACTACTGGCCATACATTATACAATTTTATTATTCAATTTCCTTTAGATTTACCTTCAACTATGTAGTGCAAGGGCCTGCCTGATTGTATACAAATTGAAAGTGTTTAGGTATGACATAATATAATATGGTTTTGGTAAAGCTAAAGGAAATTTTGTTCAAGAAAATTTTATAATGCATGGCTAGACTAACAAATGAATCATTGATATTGTTTGTTTAATATGCTATAGCCTTTTAATGTTGCCTTTCATGATTCCTGGCTCATTGTACTTTTTTACCACCCTGTGTAGCGTTCTTGTTTCTATTTCTTTGCTGCTCCACATGAATCTTGGAATTCTTGTTAGTTTTAAATGTTTTCCTTTTTCTCTGTCTATGATTGTGTAGACCAATAAAAATGCATTAAAACAAACAAAAAATGGAGGAGGAAAAAACACAGAAAGATTCCCATCAAAACACACTTGAATGTTAGCCCCCCTCCCCCCCCAAAAAAAAAGCTTGGACTTTTCCCTTTAGGTCTGGTAGTAATTTTTAGTCCCATGCAAATGTCCACAGACTCCTAAGACCACCAGGACAGGTTTGAGGGGAAGAGGCCATTGTCATCTCACCTGGGGACAAGGTGCTTTGCAAGAGCATCCCCTCATGTTGATGGCATGTGGCCTGGTATGGTTCAGGAAGAGGGAACACATGCTTGTGCCCCATTTCCTAGTCAGCTAGGCTGCATACCCCATAGCATTTTTCTTTATACTATCTCTGCCCCTTTGTTTGTAATAATCTATTAGCTGGTAATCCTCAGGGATGAGTCATGGTTGGTGGGGCACTGGTTGTTCCCTACAAACCAGGACCCCTGAGCAGGAAGCTGTCACATTTAGTAGTGACACTAATACCACTAACTCTTTCGCTTCCCACTGCAGCTGAATAGTTCAGTCAATCTCCCAATGGATAGGCCAGAACTCCCAATGAATGAACCTGCAGTGTATCCTATCCCTAGACAGCACAGCAAATCTTCATATACTTATATTGTAAAGCGCTGTGTAAACTGTTGGCGCTATATAAATCCTGTATAATAATAATATACTTTCTACACAGTGCAGAGGTCTGACTATTATTTCCTCGTCTGGTCAAATGTTCTTAAACAATAGTGTTAGGGAAACTTTTCTATTGGTTGAATGTTCTTTTTCCTCTTATGCCCTGTACACATGGTCGGACATTGATCGGACATTCCGACAACAAAATCCATGGTTTTTTTCAGACGGATATTGGCTCAAACTTGTCTTGCATACACACGGTCACACAAAGTTGTCGGAAAATCCGATCGTTCTGAACGCGGTGATGTAAAACACGTACGTCGGGTCTATAAACGGGGCAGTAGCTAATAGCTTTCATCTCTTTATTTATTCTGAGCATGCGTGGCACTTTGTATGTCGGATTTGTGTACACACGATCGGAAATTCTGACAACAGATTTTGTTGTCGGAAAATTTTATAGCAAGCTCTCAAACTTTGTGTGTCAGAAATTCCTATGGGAAATGTGTGATGGAGCCTACACACGGTCGGAATTTCCGACAACAAGGTCCTATCACTCATTTTCCATCGGAAAATCCTATCGTGTGTACAGGGCATAAGGGTGAAATGTTAGAGAATGTTACATTCACCAGGTAAAAGGCAACAAACAGATACTGACATTACACTCTTATTACAAACATTATGGGTATTATTTCTGATTTTTGTGCAAATTCTGAGACATTCCAAAACAATGTTTTGGTATTCTTTGCACCATTTAAACAAGATGGCATAAGAACAAAAACAATAAAAATAAATAGAATTTTGGCAGTTAATGCTTATTTAACTGGCTTTTTTTTGGCCACATAAAGGATAATGAAGGGAAGTTGGTTACAAATGACAAGGAGACAGCAACTGTACTAAATGCTTTCTCCTCAGTTTTTACACGGTTAAAGGAGGGGTATAATCACCATGACAGTATTGTTAGTAACACATCGCAGGATGTACCCTTGTGAATAAGAGAAGTTGGTGTCCAAAAAAGACTAGAAAAGCTTAATGCAAATAAATCACCAGGATCGGATGGCTTACACGCGAAAGTCGTCAAAGAACTCAGTCAGGTCATAGCCAAGCCCTTATTCCTAAATTTTATTGACAGCATACTGCCAGGAATGGTACCAGCTGACTGGCACAAAGTCCACATGGTACCATTATTCAAAAAAGGGCAGAGATATATTGCTGTAAACTACAAGCCATAAATTCTAACATTGATAGTACAGTGTGTAAACTATTAGAGGGGATGATAAGGAACTACTGTATATCCAAGAATTTGCTGATCCGAATAGAATCATTAGTAGTAATCAGCATGGGTTTACAAAAGGTGGTTCTTGCCAAATCAACCTGTTAACATCCTAGGAGGAAGTGAGCTGCCATATAGATAAAGGAGGGCTGGTGGATGTGGTGTATCTGGATTTTGCAAAAGCATTTAATACAGTCCCCCATAGACGCTTAATCTACAAACTGAGTTCTGTAGGCATAGATCATAGGGTTTGTTTTTGGATAAAATAACTGGTTACAGGGGCGCATCCAAAGGGTGGTGATAAATAGCATATACTCATACTGGTCTAGAGTGGTAAGTGGGGTACCCCAGGGCTCTGTCTTTGGAACCAATTTTGTTTAATTTATTCATAAATTCCATAGAGGTTGATATAAATAGCTCAATTTCAGTGTTTGCTGATGATACAAAAATAAGAAGGGCAATACCTTCACAGCAGGATATAGAAAGTTTACAAGAAAACCTGAATAAAATAATGGGGTGGGTAACTACATGGCAAATGAGGTTTAATATTGAAAAAAGTAAAGTAATGCACTTGGGGGCTAAAAATATGAACGTAAGTTACTCACTTGGGGAAGAACCTCTGGAGGAATCAAGGATGCAGAAAGATAGGGGGGTCCTTGTAGAAGACTGAGCAATAGCATGCAATGTCAAGCTGCAGTAAGCAAAGCAAGCAAGCAAGCAAGCAAGCAAACTATTAGCATGCATTAAAAAGAGTATCTACTCAAGATAAAAAAATTGACCACATGTAAACAAGACCATTTTTTTTAAAGCAAAATATTTATTTTTGATCTTTTGCTTTTAAGGGTAGAGAAAAGATTTGGGGTATTTTAGACCCCAGATTTCTCCATAAAGAGGACCTCTCATGCTGTGTTGTGATTGCAAGGGATGTTTGTATCCCTTGCAATAGCAATAAAAGTGATCTTATTTTTAAAAAAAAGGGACAGTGTAAAAATTAACCACTTCAGCCCCAGAAGATTTTACCCCCTTCCTGACCAGAGCACTTTTTACAATTTGGCACTGCGTTGCTTTAACTGACAATTGCACGGTCGTTTGACGCGTGTGCCCAAACTAAACTTGCATCCTTTTGGTGGTATTTAATCACCTCTGCTGTTTTTATTTTTGTGCTATAAACAACAAAAGAGTGACAATTTTGAAAAAAATAACAATTTTTTTTTTATTTGCCATATTAACTAACCCCCCAATTTAAAAAAAAAAAAAAAACAAATTTCTTCATCAGTTTAGGCTGATATGTATTCTTATACATATCTTTGGTAAAAAAAAAAAAAAAAAGCAATAAGCGTATATTGATTGGTTTGCGCAAAAGTTATAGTGTCTACAAACGATGGGAAAGATTTATGGCATTTTTAGAGCATTTTTATTATTATTTTTTTTAGGGATGTAATTAGGGATGTAATTAGGGATGTCATAGGCCGAATGGACATGTTTGTCCATTCGGACACCATGAAAGTTTGGACCCAAATAATGAACCCCATTAAAGGTAATGGGACCCAAACGGCAAAAATCAAAAGTGTCCATTTTGAAGGCTTATTTGCAAGTAATTGGGCATACAATGGTTATAGGGTTGGGGTCCTGTCCTGGGGGACATGTATCAATCAAAAAAAGTTTGTGAAAAATGTAATTTTTAAATACCGTAAGCAGTGATTTTTTGATTTTTAAAGTGAAAGCACACAAATGAAAAATTCCTTCCAATGTAGTGCCTGGGTGGTCCCCTTAGTCTACCTGTAAAGTGGCAGATCTGTACCATGTCTAGAATCTGCTGCAGCAATAATTGCATTTATAAAGCCAAAAAAATGTCATTTTCCCTGCAAGCTGCCTTTATTTTGCTCAGCAACAGCTGGGGAGCCAGCGTGTATGATGAGGCCACAATGTAGCGCACTGGGAATAAGATTAATTTTTATTGGATACATTCTGGTGTCACTTTGACTTTGGATAGAAGTAATGGGTGCGTAAAAATTGGTCTTTGGGTTCCCGCCGTAACCCTATAGAGGTAATCTTGATGAAAGTGAGAATTGGCCTTGCTGTAAAAAATTGCAATGATATGCACCTGTCCAACAGGTGCATAAAAATTACTCTTTGTGGACAAGGAGGCAGGTTTATCCACTCTGGCCACTGCAGGGGACTGCACACTTCTCTCTGCTTGTATGACATAGGATGAGGAGGATGAGGAAGGTTTAGTAAGCCAGTCCACCACCTCCTCTGCATGCTGTGGCTGGATAGCATGGGCAAACTCGCTAAACAGAGGAAATTATGCCCTGCCTGAGGACTGATGACCACCAAGTCCACCTTTGCCTGTGGACACATTTGTTGCTGGCCCCCTTACAGTGCCAAGGGAACGTCTGCTTCTACTCCTTGTTGTCCTCCCAGACAATTATTGGGAGAAAGGGGGCGGTGCTTAAAAGCAAATGTAAAGAAGAAGTGGAAATCTGAATGTAGATGCACTTTAATCTATGTAAAGTGGTGTTTGGTGCTTTTTAATTTGGGTACTCACACTACACAGACACACTCCACGGATACACTATAATATACTGCAATATAATGTGCCAAACGTACAGTGACGCACAGTACTATATGGTGTTAAATTGGCAGTAACACACGCAAAACTATATGGTGTTAAACTGGCAGTAATGCACACAAAACGATATGGCGTTAAAATGGCAGTAACGCACACAGAAGTAAATGGCGTTAAACTGGCAGTAAAGCACAAAACTATATGGCGTTAAAATAGCAGTAACGCACACAGAAGTAAATGGCATTAAACTGGCAGTAACGCAATCAAATAGACGGTGTTGAACCGTCATTACACTGACGCTATCTGAACTGTCCCTACTCTAGCTATACACTAATGTAAAGATTACTGACACGGTCTCACTACACTACACTAGACATGTGCAGGATGAAAAAATTTGTTTAGTTTTGTTTAGTTTCGATTTGTTTCTAAATTTGTTTAGTTAAATTTGTTGCATTCGTTACATTTGCTTTCGGGATTCATTTAGTTTCGTATTCGAATTAGAAAAAATTTGCCCGTATTCGAAAAAAAAACGATCAAATTCAAAAAAATTCTACCGCATTCGAAAAAATTTGACCAAATTTGAAAAAGTAAACTATATATAACTATTTTGCGAAATTCGAAATTCTTATAGAATGAAAGTGAATTTGAATAGAAAAGATTAGAATAGAATAGAAAATAATAGAAAAGAATAGCATAGAAAAACAATAGAACAGAATAGAAACAAATATAATATATTCTATTCTAATCTTTTGTATTTGAATTTGAATTCATTCTGTACCAAATTCCAATTTCGGAAGATGGTTTTATATATATATATATATATCTATATATATATATCTATATATATATATATATAGATATATATCTATATAGATATATATCTATATATAGATATATAGATATATATCTATATATCGATATATAGATATATATCTATATATAATATTTTTTCTATTCTGTTCTATTGTTTTTTCTATTCTAGTCTTTTCTATTGGAATTCGATTTCATTCTATTTCTATATAACCATTTTCCGAAATTCAGAATCCATATAGAATTGATTTACATTCAAATAGAAAAGATTAGAAAATAATAGAAAAACAAAATGGCAGGGAAAGGGTTAACACTAGGGGGTGATCAAGGGGTCAATTGTCTGTTCCCTCAGTGTGTTCTAACTGTGGAGGGATAGGATTGACTAGGAGTAGTCAACTACTTAGTAGGAACAAACGATATGGCTCCTCTTCCCTGACAGCACAGGGATTTGTGTGTTTACACTAAGGATGAGCCGAACACCCCCCAGTTCGGTTCACACCAGAACATGCGAACAGGCAAATAATTTGAACGAATATGTGAACACCGTTAAAGTCTATGGGACACGAACATGAAAAATCAAAAGTGCTCATTTTAAAGGCTTATATGCAAGTTATTGTCATAAAAAAGTGTTTGGGGACCGGGTCCTGCCCCAGGGGACATGTAGCAATGCAAAAAAAGTTTTAAAAACTGCTGTTTTTAAGGAGCAAAGTTACATTTCTAAAGGAAAAAAGTCATTTAAAACTGACCCGACATTAATTGTCGGGTCTCGGCAATATAGATAAAACTCATTGAAAAAAAGGGCATGGGTTTCCCCCCAGTCCATTACCAGGACCTTTGGGTCTGATATGAATATTACGTCGCCGCCGATGAGCCAAAAAAAGAAAAAAAAAAGCGCAACAGCTCCATCTCCATGGGAGGCTCCTGGCAAGTGACGCTTCTTCTTGGTGACAGTTGTTATATAGCTGGGGGCGGGGCCACTGTGTGACGTAAACAGGCGACCCTGCCTTCCTCTGTTGTCACGTGGCATCCGAGGGGGCGGAGTCACCTGTTTACATCACCTAGACATTATCTTTCACAATATAAATAAAATTGGGCTAACTTTAATGTTGTCTTATTTTTTTATTCAAAAAAGTGTATTTTTCCCAAGAAAATGCGCTTGTTAGACTGCTGTGAAAACACGGTGGGACAGAAAGTATTGCAATGACTGCCATTTTATTCTCTAGGGTGTTAGAACCCCCAAACATTATACTTTTTTTTCTAAATAATTTTCTAGCAAAAAAAAAACTGTTTTTAACTTGTAAACAACAAATTTTAGAAAGAGGCTCAGTCCTTAAGTAGTTAAACCTTATTTTTGCATTGATACATGTCACCTGGGGCAGGATCCAGGTCCCCAAATACTTTTTATGACAATAACTTGCATATAAGCCTTTAAAATGAGCACTTCTGGTTTTTCATGTGAAATGGAAATTTGGCTGTAAGCTATGCACACAGCCATATCTCCTATGGTAATAAGCACCCATTTCCATCTTATGATATAATACCATCTCACCTTCTGATCGTATGCCATCCTCTGGTGTAGCCCTCCTCTGGTGTGTGCCCCTTCCCCACAAACAGACACAACACATCCTTACGTTCTCAGCTCCAGCATCACACTACCCGCTAGCCCCCCCTGCCGAGCAGTCTCCTGGCTCTTTATTAACATAACAGGAAGTCCCAGAACTCGAGGGTTGGGCTTCCAACAGCCAATCACCTCTTACAAAGCTTGTGACCTCACAGGAAATGAACACAGGATGTGAATGATCATATAAGGATTTAACAACACAACAAAATACAACCAAATGACGATGACTAGAGTTCCTCGTGGATGGGAGATTATCTGCAGGTGTACGTCATGGCACGCCAAATATGTTGATCAGGCATACCGGGGGTGACAAGAGCAAACAACGGCTAAACCGATAATGTCTTTTCAGAGCGAACACACTCCCACTAGACGATCGTTCTGTGCATTGCAGAGGGGCCCTTTGCTGGCGGACATGTCCTCTGTCCGCAAACACCAGGAAGTTTTCCACTACCTAACAGGTCTCAACCAGCGTCAGTCTTCCCCAGTCAGCTCTTTAGAGTGGGCTGTGAGAGAACAGACACTAGGAGACTCTTATGACAATACATTAATATATCTGTACAAAATTCGAATTTCAGAAGCCATCTTCTAAAATTCGAATTTTGCATAGAATGAATTTAAATTCGTATAGAAAAGTTTAGAATAGAATAGAAAAGAATAGCATAGAAAAACAATGGAACAGAATAGAAAATATATATATATATATATATATATATATATATATATATATATATATATATATATATATATATATATATATATATATACATTTTATATTTTATTCTGTTCTATTATTTTTCTAGTCTATTATTTTCTATTCTAATCTTTTCTATTCGAATTCAAATTCATTCTATACGAAATTCGAACTTCAGAAGCCATGTTCCGAAATTCGAATTTCGTATAGAATGAATTTGAATAGAAAAGACTTATAGAATAGAAAAGAAAAGCATAGAAAAACAATAGAACAGAATAATAAATATACATATATTTATATATATTTCGATTCGGAACGAAACAGAATGCTCATGTCTACACTACACTGAAATTATCTGAGCTGTCCCAATGCTACACTAATGTATGTATGAATGACACGGTCTGACTCTAGCTGCACACTATGCAAAGCTGAATGATGAAAAACAAAAAAATACTGCGCTACCTATAGAAATTATCCCCCCAAAAAGCAGCAGTTAAACAGTGAGATGTGCACTAAAATAACTAATAAAAAAGAAATAACCACGCTAAATATAATTGAAACACGTGAAGCAATCTCAAAGACATCCGTGAGGAAGTACATATATAAATACAAAAATGTTGAAAAATATTAAAAATTAAATTATGAAAAGTACATGGGTCAACACATGTATGTATGAATCAAACATGAGTGTCCATATGTAATATTTGCGAATAAAAATAAGTGTCCATATATAGTAACAGAAAATAAAAATGTGAAGTAATGATCTGAAATCAGTCCAAGAAAGACCCCTTGGGTGAATCCAACCAGAGTCAATGGTGTAAAAAATATGAGTGACAACCCATACAGTATCCGCAAATACCCAATAATTGCGCTTACCGCAAGGCAAGCGAACACCAGCCTGTATCACATCTTGGTGTGGAGAATCCAGATGGTGCTCTTAAACTGTATACATCGTAGCTGAAAGGATGTAATGAGGACACCAAACTTCCATCTCATAGACATGTAAATAAAAAGAAACTGACCATAGTGTAATACTGCCAAACTAATCAAAGTTTAGAAAAGGTAGAAAACTTACACTAGTGCATAAAGATACAGCAGGAAAAAAAGGGAACATAGAGTGAACACTAGCAAACTCCGTAGTGAAGATGAGACCCCACACTCCGTGCAAATATTGCGCTTACCACAAGGCAAGCCAACAACAGCTTGTGTTCAGTATCAGTTAACCACACCACACTACGTGATCCACCACCAGGCAAATAATGCGCTTACCGCAAGGCAAACCAACCACAGCTTATGTTCAATGGCAGTATGAGAGATCCATTGGCGTTCTGGACTGCTTGCGGCAGGAACCGGGGGATACAGCAGAGACTCCAAAATGACATCTCACAAGCATGTAAATAAAAAGGAACTGGCCATAGTGTAATACTGATAAAAACGATTTAATAGATAAAGGAAGAAAACTCACATGAGTATGTAAAAATACAGCAAACAGCCATCCGGCAAAGCGAGCACCTGTCCACACTGAAAATGGCCATGACGTCAGAGCGTCAACCTCCCGACGTACGTTTCGCCACAAATGGCGTCGTCTGGGGAACGGGCGACGCTCTGAATCATCGCTCTAAATAGTGTACAGCTAAACCACGCCTCATTCTGGGATCTTAGCAGTGGGAGGAAGACATACGAGCCGCCTCTCTCTCACA
Organism: Lithobates clamitans; assembly: GCA_037952925.1. Lineage (NCBI taxonomy): Eukaryota > Metazoa > Chordata > Amphibia > Anura > Ranidae > Lithobates > Lithobates clamitans. Next base: position 6,469,813 of record JBBGZY010000272.1, read on the forward strand.
GCTCATACTGCCATAGGAGCCGTCTCTCCCTAATCACAGCTCATACTGCTATATGAGCCGCCTCTCCCTAATCACAGCTCATACTGCCATACGAGCCGCCTCTCTCTACTCACAGCTCGCACTGCCATACGAGCCGCCTCTCCCTAATCACAGCTCATATCAGCAAAAACAGGAACAAGAACAAGACTGAATCTTGTACTCATATTCTAAAACATCTATGGCGGAAATAAATGTTTATTGCAAGGTAATAAAATGATTGTAAAAATAATCATAAAAAATGCCCAATCAAAAAGCTAAACTTTAATGGAGGGTTAGACAGGCTAGGCATTCGAAAGGAGCACCAAGCAAATCTACTATCAAAACTCTGTCCTCTTGTGGCAACTGAAGAGAATGCAGAACCTTGTGAAAAAAGGAGAAATATAAGTCTCAAATGAGAAATAATAAAATTATCTCTGTAAATTCAAAAGAATATATATTTAATCATGGATATAAATTCCACATAAAGATAATATTACTTAATGTTGTTTGTGATTAATAAAGGTGAATACTCCCCAAAACCAATTTAGTTGTTGGTAAATATCATATGCCAATGGAGTAGATATACAAATAAAAAACGAAAACAAAATATGCTAAAATTATAGGAAATATGGGCAGGTGTGGGAATGATTAAAAATATTAAAAGTAAATTTGGATATGAAAAAATCCTTTGTGAATGCTGAGCTATCACATCAAGTTAACATCAAATTAAACATTATGCATTATCAATAAAAGCATTTAGGTCTACTTCAACATTCAACCCGAACGGTGTGTAACATTTAATTTTGAAAATCCATGCCATTTCTAAACGAGAAATTCCTTGCACCAAAGATCCACCTCTCCAGGGGCGTGTGTATTTATCAATGCCCAGGAAGACAGTTTTATCCAGATTTTTTATCGTGAACTTCCGAGTAATGTCTTGACACCGGATATTTGGGGAAACTGTTGAGGATATTAGTCACAAATGCTCATTTAGTCTGACCCTGAGGGGGCGCTTAGTCCTGCCCACATACTGAAGCCCACAAGGGCATTAGAGCAGGTATACAACCCCCTCAGTGGAGCACGTGATAAAAGGTTTGATAGCAAACTCTACATGTGTGCTAGAAGACCTAAAACTCAAAGTTCTCCTATGTGTGCAGCCATTTAATGAACATATCCTGCATCTCCTGCATTGATAAAATCCAGAAAGATTATTGAAAAAATTGTTTTGATATTAGGGGGGTCAATGATGTTATTAGCAATGGTGCCCCTTAAAGAGGGCACACCCCTGTAAACCACTTGGGGTCTGGCAGGGAAGAAAGTGTTAAGGGTCGTGTCATTGGTGAGGATATGCCAATGTCTATTGATTATATTCCTCACTGATCTATGTTGAATAGAGTAGGCCGTAATGAATGGGATGGAAGGCATCCTACTCTTATTAGGTGGTTTCTCAATGAGGAGATCTTTCCTATCCATAGCTAACTCCTTTAAGGTATTAGCCAGAGGTGTGTGTGAATATCCCTTCTCTAAGAATCTTTTAGTCAGTATATCGGCCCGTGAAAGAAATTCACCAATGTCCGAACAATTAGGCCTTAGGTGCACATACTGACTTTTGGGCAATGACTTAATCCGGGATTCATGATGGCAACTATTGGTGGGAATGTACGAGTTGCGGTCGGTGCTCTTAAAATGAGTGGCTGTGGTAAACTGACCACCCTCTATTCTAATGGATAGATCCAGGAAGCTAATCTTTTGTTGGCTAGCCTCATAGTTGAGAAAGATGCCCCTCTCATTGATATTAAGTTCCTCAAGGAATAAATCAAGATTGACCATATTACCATCCCATAGGAGGAGGATGTCGTCTATATATCTAGCCCACAAGACTATCTGGGGTCTATTTTGGGCATAGACGACATCCTCCTCCCAAAGGGCCATGAAGAGGTTCACCAGGCTGGGGGCATACTTAGCCCACATGGCGACCCCTCTGTCCTGTTTGTAAAATTGCCCTCCAAACCAAAAATAACTGCGAGAAGCAGCAAAATGAAGCAGTTCAAGAATGAAAGAAATTTGGTCGGTGTGGAGGTTGGAGTCACGCTGCATGGAGGCCGGGACTATGTGATATGACAGTACAAAGCGATGTGACATCGGCTGTCACCATCCATAGTCCAGGCCTCGGTGTGATTCCAGCAGGGGAATTGATTACATGTCGTGCATCTTTAATATAAGAAGGTGCCTTTACAACTAAGGGTTGCAAGAAAAAATCTATGTACCTGCCCACCCGGGACATGATGGAATCTTTACCACTCACGATTGGATGTCCCGGGGGGGCAGGTAGGGTGCTTATGAATCTTTGGAAGATAATATATCACTGGTGTCCTTGGCGCCCTAGGTATAAGGTAGGACTTCTCTTTTTTGTTAAGGACACCCAGTTCAAAGCCCCTCTGGACTAAAGCTTCCAATTCCTTCTTGTATTTGATTTTAGGATCGGAGAGAAGAGGGGTATGTGTATCCTTGTCACCTAATATCCTATGCATTTCTGCTAGGTAATCTTGTTTATCTAAAACTATGATACCACCCCCCTTATCAGCAGGCCTGATGACTAAATTTTTGTCTTAACCTTATTGATAGGCATTTTATCCAAATCACTGAGTACTATGTCTCTGAAAACTTTAAGGGAGGGAGCCAAGACCCCAGGGGGAATAAATAAAGAGGCGTTTGCAAGCCCTGAATGTGTATAACCAACAGACGGTACATGATTGGTTTGGATAGGGTTGGATACCATATACCGCTTGATGCTCAGTCTTCGTATGAACTTATGAATGTCCATGTAGGTCTAAAATTTGTTCAGCCTACTTGGGGGAGCAAATTTCAGACCCTTACTCAGCACCAATTTTTCTGAGTCGGTCAGGACAGCAGTACTTGGATTAAATATTCCATCCTCCGTTATGACTTCTTTCTTTTTTGGTCATAACCTTCTCCCTCCCCGGGTCCCTCTTTTGCATCCATGGGTCTTTTTTTGCCTTGGGTGGTTTTGTGAAAACCCCAATGCTGATTGGCATTGGAAGGGCCAGGACTAGCTAAATCTTCACCAATATCAAACCTAGAATGTGGTAATGGATTTGATATGCCAGATGCACCTCTAGGTTTGGGGTCCTCACTGGGACCATCTAAATCCCTCAATGGGTAGAAATTATTGTGAGTACTCACATTATATTCTGGTCCTTCTCTCCTATCTGAAGCTCCATAATGATCAAAGTGACGATATTCCATTTCGTATCTGTCAGAGTGATCAGGCCTATACCCCATATGGGAGTCATACTCATGATGGTAGTTGGTCCCATTAGTAGGGTTACAGGGGAAAGGTGGGGCACCCCTATTATTGTATTGATAAAATTGCCATTCATAGGCTGACTGGGGGGGTGGATAGTTATAATTGTAAGGAATCCCTGCATTTTCATAACCTCTATCTCTCACCCGGCTGGGAGGACCCCCCACCCCTTTACCCCGCCGTGGGGGCAAAGGTGTATAATTAGAAGGGCCTCCACTTCTCCCCATCCCACCACGCCTGAAAGGTGATTGGTGGGAAATAAGTTTACCTCTCCGGGGAGGTCCTGGGTATCCTCCAGGGGGTCGCATAGGGTTAGGCCTAGTATTGGTAGAGGGAGGAACCACACTGATGTTGACTGGGGCTCCAACCTCCATGGCTTCATTATTTATGTTGGTTTGTTCTGCCAACAACTTTTTCTGCCATTCAAACACTACTCCTCCTTGATAGTCCCCTAAATCTTTATTATACTTCTTTTTCTTCTTGGTTTTTTGATCTTTGTCCTCTTTATCTAGCAATTTTAAAAGGGAGGACAACCTATCTTGATAGTCCGTACTCCCTTTGAAAAGAGTGAGCTTGTCTTTGATATCCTTGATTTCTTCATCTAAACGGGCAAGTTTATTGTTCTTACGTCCAACCAGAAATCTAAGAAACTCAATTCCTGCTGTATTAAAGTAGGCGAACCATTCTTCCAACTGGACATCTCCCTGTTGGGGGCTAACCTCCCACCTGAGGCTACGAGGAACCATCTGGTTTTTAATGTACGTATTTAAATAGGCGATATCCCACTGGGTGTGAAGTTCAGAAATGGTCAAGTTTTTGAGCTTCATAAAGAGACCACCCAGATCACCTTCATCTCCCTTAAAGGCTTCAAACACTCCCTCGGTGTTGACCACTTTGTTGGCTCTGTACTCAAAAATGTCCATAATAAATAAACTAGTGTATGTGAAACCATATATGTGTAGAACACAGAAATAAACCTGTGAAGGGAAGCTGCAGTATCAAACCATCAATGGAGAAAACACAGAAAAACAAAAAAATACTGCACTACCTATAGAAATTATCCCCCCAAAAAGCAGCAGTTAAACAGTGAGATGTGCACTAAAATAACTAATAAAGAAGAAATAACCGCGCTAAACATAATTGAAACATGTGAAGCAATCTCAAAGACATCCGTGAGGAAGTACATATATAAATACAAAAATGTTGTAAAATATTAAAAATTAAATTATGAAAAGTACATGGGTCAACACATGTATGTATGAATCAAACATGAGTGTCCATATGTAATATTTGCGAATAAAAATAAGTGTCCATATATAGTAACAGAAAATAAAAATGTGAAGTAATGATCTGAAATCAGTCCAAGAAAGACCCCTTGGGTGAATCCAACCAGAGTCAATGGTGTAAAAAATATGAGTGACAACCCATACAGTATCCGCAAATACCCAATAATTGCGCTTACCGCAAGGCAAGCGAACACCAGCCTGTATCACCTCTTGGTGTGGAGAATCCAGATGGTGCTCTTAGACTGTATACATCATAGCTGAAAGGATGTAATGAGGACACCAAACATCCAATCGTGAGTGGTATAGATTCCATCACGTCCTGGGTGGGCAGGTACATAGATTTTTTCTTGCAACCCTTAGTTGTAAAGGCACCTTCTTATATTAAAGATTCACGACATGTAATCAATTTCCTTGCTGGAATCACACCGAGGCCTGGACTATGGATGGTGACAGCCGATGTCACATCGCTTTATACTGTCATACCACATAGTCTTGGCCTCCATGCAGTCGAACATTTTTTAAGGCGTGACTCCAACCTCCACACCGACCAAATTTCTTTCATTCTTGAACTGCTTCATTTTGCTGCTTCTCACAGTTATTTTTGGTTTGGAGGACAATTTTACAAACAGGACAGAGGGGTCGCCATGGGGGCTAAGTATGCCCCCAGCCTGGCGAACCTCTTCATGGCCCTTTGGGAGGAGGATGTCGTCTATGCCCAAAATAGACCCCAGATAGTCTTGTGGGCTAGATATATATAGACGACATCCTCCTCCTATGGGATGGTAATAGGGTCGATCTTGATTTATTCCTTGAGGAACTTAATATCAATGAGAGGGGCATCTTTCTCAACTATGAGGCTAGCCAACAAAAGATTAGCTTCCTGGATCTATCCATTAGAATAGAGGGTGGTCAGTTTACCACAGCCACTCATTTTAAGAGCACCGACCGCAACTCGTACATTCCCACCAATAGTTGCCATCATGAATCCCGGATTAAGTCAGTGCCCAAAAGTCAGTATGTGCGCCTAAGGCGTAATTGTTCGGACATTGGTGAATTTCTTTCGCAGGCCGATATACTGACTAAAAGATTCTTAGAGAAGGGATATTCACACACACCTCTGGCTAATACCTTAAAGGAGGTGTTAGCTATGGATAGGAAAGATCTCCTCATTGAGAAACCACCTAATAAGAGTAGGATGCCTTCCATCCCATTCATTACGGCCTACTCTATTCAACATAGATCAGTGAGGAATATAATCAATAGACATTGGCATATCCTCACCAATGACACGACCCTTAACACTTTCCTCCCTGCCAGACCCCAAGTGGTTTACAGGGGTGTGCCCTCTTTAAGGGGCACCATTGCTAATAACATCATTGACCCCCCTAATATCAAAAACAGTTTTGTTCAATAATCTTTCTGGATTTTATCAATGCAGGAGATGCAGGATATGTTCATTAAATGGCTGCACACATAGGAGAACTTTGAGTTTTAGGTCTTCTAGCACACATGTAGAGTTTGCTATCAAACCTTTTATCACGTGCTCCACTGAGGGGGTTGTATACCTGCTCCAATGCCCTTGTGGGCTTCAGTATGTGGGCAGGACTAAGCGCCCCCTCAGGGTCAGACTAAATGAGCACGTGACTAATATCCTCAATGGTTTCCCCAAACATCCGGTGTCAAGACATTACTCGGAAGTTCACGATAGAAATCCGGATAAAACTGTCTTCCTGGGCATTGATAAATACACACGCCCCTGGAGAGGTGGATCTTTGGTGCGAGGAATTTCTCGTTTAGAAATGGCATGGATTTTCAAAATTAAATGTTACACACCGTTCGGGTTGAACGTTGAAGTAGACCTAAATGCTTTTATTGATAATGCATAATGTTTAATTTGATGTTAACTCGATGTGATATCTCAGCATTCACGAAGGATTTTTTCATATCCAAATTTACTTTTAATATTTTTAATCATTCCCACACCTGCCCATATTTCCTATAATTTTAGCACATTTTGTTTTCGTTTTTTATTTGTATATCTACTCCATTGGCATATGATATTTACCAACAACTAAATTGGTTTTGGGGAGTATTCACCTTTATTACTCACAAACAACATTAAGTAATATTATTTTTATGTGGAATTTATATCCATGATTAAATATATATTCTTTTGAATTTACAGAGATAATTTTATTATTTCTTATTTGAGACTTATATTTCTCCTTTTTTCACAAGGTTCTGCCTTCTCTTCAGTTGCCACAAGAGGGCAGAGTTTTGATAGTAGATTTGCTTGGTGCTCCTTTCGAATGCCTAGCCTGTGTAACCCTCCATTAAAGTTTAGCTTTTTGATTGGGCATTTTTTATGATTATTTTTACAATCATTTTATTACCTTGCAAAAAAACATTTATTTCCGCCATAGATGTTTTAGAATATGAGTACAAGATTCAGTCTTGTTCTTGTTCCTGTTTTTGCTGATATGAGCTGTGATTAGGGAGAGGCGGCTCATATGGCAGTGCGAGCTGTGAGTAGAGAGAGGCGGCTCGAATGGCAGTATGAGCTGTGATTAGGGAGAGGCGGCTCATATGGCAGTATGAGCTGTGATAGAGAGGCGGCTCGTATGTCTTCCTTCCGCTGCTGAGATCTCAGAATGAGGCGTGGTTTAGCTGTACACTATTTAGAGCGATGATTCAGAGTGTCGCCCATTCCCCAGATGACGCCATTTGTGGTGAAACGTACGTCGGGAGGTTGACGCTCTGACGTCATGGCCATTTTCAGTGTGGACGGGTGCTCGCTATGCCGGCCGGCTGTTTGCTGTATTTTTACATACTCATGTGAGTTTTCTACCTTTATCTATTAAATCGTTTTTATCAGTATTACACTATGGCCAGTTCCTTTTTATTTACATGCTTGTGAGATGTCATTTTGGAGTCTCTGCTGTATCCCCCGGTTCCTGCCGCAAGCAGTCCAGAACGCCAATGGATCTCTCATACTGCCATTGAACATAAGCTGTGGTTGGCTTGCCTTGTGGTAAGCGCATTATTTGCCTGGTGGTGGATCACGTAGTGTGGTGCAGTTAACTGATACTGAACACAAGCTGTTGTTGGCTTGCCTCGTGGTAAGCGCAATATTTGCATGGAGTGTGGGGTCTCATCTTCACTACGGAGTTTGCTAGTGTTCACTCTAAGTTCCCTTTTTTTCATGCTGTATCTTTATGCACTAGTGTAAGTTTTCTACCTTTTCTAAACTTTGATTAGTTTAGGCAGTATTACACTATGGCCAGTTTCTTTTTATTTACATGTCTATGAGATGGAAGTTTGGTGTCCTCATTACATCCTTTCAGCTATGATGTATACAGTCTAAGAGCACCATCTGGATTCTCCACACCAAGACGTGATACAGGCTGGTGTTCGCTTGCCTTGCGGTACTGTATGGGTTGTCACTCATATTTTTTACACCATTGACTCTGGTTGGATTCACCCAAGGGGTCTTTCTTGGACTGATTTCAGATCATTACTTCACATTTTTATTTTCTGTTACTATATATGGACACTTATTTTTATTCGCAAATATTACATATGGACACTCATGTTTGATTCATACATACATGTGTTGACCCATGTACTTTTCATAATTTAATTTTTAATATTTTTCAACATTTTTGTATTTATATATGTACTTCCTCACGGAAGTCTTTGAGATTGCTTCACGTGTTTCACTTATATTTAGCACGGTTATTTCTTTTTAAAAGCTGAATGATGGTCCTCCTCACTACACTCACACTGTCCCTAGACTGACACTAAACTAATATTCTACCCTGACAATTGAAGCAAAATAGCACAGTATAGCACACTAACTAACTGTTAGCACTGAACAGAGCCCTGTTCTATATCTCTCCACACCGAAATCACACTGAAAATGGCTGCCATTGAAAGAATTCTTTTATACTGTGTGAGCCATGATTGGATAAAGTCATGATGACAGTGTCCAATCATGACTCTGACAGTGCTTTGTACCCTGATTGGCTGAAGCTCTCACTGCTTCAGCCAATAAGGGCTTGCAATGCACTGTTCAGCGCCACAATGCATTGTGGTCGGTTATGGGGGCCGAACAAATGGTCGAATGACCCGTTTATTAGGCTATTTGTCGAACGTTCGAACAATGAAAGTTCGGCCTGAACTTATGATTGGGCCAAACCATTCGCCCATCCCTACTAGTAATGGTGATGATCTGCGATTTTTAACGGTACTGCGACATTGCGACAAACAGATCAGAGACTTTTGACACTTTTTTGGGACCAATAGCATTTATACAGCAATCAGTGCTATAAAAATGCACTGATTACTGTGTAAATGTCACTGGCAGGGAAAGGGTTAACACTAGGGTCGATCAAGGGGTCAATTGTCTGTTCCCTCAGTGTGTTCTAACTGTGGAGGGATAGGAATGACTAGGAGTAGTCAACTACTTAGTAGGAACAAACGATATGGCTCCTCTTCCCTGACGGCACAGGGATTTGTGTGTTTACACTAAGGATGAGCTGAACACCCCCCAGTTCGGTTCACACCAGAACATGCGAACAGGCAAATAATTTGGGCGAATACGTGAACACCGTTAAAGTCTATGGGACACGAACATGAAAAATCAAAAGTGCTCATTTTAAAGGCTTATATGCAAGTTATTGTCATAAAAAAGTGTTTGGGGACCGGGTTTTGCCCCAGGGGCAATGCAAAAAAAGTTTTAAAAACTGCTGTATTTAAGGAGCAAAGTTACATTTCTAAAGGAAAAAAGTCATTTAAAACTGACCTGACATGAATTGTCAGGTCTCGGCAATATAGATAAAACTCATTGAAAAAAAGGGCATGGGTTTCCCCCCAGTCCATTACCAGGACCTTTGGGTCTGATATGAATATTACGTCGCCGCCAATGAGCCAAAAACAAGAAAAAAAAAGCGCAACAGCTTCATCTCCATGGGAGGCTCCTGGCAAATGACGCTTCTTCTTGGTGACAGCTGTTATATAGCTGGAGGCGGGGCCACTCTGTGACGTAAACAGGCGATCCTGCCTTTCTCTGATGTCGCGTGGCGTCAGAGGGGGCAGAGTCACCTGTTTACATCACCTAGACATTATCTTTCACAATATAAAAAAAATGGGCTAACTTTACTGTTGTCTTATTTTTTAATTCAAAAAAGTGTATTTTTTCCAAAAAAAATGCGCTTGTTAGACGGCTGTGAAATCACGGTGGGACAGAAAGTATTGCAATGACTGCCATTTTATTCTCTAGGGTGTTAGAACCCCCAAACATTATACTTTTTTTTCTAAATAATTTTCTAGCAAAAAAACCCTGTTTTTAACTTGTAAACAACAAATCTCAGAAAGAGGCTCGGTCCTTACAGTAAGTGGTTAAACCTTATTTTTGCATTGATACATGTCACCTGGGACAGGATCCAGGTCCCCAAACACTTTTTATGACAATAACTTGCATATAAGCCTTTAAAATGAGCACTTCTGGTTTTTCATGTGAAATGGAAATTTGGCTGTAAGCTATGCACACAGCCATATCTCCTGTGCTAATAAGCACCCATTTCCATCTTATGGTATAATACCATCTCACCTTCTGATCGTATGCCATCCTCTGGTGCAGCCCTCCTCTGGTGTGTGCCCCTTCCCCACAAACAGACACAACACATCCTTACGTTCTCAGCTCCAGCATCACACTGCCCGCTAGCCCCCCCTGCTGAGCAGTCTCCTGGCTCTTTATTAACATAACAGGAAGTCCCAAAACTCGAAGGTTGGGCTTCCAACAGCCAAACACCTCTTACAAAGCTTGTGACCTCACAGGAAATGAACCTAGGATGTGAATGATCATATAAGGATTTAACAACACAACAAAATACAACCAAATGACGATGACTAGAGTTCCTCGTGGATGGGAGATTATCTGCAGGTGTACATCATGGCACCCCAAATATGTTGATCAGGCATACCTAGGGTGACAAGAGCAAACAACCACTAAATTGATAATGTCTTTGCAGAGCAAACACACCCCCACCAGATGATCGTTCTGTGCATTGCACAGGGGCTCTTTGCTGGCGGACGTGTCCTCTCTCCGCAAACACCTCTCTTCAAACACCAGGAAGTTTTCTACTACCTAACAGGTCTCAACCAGCGTCAGTCTTCCCCAGTCAGCTCCTTAGAGTGGGCTGCGGGAGAACAGACACCGGGAGACTCTTATGACAATACATTTATATAAAATTTTGCACAACACATGTTAGTGTCCCATAGACTTTACTGTTGTTCCGCGACTTTCGAATTTGCCACGAACACCGCATAATGTTCATTGTTTACCGAATGTCCGAACAACTAAAGTTCGGCCCGAACTTATGCTTGAGCTGAACCGTTCGCCCATCCCTAGTTTACACACACACAAATCTCTGTTCTGGCACTCATGCACCCGATCGTGTGTGGACGGTGCCGATTGTGCCTGCTGGCCACATGCATTGGGTCCCCCGCTGTGCAGCAGGTGCGCGCCCTCTGGTGGCCGCTAAAGGAATGGACATACCCACATGGGATTTCGCCCAGGGGAGCCATTCTGTCACAGTATATCTGCGTGAGCCGGTTGGGAACCTGTTAAAAAAGTAAAAACAAAAAATTAAAGCGCCCCTGTTTCTGCATGCTTGCAGCTTGTGGTGAATGCATACATAGGTCATGGCCACATATGTAAACGGCGCTCGCACCACACATGTGAGGTGAATGTCTGAACGCATTTTGTTTTGTTTTTTTTAATTCAGTAAAGTGTATTTTTTTGCAATAAAATGCGTTTCAATACCGCTGTGCAAAAAACGTGTGACATAAAAAATTGCCACAACCACCATTTTTTATTAAAAAATGTAATGTTTGTGGGTTTTAAGTCATTTTCTAGCAAAAAAATACTGATTTTTACTTGTAAACAGCAAGTGTCAGAAAAAGGCCGGGTGAGCAAGTGGATGCTGTATGCCCACAGAAAAGCATTGTAGTTTTCATAGAAATTGATCACAAGCTCTCCTATCAACTTGATAGGAGAGAAGTTGATCTGGACCATAAATCTCTCCACTGGCAGTTTTTGGATATATAGAAAAAACCTGCATTCTGTAATCCATCCAAATTCTTTATTCGATTATCACCAAGTGCAAGGTAACTGCTAACATGTTTTGGCGAAAAGCCTTGTTCACAGCATAGTTACCTACAACAACACCAATATATATACAAAATGACTAAAACCACTCCCATTCATTAATCAGTATAATTAACTATAGATGATAATCACCGTTGTAAAGAGACTCTTTGGGAGTGGAAATCTTTTTTGCACAGATTTAAAATACACTTGAACACTGACACAATATACATGAAAAAATATTAATAAACTCCATAATTTATTAAACGTAAGTTCTGCAATTTAAAGATAACTTAATAAAAACCATTCAGCTATTTGTGGGTCAAAACTAAGATTTCAAAGCAATAACTGGTTTTATAATGAGATATATTAGAAAAAAAGACAAAGCATATAGACATGGGGGGGTGGAATTTCATACTACAACCTGAAGGATGTGGTTTCTAACATTATTAACGTAAAAATAAATCTAAAATTCTTACCAGCCAGCATTCACGTTTTTAAGTTTTAAGTTAAAAGCTACCAAACTTCTCTCTCTAAAAGCTTAAGGTGGGTGTCCCCTCCCCTAGGTGGATTTTTCACTCTCTCTAAGCAGTAAAAAGTAAAAGAGGACATAACACCATATTGTACATGTTTGAAATGTTTGGATACATTTGACAGTCCCTTATCACTCTGATATGAAGCTCCATGAAAATGTTCACTCACTCGTGTCCTGAAAGATCAGATTGCACAAAGTACACTCGATTGCATTAACTACGTTGGAGGATGTGGCACCACAAATTATGTAATCCAGCAAAAAAAATACCTTCCCTGGTACAAGATTGTACTGTCTTTAGTATGTTTATTACAGAAATGACACATGTTAATGCCACACGCATATAATCCGTTGTCATTTAACCATGTCCAATCCAAACCTTTAGAAGAAAATAAGCTGGGTAATAACATTCCTCCCAGAGTTTTAGCTCAATGGCTGGAAAATTGACATCCTTTCTTTATTAATGGAGAAAGATCCCCATCTGTGGACAAGATAGGTAAATGTTTTCTGATTATATCCTTGATTTAATTAAATTCCCCTGAGTAAGTAGTTACAAAAGTGAGAATATCATTGCCATCAGATTTACCTATTTTACGGGATTTACGTTTTAATAGCACAGATCTATCCCTACCTACTCTATTAACATCCCTGGGGTTATATTTCTGTGTCACTAATCTTGAATTGTATCACATTCTTGAGCAAAACTTTCTTCAGTGGAACAATTTCTCTTGGCTCTTATGCATTCACCAAGTGGAAGTGATCTAGATGTGTGTGCTGGATGACAGCTAGTTGCCAGCAAAACCAAATTGCCGGTACATTTTTTCTGATACAGACATTATAGTCTCCGGGGAATGCCACTACATAGTATGTGAAATTGCATTATATTTTGATTAATCACCAAAAGTTTGTCATTTTGTCTAGATTGCAATAATAAAAAATCTGTATTGATAGCTCCTGATGAAGTGGACCATGTCTAAGAAATGCGTTGAGCTGTAAAGACTATCATGTGCAATCACTGCAGTATTTGGGATTGATCGTTTTACAATTGTATTTTATTATATTCTGCTGTTGTATGGACTAATATTGTCTAATTTTAAGTGAATTGAATAAATGTTATTTTTTACTAAAGTGCTGTGCCTCAAATGTCCCATCTTTATACTATAAATATAGTTTTGATGCATTAAATTTAGGGATGCGGTATAGAATTTAAATGATCTTTTTGATCAGAACACGTTTCATTCATGGAATTGCCCTTCAAATTAATACCCAAAAAATGTATATTGGATTTATTGAAATCACAACTAAATTTCAAATTCAAGCTATTTTTAAGGAGGTACTTTATTGAGGGTTTTCAATGCCAGCTTTTCTGCTTTAGCTAGATCATCAAATTGGAAAGAAGAAGTTCTTCCTACCCTTTCACTAAGGGCAACAAGATCTTGCTCTACAAGCAATTGGAACATTTCCACAGCATTGCTACATGTATGCACTAGATAGAAGTATTCATCACCTCCTATAGCATAATCCTCATTTAGTCCAAAAGGCCCTCCCATGGACTCAGATTGAAGGCTCTCCAGACCTTATCATTAAATCTTAAAAATTAAACCCATCACAATGCAATGCGTCTTGTATGTCTCTCTGACTGCCTTCAGGTGAGACCATAGGGGGATCGGATGCAAAAGAAAAATGCTTTCTTAATACTATATTTCTGACAAAACGATTGACATACAGTAAAGTGTTAAAGATATCAAAGTGTATTAAAGGTGAAAAAGAAAGACCTTTAGAAAGTAAAGATAGTTCAGGACCCGAAAGGGGGACATGAGAGAGGTTAACCACCACATTATGAACATTGTCCGTATTCTGTTTCACCTGCACTAGTTTCCTGTTGCTCCTTGTTTGTATCAAGTGATTTGATTTTTGATATGCTCCGACGCCCTCTTCTGTTTTTTCTTTTCCTTTTTCCTTTTTTGATTGTCCTTTGTGGCTAGATAGTTTTTTGATTGTTCTTTTTCATCAACCAAATCCTTGGAAAAAACAGAACAGGTTGAGCTCTTGGATATAACTAAAGCACCTCCAACTGTAGTGCCGGAGAGCTCTGACTGTGAAGCTGAGACCTCCAGAGAGCTGAAATGAACATGTCTTTGTCCTTGTCTCGGTCTTCTTTCTTTGTTTTTAAAAATAGAATGTGTTTGTTCTGTCCCATTTCTTACATAAACTGCACCATTCTGGTAGTACTGCAGGGCTCTCAAATATTTCTGTCTTTTTGTTGCCATTAACCACTTGCGCAAGACATAATTGCCATTATGTCTTGCACAATTTTATTCACAAGATCCTTAACCCCTTCCCGACCAGTTATACTGTGGCAGGTTGGCTCCCCTGGGCGAGCCATCGTAGCTGTACGTCGGCTCTTTAAGACACTGTTTAAGACATGCCCAAAGTGTGTTACTGAAGCCGATGCACGTGCCCGGCAGGTGCGATGACCACCGGGCACCCGCGATTGCTCATGAAAGAGCGAGAACCAGTATCTGTGTGTGTGAACACACAAATCCGGTTCTGTCAGGGGAGAGGAGAGAGATTGTGTGTTCCTACTAAGCAGGAACAACGATCTCTCTCCTCCTCTAGTCAGCCACATTTCCCCCACAGTTAGAAACGCATATATGGAACACAGTTAACCCCTTGATCTCCCCCTAGTGTTAACCCCTTCCCTGCCAGTGACATTTATAGAGTAATCAGTGGCTATTTTTAGTGCTGATCGCTGTATAAATGTCACTGGTCCCAAAATAGTGTCAAAAGGGTCTAATGTGTCCGTTGCAATGTTGCAGTCCCGATAAAAAACAGAGATCACCGCCATTACTAGTAAAAAAAATAATAAAAATGCCATAAATCTATCCCCTATTTTGTAGACGCTATAAATTTTGTGCAAAACAATCAATATACACTCATTGCAATTTTTTTTACCAAAACTATGTAGAAGAAATTTTTTTTTGTATATTTATTATAGCAAAAAGTACAAAATAATGTGAAAATCAATAATTGGTGTTGCACTCTAGGTAAAAACTAAAATAACAGTAATATATAGAAAGTGTTGTAAAACCAAAGTAGATAGAAATTGGATGCATCTGAAATCAAGTCCTAAATTATAATCAAACAATAATGTGAACAACCTAGATATGTTCTAATATATAAAGTGCAAGTGATAAAAGTGACATATAATCTTCAGACTGAATATATAAAGTGCATACAATTAAAATTGTCCAAATCAAAACTCATTACGTGAATAAAAAAGTGCTTCAACGAAATCCCATGCTTTTTTCTTTCATGCTGTTACTTTACTTCGACAAAGGTGCACTTGCACTGAAGAAACCAACCACTGAGTCACTGTTTACATTCTCTGCTAACTGGAGCAGCACTTCACAGCTTCAGTTTACTTGTCTATATGAGCACCACTTTTTTATTCACTTGAAGAGTTTTTTATTTGGACATTTTTAATTGTATGCACTGTATATAACTGTTATTTTAGTTTTTACCTAGAGTGCAACACCAATTATTGATTTTCACTCTATTCTTTGTGTTGGTTTTGGTTGACCAATTAGGTCTTTGCAGCAGCTAGTATATTCATCCCTATAGCCACAGGTAGCGCACAAATAATTCATTTTCAAGTACAAAATATTGTCACTATTTTTTTTGTTTATAGCGAAAAAAAATAAAAACTGCAGAGGTGATCAAATACCATCAAAAGAAAGCTCAATTTGTGGGGAAAAAAGGACATAAATTTTGTTTGGGTACAACATCTCATGACCGCACAATTGTCAGTTAAAGCAACGCAAAAATGGCCTGGTCAGGAAGGGGGCAAATCCTTTCGGGGCTGAAGTGGTTAAGTTCCAAGTCCAATTATTTATACACATTTAAAGAGTCCTGAAGGGATTCAATTTCACCATTAACCATGTTTAGAAGCTTCTCCTCTTGTGCAACTATTAACCCCATAAGATCTAGAGAGCACTTTGATAGAGCATTATTCCATTCTTTCATGAACTCGTCTGAATAAATTGTTGAGGGGAACATTTTGATTCTTATCCCTCTAGGGACCATAAAGTCTGCTATGTATCGTTTGAGAATCTCTGCGTCCCACCACAGTTTGGTTTCTTTTATCAAAGCAATTTTTACCTGACCAAAGAGGAAAATACAGACCGAGTCCTTTGGTATAGGTGAAGGATCTTTCGTGTAGACCTGAAAAATCTTAGTCTGACGATCCATATTCATAAGCCACAGATATTGTTGGTGTAGTCCTTTAAAGGGTAACTTGGTTTGAAAAATGAAGAAAATGCAGTCCATAAATAGATGGTGGGTACCAGAAATTTTTATTGCATCCAAAAAAAAGGAGTTCACACGGAGTGGGGTGCAGGGGAGGTGAATACAGCATACACACAAAGCAGCACCGCTCTGACTGTGAGAACCTCCTTTTATAGTAGTTGATTGCTGGTACCTCTGCTCCAGGTGCTCAGGTTCAGACTACGTCCCACTCATCACAGACACAAGATAAGGATATATAGAAAGAAACTGCACTCTGTAATCCATCCAAATTCTTTATTTGATTATTACCAAGTACAAGGTAATTGCTAACATGTTTCGGCGAAAAAAGCCTTGACATATTGGCAACAAAAAGACAGAAATTTTTGAGAGACCTGCAGGACTACCAGAATGGTGCAGTTTATGTAAGAGATAGGACAGAAAAACCACATTCTATGTTAAAAACAAAAGAAGAAGACCAAGACAAGGGGAACAAAGACATGTTAATTTCAGCTCTCAGACTTACAGTTAGAGCTCTCTGACACTACAGGTGGAGGTACTTCAGTTATATCCAGGAACTCAACCTCCTCTGTGTTTTCCAAATATTTGGTTTATGAAAAAGAACAATTAAAACCTATCCAGCCACAAAGGACAATCAACAGAAGAAAAAAAAAAGTAAAAGAAAAATCAGAAGAGGCCGTCGGAGAATATCAAGGTCAAATCACTCGAGACAAACAAGGAGCAACAGTAACCTGTAGTGCAGGTGAAACAGAATACAGACAATTTTCATAATGTGGTTTACCTCTCATATCCCCCTTTCGGGTCCTGAACTATCTTTACTTTCTAAAGGTCTTTCTTTTTCTCCTTTAATACACTTTGATATCTTTAACACTTTACTGGATGTCAATCATTTTGTCAGAAATATAGTATTGAGAAAGCATTTTTCTTCTGCATACGATCACCCCCATGGTCTCACCTGAAGGCAGCCAGAGCAACATACAGGACACATCGCATTATGAAGGGTTTAATTTTCAAGATTTATTGATAAGATCTGCTTTGGAGAGCCTTCAATCTGAATCCATGGGAATGTCTTTTGGACTTAATGAGGATTATGCTATAGGAGGTGATAAATACTTCTATCCAGTGCATACTCATAGCAATGCTGTAGAAATGTTCCAGTTACTTGTAGAGCAAGATTGTGTTTCCCTTAATGAAAGGGTAGGGAGAACTTCTTCTTTCCAATGTGATAATCTAACTAAAGCAGGAAGGCTGACATTGAAAACCCTCAAAACTCGAAAAAGAATAGTGATCAGCAAGCGGATAAGGGGGTTTGTGGTAGTCATGAGTGCTCAGGATTATAAGAAAGAAGCTCTTCACCAATTAAAAGATTCAACAACCTATCGAACTCTGACTGCTAATCCGACCCACCTTTTTCAACAGCATTTATTACAACTGCTAGACACAGCTGTAAAAATGGGAGTCGTATCCCCTAAGGCAGCGGAGTATTTGTTGGTCCACAATCCAGGGGACCCGGTTTTTTCATAACCTATCCAAATTGCAAAAAAATACCCCTACAATCCAGGGGCGCCCCATTGTTGCTGGGATTGGTTCACTCTTTGAGAAGCTGGGCCACTGGATCGACCAATATTTACAACCACTGGTTTTAAGGTTACAGGGGATACCACTGCTGTCTTAGTTAATACTGAAAATATGACATGGAATGACACTTCCATTTGGATTACTATTGTGAAGGAGGCATTCATTTTCTTGTATTCCCCACAAACAAGCTCTTGATGCCCTCATGTTTCATCCCCAACGTTATAGCTCCTACAATATGGACGTCAAAGAGTTTATTTTAATGACGATGGATTTTCTGTTGAAACATAACTTTTTTTTCTTTTGATAATATGTTTTATCTTCAGTGTAGAGGTGCCTCTATAGGGGCCAAATTTTCCCTCTCTTTAGCTAATTTATACTTGGGGTGGTGGGAGGAACAATTTCTTTTCTCTCCCAAAATCATTTTTTGAGACATATTAAATGGCATGGTTGTTTCATAGACGACCTGCTATTTATATGAAATTGTTCCACTGAAGAAAGTTTTGCTTAAGAGTGTGATACAATAGCTTCAAGATTAGTGGCACGGAAATATAACTCCAGGGATGTTAATATAGCAACAGCCAAAGCTGCAGGTAGGGATAGATCTGCTCTGTTAAAATGTAAATCCTGTAAAATAGGTAAATCTGATGGCAATGATATTCTCACCTTTCTAACTACTTACTTGGGGGAACTTAATCAAATCAAGGATATAATCAGAAAACATTTACCTATCTTGTCCACGGATGGGGATCTTTCTCCATTCAAAAAGAAAGGATGTCAATTTTCCAGCCATCGGGCTAAAACTCTGGGAGGAATGTTATCACCCACATGGTTAAATGCCAATGGATCATATGGCATTAACACGTGTTGTTTCTGTAATAAACATACCAAAAAATCTTGTGCTACAGGGAAGGGATTTTTTCTGTGGGAATACATAAATTGGTTCCTCCAACGTAGTATATGCAATAGAGTGTACTTTGTGCAATCTGCAATATGTGGGCTGCTCAATTATATCTCTCAGAACACGAGAGAGCGAACATTTTCATGGAGCTTCATATCAGAGTGATAAGGGACTGTCAAGTGTATCCGAACATTTCAAACATAAATCATGGTGTTATGTCCTTTTACTTTTTATGGCTTAGAGAGAGTGAAAAATTCACCTAGGGGAGGGGACACCCATCGTAAGCTTTTAGAGAGAGAAGTTTGGTGGATTTTTAACTTAAAAACGAGAATGCCAGCTGGTATGAATTATAGATATGATGTAGATTTATTTTTAAGATAATAATGTCAGAAACCACATCCTTCAGGTTGTAGTATGTAATTTTCCCACCTATGTCTATATGCTTTGTCTTTTTTCTAATATCTCTCATTATAAAACCAGTTATTGCTTTGAAATCTTAGTTTTGACCCACAAATAGCTGAAACGTTTTTATTAATTTATTATTTTTAAATTGCAGAACTTACGTTTAATAAATTATGGAGTTTTGTTAATATTTTTTCATGTATATTGTGTCAGTGTTCAAGTATATTTTAAATCTGTGCAAAAAAGATTTCCACTGCCAGAGAGTCTCTTTACAATGGTGATTCTCATCTATAGTTAATTATACTGATTAATGAATGGGAGTAGTTTTAGTCATTTTGTATATTTATTGGTGTTGTTGATGTAGATAATAAGGCTTTTCGCCAAAAACATGTTAGCAGTTACCTTGTACTTGGTGATAATCAGATAAAGAATTTGGATGGAATACAAAGTGCAGTTTTTTTCTATATATCCTTATCCTGTGTCTGTGACGAATGGGAGGTCATCTGAACCAGAGCAGCTGGAGCAGAGGTACCAGCAATCAACTACTATAATCAGAGGTTCTCACAGTCAGAGTGGTGCTGCTTTGTGTGTATACTGCCAGTTTTTGGATTTTTCCCAAACAGGACTTAGTTTCTCCTTGCATACATAAATGGCAGTTTGTAAACCATTAGTGATACATCTTTCATATCTTAAAACACAGTGTTTAGATACTCTTGGTCATAGTGGTCACTTTGAGACCGCTGTGTATATGTTTATTGGGTGCAAAATAACTTCTTGAACTTTGTAATTCTTTTCAGTATATTTCAATTCTATTTTCAGTATTCTTCAATTCTGTTCTGTACATTAGCAGGAGATAAGATGAACATCAAAACAATTTGAAATCAAAGCAAACCAATCAGCTTCCCAGCTGACATTTGTCAGACATTGGTTTCCAAAATGACAGTTAATAAAAGACATTTTCCTTGAGGCTGGGTTCAAACTGTTGCGAATTGGATGTGGGTTTTCTCCACATCCAATTTGCATAGTAGGAGATTGTGACCGGCTCTCTATGGAGCCGGTTCACATATCTCAGCAGCAGCTCCAGTGCAAATTGAGCAGGAGTCCTGTGTGTCTTTTGGTCCATTTCAGGTCCGAATTCAGCCAAAATTTGGGCTGAAATCAGACCTGAAACAATGAATAGGGAAGCACTGGACTCCTGCTTTGAGCCAGGATGTGCTGCAGTGTGTACCCAGCCTTAAACCAAAATGTTTTTATTGGAAGATCTTTGTTTAATGCCTATAGGCACCTTAACAGTGGGACTTCTATAACAGTATTATCAGTATTGTCAACATTGTTTTAAAGTAGACAATCCTATTCAAAAGTACATTGAGAAATCAGATCAATGTTTGTATTGCACTGGTTGATAAAAGACTTTTATAAGTGAGGGTTGGTATCTTATCAGAGTTTACTACTACTATACTATTTTTCCTACTATTTTTATTTTACTAACCTCCAAATTCAGTCCACTAAAACTGGAATATAAAGCCAGGGTACAAAAAGGCCAGGGTTTATTCCAATAATAGCCACAGCCTCTGTAGAGTGCATGTTCTCTGAGTGGGGACTATGGTTTTAGCAATTGTTGAAATAAACCCTGACCTTTTTTGTATGTCGTTGGGGTGCATCTGCTTTACCCTTTTTTGTGGTATGCTTGGAGCGGCTACTTTTAGCCTGCACCTGAGCTCTGGGAGATAGTGGAAGTGTATGTCTTGAGAAAATGATAGTTGTATGCTGAAAAATTACCACAGTTCAAAGAGGAATTTGTAGTGATCTCCACGACAGAGTGGAACACTTATCTTAAACCAGTAGTACTATTAGCAATACATAACTAGAAAATTATATTGTAACTTATTAGATGTTGTAATCTTTTGGGGTGAGAAAAGCAACAATAATCAGGAATCTGAAGTCTTCATGTGCTGTCTTTATTTTCATTGATGCTATAAGATTTCTCATTGTTATTGATTTTCATTTTCCCTCATAATAGTAACTGGAGTAGAGTGCAATTCAATGATGTGCTGTGGCTCCACAGTACATTTCACTAAGAGCCTTTGGCTGTACAAGCAGGCTCTTCAAAATAAGAAACGCAAAGATAATTATAAATAGCATTGGAAGCTGCACATTTCCCATCACTTGTATATGCTTTAAAACTCATGGAATGGAACCAAACAAGAATATTTGTGATACTTATGAAAAGAGTGCTCACAGGCAGATAGGGGAGGGAGGAGGAGGACAGAGGAGGACACAACACAGGAGAGCAGGCTGCGAATGACGGAGGCAAGTAAACGGACAACGGTGTCAGGGCTCAGCAGCCCTGATTATCGTGGTCAGTTTACAGAAGGGAGGGTATAGCCAGGCAGGATCAGCCAGGTATTTCAGATGATACGGATGATACAGATGATACGGGGGGCCAAATTACACAGCACAAGCATTGTGCTGTTTAACATGCTTTAAAGAAACAGGATCAATATTTTTTTTGTGTTAACAAATGCTTTAATATTTGTATCAGTTATGAGGAAAACATATAATTTAAAATGTATTTAAGTGTATTTAACATTGTTTCAGCTTTTTTTAATGAAGAGTAATCAATGATTAAAGAACAACTCCAGGCAACTAGAAGTGGCAATTGGA
Source organism: Lithobates clamitans (assembly GCA_037952925.1). Taxonomy (NCBI): domain Eukaryota; kingdom Metazoa; phylum Chordata; class Amphibia; order Anura; family Ranidae; genus Lithobates; species Lithobates clamitans. Next base: position 6,491,971 of record JBBGZY010000272.1, read on the forward strand.
GTACGACAAAAAATAACTAGGAAATGTTTTTTCCACTCAATTTAATAAAATCTGATTTTTATAAAAATATAGGGCAACCATATTTGGAGAATTTCTTGAATGGCTTATGGACAGGGATACTGTTTTTGAGATTAGGCCAGCAACATGGATGCCAAGGTTAAAGTAAACTAAGGTCAAAAATTTAAATTCAATATGTGATAAAAGTAAATAGGATGTAAAATAAGTATGCCTTTGTTTGTAATTTAAATGCAAGTAGATAGAGAAATGAACCTGCTCCCCCTCCAGCTTGTCAGCTTCCTTTATTGTAGAGACAATGCAGCTTCCTTGTTTTCCAAATGTTTCTGCTGTCCTCTTTTGCGTTATGTCATTGTTAAGAAACTACAGACCGGCAGATGACATCATTAGTGGGTGTTGCTTTCTTTCCTTAGAAGGCACTAGTGTGCCAATCAACTTAGTAGACATGCCAATGCTCTGCCCACTCTTCTCACATTCAGTATGCCTATGCCCTGCCACTATCCACTGCTAATTGAATCATGGGAACTATTATTCCCTGTGGAAGACACAGAGTGAAAGGCAATGACATACTAGCTCTGTAGGACTCCTCCCAGCATTGCTATCTGAATTCAGCAGCACAGGTTCAGAGGGCAGGTTACAGCAAATAATTACAGGTGTATGCTCATACACCTGTAATTATAATCATAACTTTATTTATTACATTTATTAATTAGTGTCATTTTCATGAGCTTTGGTAATGATTTACTAAAAATTGATAGGCTGCCTTTAGTTGCACTTTAAAATAAAAGCAATTTGTCTCTTAAATCAGTTTGGATTCAATGTTTTAAGGTGTCCTTACACAGGTGTGAAGATCCAAGAGTCCACTGTCCTCCATTGACTGACACCCATCGGCTCTCTGCAAATCATTGTTCATCTCTTTGAAGAATGTAGGTTATTGCAGGGTACACTACATGTTAATGTGGATATTCCAGAAATATATATGTTTTAGTCTGTTGATGTGTGGGCCTGCACCTTGGGGAGTGGAGGTTCAAAGACAAATATTGACTGTCAAGGGCAGAAAAAGAAAGCAGGAGTGAGGGTATTTGATTACTGCATTACTAAGGGCTATATAGTGACTGGAGTTTACTTTTAACTAAGAATTTATAGAAATAAAACAGTTGTTGCACTTCTATATATTGCAAATCATTTTGTAAATCAATATTACTTTCGCTATTACATATTTGACAGCTTTGTGCTGTCAATGGTTGTTCAGAATGCCGCCCTGTCCAGGCACCAAAAAGTAATTGACAGCCAGTGACACCACTGGCCTCATTCACTTACATGGCTAGGAATACCCTTCAAGTCTGGTATGGATTTCAAGAGGGAACCACATGAACAAAATCAAGAAAAAAGCATGATCCCCCCCAAAGATCCTTAACAGATCCTTATAGAATTAGGTGGGATCTCACACTGTTTTTTTTTTTTGCATAGGGTCTCTCCTAAAGTTCATAACAGACCTAAGGGCCTGGTATGAATTGGGGGGAAAAACGTGGGAGCTGCCATTTTGCTGGCAAATTAAACACATTTCTTTTGCTTTGGTACATGTCCCCCAAGGACAGTGCCTAGGCCCCATGTTATTTTTGACAATTCCTTGTCTATTATCCCAGGAAGTGGCCAGAACTGTTTTTTTTTAATATTTGGCTCCCGGGGAAATGGCTAATCGCGATTTGAGACAGCCGCTGAAAGAGCTCCAAGAGAAGAGCGCACTGAAGCACCTATCCTAGCCACATTGGACCCAGCTGAAACCCTGCTCAGCAGCATATGGCTCCTCACAGCTCCCTCATCGTGCCTAAGAGACTTAATCAGCACTTCAGTTCATCTACACACAACACCGGACTACATGCTGACACATCAGCTCCACGGTACAGTTGTATGGGCTCCCTGCCGACACAGCTTGATAATGATGAGTCATCCCCACCTGACAGCCCATCCACCCATAACCCAACCAAAGCAAAGCAAACAAATTGAGGAAGGGGGAGGAAGGGGGACTCAGCAACAGCAACTCCATCACAAGCTCTGTCTTGTAGAGGACTTCCTAGTGTCCTCCCAGCCTGTCTCTCAAACTGATCTTAAAAATCTGCTACTTTCATTGGGAGACTCTCTGCCTACTGATATGTCATGAATACTTACTGGTGCCATTTCAGATGTACAAGGTCTATCCCTCAGAGTTTCCCATGTCGAAGACAAAGTTGCTGACAAATGTCATGCCCATAATAACCTTATTGATTCTTTTCTGCCCCACATGGCCCCATGGGATGGCCTTGTTCAAATCTTTTTTTTTTTCGTATTAAAGAAAAAGTGATGAGAGCAACCCAAGAGAACCCCTCTCTATCTCAAAAGTTATTTGTGATCACCCTCTATACGGACAGTACGGTCGTCAGTTACTATACGCACAAGGAAACAATTCTTTACACTGATAAAAAATCTCTGTACTCATAACATTCCATATAAATGGGGACATCCCACCAAATTGCTGATAACAAACCAACACAAGACCTATACTCTGCACTCCCTGGATAAGTGTCTAAAGCTGCTTGAAGAAGGGAAAATCCTGATGCTCCACTCCCTGATAAATTGCCTCAGAGTAAATTTCCCTTGGACTGGTGCTGAATCTGATCAGTCAGTGGTCTGCCTGGAGCTCTCCCATCTGAAGCCACTATATTGACCTTCCTCTGGATCATTTTCCAGGCCCTATATTCAAGAAGTAGAGACTTTAATTCTAATATCTGTTTTCATGTTGCCCCCATGGTTTAGCAATGATTATATTGCACAGTTTTCTAGTAATTCTACCAGAATTTTTCCTAATGCTTCTGTTTATACTAATAGTTTACACCTTGTTATTTCTGCAACTTTGTAAAGCATCTGCACTGCTTCCCTCTTACACTTACACTGCAAGCTCAAAGTCAACAGTTCATTCTACACATTTTATTATTCTGTTTGCTACTATGATTCTGGCAACACTATCAGATCTATACACCTCAGACCTTTGGTAATGCCAGAGGCCTCAACAGCTCTTATAAGCAGAGAACAATAAATAAGGACAATCACTCCCTACACAGGGATGGTCTTTTCCTACAAGAAACCCATTTTTTGAAGCACAAACCACCCCAGCTAAATAAATTCATCATTTTACTGGAAACTCAGAGAAGAAAAAGCTGGTGTCCTCATAGCTATAGCAGCTTCTCTCTCCTTTCAGCTAATTTCTTCAATAGAAGACGATAATGGCTGCTATATTATTCTTGTTTGTAAAACAAATGATTTGTTGTTTACACTGGTTAACATGTACACCCTGAAAACTAAACAGGTTGCTTTTCTCAAAAGCAATTCTGAAAAAAATTACCCCTTGTTGCCAGAGAATTAAATTCTGTTGGCAACCCGGTTCTAGATTCCTCTGCATGTCCTAAACATAGATCCTGTTCTCTTAATAATCTTCTGTATAATAATGACCTGGTTGATGTTTGGAGGTGTCAGCATGGTATGGAATGGGACTATACCATCTTTTCTGTAGCCCACCATACCTAGGTTTCTCAGGCCCTCCTCCCAATACAATGTAACTTGTTATCTCAGATTTTGTTTATGATGCCATACACCTGGCTAAAGGGACCCAACATGGATGCCCTCTATCGTCATTACTATTAATTATAGCTATGGAATCTATTTCCAGATTTATTAACACCTAGTCTACCTTAAGTGGCATTGAGGTAGGCATGGCTGTTTTACAAACTGCACTTTCTGCAGATGACATACCAATATTCCCCTTAAATCCATCCTCAGGTATGCCTGCCCTCAAATATATGTTTACCACTTCCTGTGCTTGCTCTGGCTTAGGTAGATAATTTTTTTAAGAGTGAGATATTGCCCTTGAATCCCTTTAGATCAAAGGAGTGGATCCCCCCTCAATAAATGCTCTCACCACATCACATATCTTAGTATAAAAATAGAATGAGAACTTTCATCATTATACCAACTCAATTACCCACCTCTTATCTCTAGTAGGGATGAGCCGAACACCCCCCTGTTCGGTTCGCACCAGAACATGCGAACGGGAAAAAAGTTCGCTCGAACACGCGAACACCGTTAAAGCCTATGGGACACGAACATAAATAATCAAAAGTGCTAATTTTAAAGGCTTATATGCAAGTTATTGTCATAAAAAGTGTTTGGGAACCTGGGTCCTGCCCCAGGGGACATGGATCAATGCAAAAAAAAGTTTTAAAAACGGCCGTTTTTTCAGGAGCAGTGATTTTAATAATGCTTAAAGTCAAACAATAAAAGTGTAATATCCCTTTAAATTTCGTACCTGGGGGGTGTCTATAGTATGCCTGTAAAGGGGCGCATGTTTCCCGTGTTTAGAACAGTCTGACAGCAAAATGACATTTCGAAGGAAAAAACTCATTTAAAACTACCGCGGCTATTAATGAATTGCCGGTCCGACAATACACATAAAAGTTCATTGATAAAAACGGCATGGGAATTCCCCACAGGGAAACCCCGAACCAAAATTAAAAAAAAAAAAAATGACGTGGGGGGGTCCCCCTAAATTCCATACCAGGCCCTTCAGGTCTGGTATGGATATTAAGGGGAACCCCGGCCAAAATTAAAAAAAAAAATGACGTGGGGTTCCCCCTAAATTCCATACCAGACCCTTCAGGTCTGGTATGGATTTTAAGGGGAACCCCGCGCCAAAAAAAAAAAACGGCGTGGGGTTCCCCCAAAAATCCATACCAGACCCTTATCCGAGCACGCAACCTGGCAGGCCGCAGGAAAAGAGGGGGGGACGAGAGTGCGCCCCCCCCCCTCCTGAACCGTACCAGGCCACATGCCCTCAACATTGGGAGGGTGCTTTGGGGTAGCCCCCCAAAACACCTTGTCCCCATGTTGATGAGGACAAGGGCCTCATCCCCACAACCGTGGCCGGTGGTTGTGGGGGTCTGCGGGCGGGGGGATTATCGGAATCTGGAAGCCCCCTTTAACAAGGGGACCCCCAGATCCCGGCCCCCCCCCTGTGTGAAATGGTAAGGGGGTACTTACCCCTACCATTTCACTAAAAAAGTGTCAAAATAGTTAAAAATGACAAGAGACAGTTTTTGACAATTCCTTTATTTAAATGCTTCTTCTATCTTCCTTCATCTTCTTCATCTTCTGGTTCTTCTGGCTCTTCTGGTTCTTCCTCCGGCGTTCTCGTCCAGCATCTCCTCCGCGGCGTCTTCTATCTTCTTCTCCTCGGGCCGCTCCGCACCCATGGCATGAGGGGAGGCTCCCGCTGTGTGACGGCGTCCCCTCGTCTGACGGTTCTTAAATAACGGGGGCGGGGCCACCCGGTGACCCCGCCCCCCTCTGACGCACAGGACATGACGGGACTTCCCTGTGGCATTCCCCGTGACGTCACAGGGAAGTCCCATCAAGTCACCGTGCGTCAGAGGGGGGCGGGGTCACCGGGTGGCCCCACCCCCCGTTATTTAAGAACCGTCAGACGAGGAGAAGCCGTCACACAGCGGGAGCCTCCCTCCATGCCAGCATGCCAGCAATTTAAAGGGATATTACACTTTTATTGTTTGACTTTAAGCATTATTAAAATCACTGCTCCTGAAAAAACGTCCGTTTTTAAAACTTTTTTTTGCATTGATACATGTCCCCTGGGGCAGGACCCGGGTCCCCAAACACTTTTTATGACAATAACTTGCATATAAGCCTTTAAAATTAGCACTTTTGATTTCTCCCATAGACTTTTAAAGGGTTTTCCGCGGCATTCGAATTTGCCGCGAACACCCCAAATTGTTCGGTGTTCGGCGAACTTGCGAACAGCCAATGTTCGAGTCGAACATGAGTTCGACTCGAACTCGAAGCTCATCCCTGATCTCTAGGATAGTTAGTAAACTGAAAGCATGGATGAACCTGCCTATCTCGCTCTTTGGGAGATGTCATCTATTTAAAATGTTTTTCTTCCCAAGATTACCATACCCTTTGCAAACCATACCTCTTTTACTCAAACATTCACATATTAATATTTAAGTCTAATCCTAGTCTCATTTTTATGTTGAGGAAAAAAATACATATTGCAGTTGCAAAATTTCATCAATTCCCTGGATAGGCTGAAACTGTAGAATCATATACATATATACACAGTGGGGACGGAAAGTATTCAGACCCCCTTAAATTTTTCACTCTTTGTTATATTGCAGTCATTTTCTAAAATCATTTATGTTCATTTTTTTCCTCATTAATGTACACACAGCACCCCATATTGACAGAAAAACACAGAATTGTTGACATTTTTGCAGATTTATTAAAAAGGAAAAACTGAAATTTCACATGGTCCTAAGTATTCAGACCCTTTGCTCAGTATTTAGTAGAAGCACCCTTTTGATATAATACAGCAATGAGTCTTTTTGGGAAAGATGCAACAAGTTTTTCACACCTGGATTTGGGGATCCTCTACCATTCCTCCTTGCAGATCCTCTCCAGTTCTGTCAGGTTGGATGGTAAACGTTGGTGGACAGCCATTTTTAGGTCTCTCCAGAGATGCTCAATTGGTTTTAAGTCAGGGCTCTGGATAGGCCATTCAAGAACAGTCACGGAGTTGTTGTGAAGCCACTCCTTCATTATTTTAGCTGTGTGCTTAAGGTCATTGTCTTGTTGGAAGGTAAACCTTCGGCCCAGTCTGAGGTCCTGAGCACTCTGGAGAAGGTTTTCGTCCAGGATATCCCTGTACTTTGCCGCATTCATCTTTTCCTCAAATGCAACCAGTCGTCCTGTCCCTGCAGCTGAAGGACACCCCCACAGCATGATGCTGCCACCACCATGCTTCACTGTTGGGACTGTATTGGACAGGTGATGAGCAGTGCCTGGTTTTCTCCACACATACCGCTTAGAATTAAGGCCAAAAAGTTCTATCTTGGTCTCATCAGACCAAAGATTCTTATTTTTCACCATCTTGGAGTCCTTTAGGTGTTTTTTAGCAAACTCCATGCAGGCTTTTATGTGTCTTGCACTGAGAAGAGGCTTCCGTCGGGCCACTCTGCCATAAAGCCCTGACTGGTGGTGAGCTGCAGTGATGATTGACTTTCTACAACTTTCTCCCATCTCCCAACTGCATCTCTGGAGCTCAGCCACAGTGATCTTTGGGTTCTTCTTTACCTCTCTCACCAAGGCTCTTCTCCCCCAATAGTTCAGTTTGGGTGGACGGCCAGCTCTAGGAAGAGTTCTGGTCGTCCCAAACGTCTTCCATTTAAGGATTATGGCGGCCACTGTACTCTTAGCAACCATAAGTGCAGCAGAATTTTTTGCAACCTTGGCCAGATCTGTGCCTCCCCAATGTCAGCAGCACTCATGCAGCCCCAGACCATGACACTCCCACCACCATGCTTGACTGTAGGCAAGACACACTTATCTTTGTACTTCTCACCTGGTTGCCACCACACAAGCTTGACATCATCTGAAATAAGTTTATCTTGGGGGCGTGGCCTGGCACCGGAGCGAAATGGCTGCTTAGAGAGAGAGCTCCGCCGTCCGGGAGCCCAAGTGAGCCTTCTACAGCAGCTTAACCCTCAACCATACACACTGTCACCCACTCTCATATGGATCCATCCACCCAGCTCAGTAAGAACATTCCGGCGATGTTCCGGACCCAGCTCACAGATCTGCAGGCCGCATCTCAAGCCGCGGTCAGTAGTTTCACAGGCCATCCGGCCGCAGCTGATGCGCTCGCAGTTTCTAAGATGGGTATGTCCTCTGCAGGTCCCTCTCCCTTCCTGTGCTTGGCGGGCCTACAGAATGTGGCCCTGGACATTAAAAACACGCTTACGGCGGCAATAGCAGACCTGAAAGCGGACATCAGAGCCATTGCCTCACGTGTAGAACATGTGGAGGCAGCGGCCATGACGCAGCCATCCGCCAAGTACAACAAACAGTATCTGCACATAGCCAGCATCTTATGGACATGCATAGACATATGGAAGACCTCGATAATCAGGGCCGCAGGCACAACCTACGTATCTGGGAATCTGTGGAGGGACCCCAATTACAAGCTGTAGTCTGGGCCATCTTTAACACTCTCCTAGGCAGACCACCAGATGCACCTGTGGAGATGGAGAGATGCTACAGAGCACTGAGGCCAAGGGGTAGGGACACTGATCCACCCAGGGATGCTGTTTGCTGCCTAGTCAGCTTTACCCAGAAGGAAGAGATCCTGCGCCTGGCCCGCAATCAAGTTCACCTGGAACATGAAGGAGCATGCATCCAGCTATACCAGGACTTGTCCGCCATCACTTTACAACACAGGAGGGATCTCCGCCCTCTCCTGCAAGTCCAGAGAGAAAGACGCCTTCCTTATCGCTGGAAATTCCTATTCTGCCTTCAAGTCACAACTGGTAATCGCATGGCCCAACTGAGAACACCAGCAGACCTAGGGCCGTTCTGTGATACCTTAGGAATCCCGATGATACCAGTTCCGGATAGGTATAGATTCTTTCTATGGCCTGAGCCCTGGATTCCCACACAGCCTGGAGACACACCAAGGTTGCAGAGAAGCAGACAACGTTGCCGTAGACTCTCGGGGGGATATGGAGACTGATGAAAGCCCGCATGTTTCCCCGTCATCCGCCAAACGCAAAACTGATCATTGAAAAAAAAACAGGAGCCCAGATGGTGAGCCGTGTCGTTGCATATACCTATCTCTAGGTACGCTCTTTACCATACCTTGTGAGGTAAGCTGACATTTAATATTATTAATAATGCTTGCACTTGGCGAACAAGCGATGCAGAACTTCTTGACACCTGCACTCTTCCTGTCCGCTGTGTTCCCCACCACATCATACTGCTAAAGACAGATACTATCTCCCCTATAGGCCTGGGAACCAGCACAACCTTGCTCATGCAGTACTACCGACAGAGAATGTGACAGGTGACTTTACTCTGGATCTCTGACTTGGCATTATGCAGAGGCATGCGATGGCCTCAGAAGAACCCTTGCCATCCCCGCTCCATTCCCGACTTTGCTTCGAACACTAGGATAACTTGTCCACACAAGGTGAAAGCCGAGCTTTGGGAAGAGGCAAGTCCCCCCCCCAAGCCTCACTGATTCTATATGCTAACTGTGGGCAGCTTCTGTCCACAAGGACTTGTGATAATCTGCCTCCCATCTAGACTATCCTGGTAGTACTGGACTTTTTCTGGGCCTTTGGTGTCACATTGTTGCCTACCCTCTTCCCCTCCCGGTATCACCCCTTTTCTCCCTTCCTTTTGGGGAGGGGAAAACAGGGGATCTGGACTCACCAGTATGCTATCACAGCATACACGCCAAAAAAAAATTGCAAAATCTCACAAGTTGTTACCTTCCTGAATATTGGGGAGGAGAGCCGAGCAGGGCTCACCAAGGTGGTAATGCATTGAATTCTGGTTTACTGTTAAAGTTGAGAAGCATATTGCTCCAGTATATAATAAGATGTAATATCACGGTCTTCCTGGAGATGGCAAACTCTAACCCTTCCATCCATGACTGAATATGGATGCGGGGATAGATGTCCCAGAAATCCCAGAGTGGGGGGAGACCCTCATTTGGCCCACGCTGGCCCTTATGGCTGTAGGAGCTCTCTTGCACTGAGGGGATGTAGGGCTCTGTGTCCTCCTTTCTGCAAGGTAATACAGGGATCCTTCCAATGCCTGAATGTTCGTGGGCTTTGGGGGCTCCTAGTCCCTGGAATCGCCATGGTTGTGGTGATCCTGGACTCGGGGACTCTGACATTCTTATTGTTTGCCATTTTGGAGGCAGCCTAAATATTTAAATGTTATAATGCTAAGATGATAAACCATCATTTGTTTAGAGTATTTAGACTGTTATTCGTTATCTTTCTTGGTCTAGTTATGAATGAGCCTATACTACACAGCAATATGTCGAGATGGTATGGTACTCCTGCCTCATCAAGGCGCTCCAGGTTGCTGGCGAGGGGGGCTGAAGTAGGTCCTTCTCACCCATTGTGGGGGAGCCTGCACAGTACCATCTCACCCAGCAAAGCTGAGGTATGCTAAATAAGTACATGTACTTGGGTTCCTGGATGGCAGGAAACGTCCATATTGTTGTTTGGGTGCTAGGTTTCTTCCCCACCTCAAGGATTCAGGTATCCCCCTTGAAACTAGCCGGAAAAGTTCTACGCTATTTTAATCTTTTACTTTCTTTTCTCATTAGGTTAGTCAGCTGGTCTGTATTACCTCCAGTATATCTACTGTGATCCCTGCATAGGGGTTAGCTTTTCAGTCAAGGGGGTAAGCCTCTTCGGGGTCACTGGTCTGCCCCGTATACCTTCCCGGAGTGAGCTTCCCCCTGACTGTAGTTTCTTCCCTTTCATTGGCTCCACCTCTCTTTCTTTTCTAACTTCTCTTTCTTACCCCCCCTCCCTTTTTTGTCTATCTCCTTAGTACTGTTCTCTACTCACCTCCTCTCTAATCTTCTTGACCCCTTTTCCCTGAGGTTAGGGGGTGGCACTGACAAGCACTTCTGAACACCGAAATATGCCTTCTGCGGTACAATCACTGGCGCCTCTATCTCTCAAGGTCTATTCTCTGAATGCTGGAGGCCTCAATGTCCTGGAGAAGCGGAGTAGTATTCTTGCTGAAGCGCATCGACATAGAGCTCAAGTGCTATTTCTTCAAGAAACCCATTTTAAATCGGGCTCCATTCTCCGTCTATCCAATAGCCGATTCCCGGAAGTTTACCATGTGACTTGCCCTGATTCCAAAACAAAAGGAGTTTCCATAGCACTTGCCAAATCTTTTCAGATCCGCCTTACAGACCAAGTCCTAGACCCAGAAGGTAGATTCCTCTTTCTCAAAGGGATGTGGAAAAATAATCGGTTTGTGACCTTTGCAAACATTTATTGCCCCAACTCTAAACAGGTAACCTTCCTAAAAGAGGTCCTCCTACAGCTTACTACATTTAAAACGGGTCTTCTAATACTGGGAGGGGACCTCAACATGGCCCTAGGTCCACTTCTTGATACCTCTACGGGTACCTCCTCACTCCCATTTTCTGCCTTACACCAAGCCACTACACTAGCTTCCCTTGCGCTTCACGACACATGGCGTACGTTACAGCCCCAGGGGAAAGATTATACGTTTTTCTCGCCCCTGCATAGCTGCTACTCGAGGTTAGACTATTTATCCACCAGACCGACCTGATTTTTTTACAGGATGCGACCATAGAGAGTATGTACATTTCCGACCACCACCCGATCACACTGACCTTGCAGTTTCCACAACGGGAAATGACTACCAGGACTTGGAGATTAGATGCCTCCCTTCTCACTGACTCAGGAGATCTAGCTGAAGTCACTAAGACTATTGAGGACTATTTCCAACACAATGACACCCCAAACGTATCTCCCATGACCCAATGGGAGGCACATAAGTGCGTTGTACGGGGACGTCTGTTAGCTATCGCTGCAAGGAAGAAAAAAGCACATCAAATTACGATCCGAGACCTGTCTGACAAAATAGCTCTACTGGAAGCGCAGCATAAACGCTCACTTGCGGTAGGGGTAGCCCAGGAACTAGCTGACACACAAACGATGCTTTTAGAGGAACTATACAAACGAGCTCGGAGGAGACAAGTACTCTCTCAAAAACTGTTCTATGAGCAAGGCAACAAGCCCGGAAGGTTACTGGCTAGGTTTACACAGAGATGTACGCTGGCTTCCACGGCCCACCACATAGTAGACCCAGGAGGAACAACCCACTCCAGAAATGAAGACATTGCTAACCAAGTTCTCACTTTTTATAGCAAATTATATAATCTTGAATCACACGAATAGGACCCATTTCGGCGGATACATGCGTGAAGCTTATAAAGGAATTTTTGGCCAAATACAGCCCCCGGCCGCTATCTACTAATGATTGGCAAGCCATGGAGGTACCACTGTCGTTGGAGGAGTAGGGGGCAGCTTTGAAGGCTATGAAACCGGGCAATAGCCCGGGGCCTGATGGCTTTTCAGCACAATATTATAAAAGCTTTGCTGACCTCTTGGCACCAAAATTTCTTAAAGCCTTCAATGCCCTCTCCTATTCACCATGTACCTCTGGCAGTCTGCTTGAGGCTTACATATCAGTAATCCCTAAGGAAAACAAGGATCCCGCCGATGTAGCCAACTATTGACCCATTTCCCTCCTGAATGTCGATCTCAAATTGTTCGCTAAGATCCTGGTCACTCGTTTGTCCTATCATATACACGCCTGGATAGGACTGGACCAGGTTGGATTTGTCCCTGGACGTGAAGCCAGGGACAATACCACTAAGGCCCTCAATTTGCATCATTGGCTTACGTCAACTAATAGGGAGGGCTGCTTTCTGGCCATGGATGTGAAGAAGACATTCGACAGGGTGGCCTGGGACTACATGGATGCGGTTCTGGAAGCCCTGGGCCTGGGAAACGGTATGCAATCTTTTATCGGAGCGCTCTATAACAGGCCCAGGGCCAGAGTTCGAGTAAACGGCCACCTGTCGGACGCCTTCCCCATCCACAATGGGACCAGGCAGGGATGTCCTCTCTCTCCCTTGTTGTACATCCTCACTTTAGAACCCCTCCTCTAGGTGCATACGTGCAAATCCAGACATAAAGGGGATAGAGGTCCATCAGCGGGAATATAAGATTGACGCTTTCGTGGATGACATTTTGCTCTTTCTTTCATCCCCGCTGATGTCTCTACCCAACCTAATGCCTGTATTAGAACAGTTCAGGTACATCTCTAATCTAAAAATTAACCTTTCAAAGTCTTATGTACTAAATGTTTCCTTGCCCCCTAAAATAGTTCAGCTCTGTCAGGCAACCTTCCCATTTTGCTGGAAAGCAGACGCGATTACATGCTTAGGCATTCAACTCCCTAGTAAACTTAAAGACCTTTATGAAAGGAACTTCCTGACAGAATTGAGGCTTATCCAACAGGACCTACTTAGGTGGGAGGCCCCCACCATTTCGTGGTTCGGCCGGGCCTCAATTTTAAAGATGACGGTGCTCCTCTGCTTACTCTACAAATTGCAGACTATCCCAATTCATCTACCACCCTCTTTCTTCACAGCCTATAAGCGTATGTGCAGAACCTTTCTATGGGGAACGAAGGTTGCACACGTGGGGTGGGCTAAGCTAGTCCTGCCAAAGTCGGGGGTGGGATTGGACTCCCAAACCTCCAGAGATACTATTGGGCAGTCTATTTAACCCGGGTGGTAGACTGGAGGCTCCATACTAAACATAAAGGTTGGGTGTTACTGGAAAAATTAATTTTGGGCACCGATCTCAGATACGTCCCCTGGTTCTCAAAGATACACATACCATCTAATCTACACTCACACCCTCTTATAGGAGCAACCTTGTATGCCTACGATAGGGCATGCAAGGTACACTCACTTTCAAATTCGCACTGTGCAATCACACCTGTCAAGACTAACCCAGATTTCCCCCCGGTCTTGGAGAAGGTCTTTCTAGCAGCAGAATGGCCTTATGCATAAATGCTGGATAAACACTTTTTTTCCAGAGGAAGGTTTCTCTGACAAGGGGAACTGGCTTCATTGTCAAACACAAAGTCCTTCCCCTTTTGGGCCTATACCCAAATGAAACATTTCTTAGACAGTCCATCGAATAGATGTAACTTTAGGAAAATACCACTTTCCTGGAATCGTTATGCTCTAGCTCCCCTCCACCAAGTCACCTAATTTCGGGGCTTTATGCCTCGATGTTCAGGGAACCTTATGCCTCTTTGCAATCGGAGCATGCCTACTGGCGATTGATGATAAGGCCTGGGACTGAGTACATTTATATATCCACAAGGGCTCTTTGAACGTTCATATGCAAGAGAATGGTTACAAAGTTAAAACTAGGTGGTATAGAACTCCGGAAGTGCTACATAAATTCATCCCGACAGTCTCTGACCAATGCTGGAGATGTGGACAAGGACTAGGCACATTCTTTCATATTTAGTGGACATGCCCACTAATTCAACCGTACTGGCATAAAGTTCACAAAATTGGGATGGAGATATCCTCGCTCCCGCTGGAATTTTCTCCTACACAATACCTTCTTCACATCTACAAAATCTCTCGTAAAAAATATTATAGATCAATAGCTATGCACATGATTAATGCCGCTAGACTGTGTCTCCCAGTATATTGGAGATCCAAGTCACCCCCCTCCATAAAGGAATGGGTGGCACGGATCAATCGGATAGCAGCAATGGAGGAATTGATTTGCACCGCACAGGACAGAATAATACATTTTTCAGCAATAGGGGCACCATGGCTTGAATACCGAAACTCACAGCGCTGTCAGGACTTATATCAGGTTAACCTCTAAGAGGCGCAGTGGCTACCAGAATACTCAGGGTACATTGAGGAGGGTAGTTGGTGGTAACCCCACCCCCTTCTCACACTTTCTCCTTGCAGTGCCCCCCCATTCCCCTTCCGCCTCCCTTCCCTCTTCCCCCCATTTATTTTTATCTCTCTGTTCCTCAATCTTTCTTCTTTTGCTCTTACCCCTCTTTTCTCTTTCCTCCTCTTTCCCTTTATTTTTCATCTTACATTAGTAAGAGGCTTAGGAGCTGACTGCCAACATGGTACTCGGACGCTTATCCTAATCCCAGCCTGTCTTATAGCACCTACAAATACAACTAGGATTATCTGTTCAAGAAATCTCTCATTCCAACGTAACCCTAGCAGGCCTGAAACACACTCCTTGCTCCTATAAGTATCTTTATATGGCCATCTTAATGACTTACTTAGAGGCAGCTTCTCTCGCCCCATATTTTCCCGAATCTAAACTCTGTACCTCCACCTAGTTGGAATATTCACCTGTAACTCGGACATGTATCTTATGGTATGTTTTGTATTGTCTATGAAAAACTCTTAATAAAAACATTTTTGTGGAAAAAAAAAGTTTATCTTGGTCTCATCAGACCACAGGACCTGGTTCCAGTAATCCATGTCCTTAGTCTGCTTGTCTTCAGTAAACTGTTTGCTGTTGTGCATCATCTTTAGAATAGACTTCCTCCTGGGACAACAGCCATGCAGACCAATTTGATGCAGTGTATGGTCTGAGCACTGACAGGACCACCCACCCCTTCAACCTCTGCAGCAATGTTGACAGCACTCATACGTCTATTTCCCAAAGACAACCTCTGGATATGACACTGAGCTTGTCCACTCAACTTCTTTGATTGACCATGGTGAGGCCTGTTCTGAGTGGAACCTATACTATTAAACCGCTGTAAGGCCACCATGCTGCAGCTCAGTTTCAGGGTCTTGGCAATCTTCTTATAGCCTAGTTCATCTTTATGGAGAGCAACAATTCATTTTTTCAGATCCTCAGAGAGTTCTTTGCCATGAGGTGCCATATTGAACTTCCAGTGACCAGTATGAGAGAGTGAGACCGATAACACAAAATTTAACACACCTGCTTCCCATTCACAGCTGAGACCTTGTAACACTAACAAGTCACATGACACCAGGGAGGGAAAATGGCTAATTGAGCCCAATTTGGACAGTTTCACTTTGGGGTGTACTTTTGTTGCCAGCAGTTTAGACATTAACGGTTGTGTGTTGAGTTATTTTAAGGGGACAGCAAATTTTCATTGTTATACAAGTTGTGCACTCACTACTTTATATTGTAGCATAGTGTCATTATTTCTTCAGTGTTGTCACATGAAAAGATATTATAAA
This sequence comes from Lithobates clamitans, assembly GCA_037952925.1. Taxonomy (NCBI): domain Eukaryota; kingdom Metazoa; phylum Chordata; class Amphibia; order Anura; family Ranidae; genus Lithobates; species Lithobates clamitans. The sequence goes on from JBBGZY010000272.1 coordinate 6,507,719, forward strand.
ATATTAACAAAAATTTGAGGGGTGTACTCACCTTTGTGAGTTATGTTATATATATATATATATATATATATATATATATATATATATATATATATATATATATATATATATATATATATATTGGGAATGCATATAAATATAGAATGCATATAATCTCTGCTCCTAGAGTGTTTTTCATCTATACTTCCACTGAGTTTAGATTGGACATACCATGACTAATATGTGCTCTGACCTGCTCCTATGTACTAACAATTGTCATATCAGATCTTGGCAATGATGTCCAAAATGTTTTTGTCATCTCTAGAATTGATCTCACGAGTCACACACTTTTGTTATCAATGTTATTACTGTGATTGTATTTTCACTACCTGTCTGTTCTACTGTTTTTCATTTGAATATAGCTTTTAGTTTAATAAGTTCTTTATTAACCATTTAAGGACCGAGCCTCTTTTTGAGATTCGTTGTTTACAAGTTAAAAACTGTTTTTTTTTGCTAGAATATTACTTAGAACCTCCAAACATTATTCATTTTTTTCCAACACCCTAGAAAATAAAATGGTGGTTGTTGCAATACATTCTGTCACACCGTAATAGAACATCCCTTGTAATAGAAAAAAAGCATGACAGGACCTCTTAAATATGAGATCTGGGGTCAAAAAGACCTCAGATCTCATATTTACACTAAAATGAAAAAAAAAATGTTGTCATTTAAAAAAAAAAAAAAAAAAAGGCCCTTTAAGAACTATGGGCAGAAGTGAAGTTTTGATGTCGCTTCCATCCTGCAATGGTGTGGAGACAGGTGGGGGCCATCTTCCCTTCACTCATCTCCATACCCAGCATGATAAAGGATCCGATCACCTCCGCCACTGCCAACAGCTCTGGTAAGCGGTGGAGGGCAACGGAGCACGGCGGAAGGGGGGACCGATAAAAGTGATCTTCCGGTGAATCTGCTGCAGAGACCACTATTAACAGAAAGCAGACTGCCGGCCGAAGAAGAGGATACTGGGGCTATGGCAGCTAGCTGCTGCCATAACAACAATATTCCTTTTCAAAGTTAGGACGTATATCGGCGTGCGGCGGTCCATAAGTGGTTAAAGTTTCATAGTTTATACAAGAAATACAACATTGTGCCTGGACAGGCCATTGGTAAACAAACTAGTCAAAATGAATAAAAAGTTGTCACAGTCCTGATAAAAATCGCAGATCACCGCCATTACTAGTGAAAAAAAATAATAGTAACAATGACATAAATCTATCCCCTATTTTGTAGATGCTATAACTTTTGCACAAACTTTCAATATATGCTTATTGCAAATTGTTTTACTAAAAATATGTAGAAGAATACATATCAGCCTAAATTGAGGAAAAAAATGTATTTATTTATTTTTTTAAATGGGGGGATATTTATTATAGCAAAAACTACAAAATATTGTGTTTTTCGCAAAATTGTCACTCTTTTTTTGTTTATAGCACAAAAAATAAAAACTGCAGGAGGTGATCAAATACCACCAAAAGAAAGCTCTATTTGTGGGGAAAAAAGGACATACATTTTGTTTGGGTAGAGCGTCACAAGACCGCTCAATTGTCAGTTAAAGTGACAGTTACGTATAGCAAAAATGGCCTGTGAAGAAGGGGGCAAATCCTTCCGGGCTCAAGTAGTTAATGTACTGTTATTTCAACAAGTTACACAACAAGTTACACCTTATTGACCATTGCTATTGAGGCAGCTGCGTCTGCAACTCTGTTTTTTTTTTTTTTGTATATACCGTACTTTGAAAACCTAATAAAAATGTATTGAAAGAAAAAATGACTAAAGAGTTATGCCCCGTACACACGGTCGGATTTTCCGACGGAAAATGTGTGATTGGACCTTGTTGTCGGAAATTCCGACCATGTGTAGGCTCCATCACACATTTTGCATCGGATTTTCTGACACACAAAGTTTGAGAGCAGGCTATTAAAAATTTTACGACAACAAAATCTGTGTGTACACAAATCCGAAGCACAAAGTGCCATGCATGCTCAGAATAAATAAAGAGATGAAAGCTGTTGGCTACTGCCCCGTTTATAGTCCCGACGTACGTGTTTTACGTCACTGCGTTCAGAATGATTGGATTTTCCGACAACTTTGTGTGACTGTGTGTATGCAAGACAAGTTTGAGCCAACATCAGTCTGAAAAAATACTAGGATTTTGTTTTTGGAATGTCCGATCAATGTCCGACCGTGTATACGGGGCATAAGAGTTAAGAAGAAAGAAAGAAATAATACATAATACATTTTGCATGTTTATAACACAGTCAAGCATCAAATATTAGTAATCATCATAGTCAATAATGCTTAGCCAAATGGCCAAAACCAGTTGAAAAGAGATTCATTGTTCAGTAAGTGTGTATCTATTATACCATTCTGTCCAAGGTTTCCAGGAATTAATAGCTGCATGATATTTACCCATAGAGGAGGCAAAAAAGTATCTCATAAGTGGCATGCATTTGGGTTGTCTGGATTACTTCTCCTATAATTGGGATTTTTGAGTCCTTTCAGTGTCTTACCAGTGCTAGGTGTTCTTCAAGAAATGTGTGGGTCACCACTCTCCTCAGGGTGGGAGGAACCCAATCAATACCCATTACCAATAAAGTCATTCCAGGAGTAATGGGGAATGGTATTTCCACCACTTGTGATATTAAACCGGAAGATTGCTGGCCAAAAGTTTGATAGGGAGGGGCATGACTACATAATATGAAATAGTGTGCTCGGGGCTCCACAATGCCTCCAACATGTAGATAAAATTTTTGGGAGAGAGAGAGCGAGAGGCATAATTTTGCCCATTTTAAGAAGCATTAGTAAAACCCGATCTGGAATATTCAATCCAAATTTTTAGCACCAGTTAAAAAAAGGGAACTTGAGAAAGTGCAGAGCAACCAAACTGATTAGACACGAAGGACCTCAACTATGAGGAAAAATTAACTGAACTCAATGTATTCTCTCTTGAGAAGAAGCAATTAAGAGGAGGTATGCTCATCATGTATAAATATATATAAGTAGCTCATTTGGAGAATCTAGTGCAGAGATATTCAAGATGATTACAAATGACAAGGGGGCACCCTTTATGTTTGGAGTATAAGAGATGTAATCTCCACATACAAAAAGGCTTCTTCCCAGTAAGATATATGCAAATGTGGAGACTCCCTCAATAAATAGCTCTAGCCAGGACAGTAGATTGTTTAAAAAATAAAATAGCTGGATGCATTCATAAATTCACAGAATAGAATGGAAAATTACCATTTATAGATAATACCACCAGAGATTGTTAGTGCAAGGAGGAGAAGCTTTCTGATGAAAATATGTTTCTTGAACACACAAAATGTTGCATTTATACAGTAGTCCTGAGCTGTCTTCCACATGAAAACACATTTAGCCGGGTGATTAAGGCCTTTTATGTCGATGGAAAGGAATTTAGGTCCTAATTAGTATGAGAAATGCACGTACATATGACCAGGACAGCAGCCAGTAGACACTAGGTTTCTACAATTTAAGTGCAGTGTCAAGAAGTATGGGAGGAGCAAGTTCTGTGAACCTAGTATCATCAGTAGTGCTGGATTAGGAGAGGGCAGTTCCATGTCTACACAAGTAGGTAGATCACTATCACTGAGGTTTTTCTTGGCGCTCTGAGATACTTGATATTAATCTGGGGGTGTACTTTTTCCAGGTCTTGGTGTGATTTATATGAAGCAGAAGGATCAGGAACCCACTGCAAGTATAAAAATGACTTGGTAAGCTATTGCTAGATTTGCCAGGTTCCACAAGTTTGTTGCACAATTGCAGCAAGTCTGCATTGCATGACTCCAGATCAACTTTCTTTGCAAAAATTCTGCAAGTCTGTTGCAAGTTCTGGTTCGGTTATGTTGTGCAATAGTCATCACACCATAGGGTTCACTGTGGCTTGCAGAGCTCTTGCTGTAAACTCACCTCTGCAACTTTTCTCTTGCTAGAGACTTGCCATGAAAATTTGCTTCAAATTGGAAAAGGGTCAACTAGAACTTGTGCTTCAAGTGCTCTGGAAGTGTACAACTTGCCAGTGAAAATATGCAGCTAGTTAACAAGAGTTACAGTACATTTAAGGACTGCCACAAATTTGTGGCAAGTTATCCTTGTAATCTGGGAATGATGCCCCAAGACTGCAGTAGACTCAAACATTTTTCTAGAGTTACAATGATATGTACCATTCTAGTTGATTAAGAGAGCTTACTGGGATATCCCCAGTGGGATAAATCCCATAATGCGTTCATAACGATACTGAGCTGCCTTGTTAATTGCACTGTCTGTTGTGATAGATCAGCATAAAACTGTAGATCTGCATAAGAGTTGGGCAAAGTGCCCAGAATTCTTAAATTGGCAAGCAATTTTTCTTTTACATGAAAAAAGTGAATCCTTATTAAAACATCTCTAGGTGCAGTGTCTGGGAAATGTAGAGATCTGGGTTGGGGCGGTTGATACAGTCTATGATCATTTCCATAGGATCAAGGTCTTGCAGTAATGTAGAGATCATTTCCTGCTCATATAAGTTAAATTCAGATTGCTGTACGAGTACTGTTTCAGATATGCCACAAACGTTATTGTGGCAGGATATGTCCTTTAAAGCGGAGTTCCACCCAAAAGTGGAACTTCAGCTAATCTAACCCCCCCTCCGGAGCCACATTTTGCCCCTGGGGAGGGGGCTATATCACCAAGTGGAATAATGGGAAAAAAGCTTAAAAATAAAACTCATGCAGCCACCACATCCAAGGATTGGGAAGCTGCAATATATTAATACCATAATTTAATACCATTTTAAACCATAATGTGCGGGACTTTTGGGAACATGGTAAGTATAAGAAGATATTGACATGTTTTCTCTAATTTATTTAACCACTTGCCGAATGCCTTCTGCATATACTGTATACTGCGGCAAGGCGGCTTGCCTTCGCAAACCAACGTACCTGTACGTCGGTCTGTGCATGTAGTACTGCGTGCGCACGCGTAATGCACCATGGGAGCTAACCCGCAGGTCCAGCAGACTCGATGTCCGCCGGCCACCCACAATCGAGATGAAGAGAGGCAGAATGGGGATGTAAACAAGGCAGATCATTCTGACAGGGGAGGAGAGAGAGATCAGCTGTTTCTAGCGATCAGGAACAGCGATCTCTCTATATTCCCTGACAGTTAGAAACACCTCCCTAAGGAACACTTATACCCTTGATCGTCCCCTAGTGTTAACTCCGTCCCTGCCAGTCCCATTTATACAGTAATCAGTGGATTTCTATACCACTGATCACTGTATTGATGTCACTGGTCACCAAAAAGTGTCACTTAGGGTCAGATTTGTCCACCGCAATGTCACAGTCCCGCTAAAAATCGATGATGCCCGTCTATACTAGTAAAAACAATTTAAAAAAAAGAAAATTCCCTAAATCTTTTCCCTATTTTGAAGACGCTATAACTTTTGAGCAAACCAATCAATATACGCTTATTTTTTTTTACTAAAAATATGTAGCAGAATACATATTGGCCTAAACTAATGACTAAATTTGTTCTTTTTTCTATTTTTTTTTTGGATATGTATTCTAGCAGAAAGTAAAAATATAGTTTTTTTTTTAAAATTGCCGCTATTTTTTTGTTTATAGCGCAAAAAATTAAAACCACAGAGGGTACCAAATACCACCAAAAGAAAGCTTTATTTGTGGGAAAAAAAAGACATAAATTTTGTTTTGGTACAACGTCACATGACCGCGCAATTGTCAGTTAAAGTGACGCAGTGCCGTATCGCAAAAAATGGCCTGGCCAATAAGGGGGTAAATCCTTGGCTTGAAGTGGTGAAGGAAATTAAAGTGGAATGTCTGGTTACTTAAAAAGTGGCGAGTCCACAGCCATGCATTTTTAGTGTGTCTTGCAGTTTGCAGAAGTGCACTACAGTCCATTTAACATGGCTTCCTATGGTATATGTTCACATGTATGGGTTCTTCAGCAGATGCGTTTTTGAAAAGGGTCAGGGACTTTTTTCACTCACAGCAGATTGTGTTTTGCGTGTAATAGACTCCAAGTCTATTACACGCAAATGTTGCTTTTTTGGGGGTTTTTAAAATGCATTTTGCGGTTTTTTTTGTTCCTAACAAACTGTGAATAACTCAGTGTTAAGGAACGGCCACAGTGTCCTTAACCACCTCAATACAGTGCACTTACACCCCCTTCCTGCCCAGACCAATTTTCAACTTTCAGTGCTCTCACAGTTTAAATGACAATTACTCAGTCATGCTACACTGTACCCATATGAGACTTGTGTCCTTTTTTTCACACAAATAGAGCTTTCTTTTGGTGGTATTTAATCACTAGTGTTTTTTTTTATTTTTTGTGCTATAAATAAAAAAAGATCGTAAATTTTCAGTTTCGGTCATAAAATTTTGCTACTAAGTAATTTTTCTTCATAAATTTTGGCCAACATTTATACTGCTACATATCTTTGGTAAAAATAACCCAAATTAGTGGATATTATTTGGTCTTTGTGAAAGTTATAGAGTCTACAAACTATGGTGCCAATCACTGAAAATTGATCACATCTGATCAGTACATCAGGTTAATCTCATTTCTTGAGACACTAACAAGTAAGGAAAGTACAACCCCCCCAATGACCCCTTTTTAGAAAGTAGACATTCCAAGGTATTAAGTAAGCAGCATGGTGAGTTTTTTTACATTGTCATTTTTCCCACAATTCTTTGCAAAATAAAGATTTTTTTTTACAAAATTGTCATGTTATCAGGTTATTTCTCACACACAGCATATGCATACAACAACTTACACCCCAAAATAAATTCTGCTACTCTTCCTGAGTATGGCAATACCACATGTGTGAGACTTTTATACAGCCTGGCCACATACAAAGGACCAAAATTGCAGTAGCACCTTCAGGTGTTCTACAAGCATAAATTACATATCTCATTTCTCAACCACCTATTACATTTGTGAAGGCCCTGGAGGCACCAGGACAATGGAATTTCCCACAAAATGACCCCATTTTGGAAAGCAAACACCCAAATGTATAATCTAAGAGGCATAGTGAGTCTTTTGAACGGTTCATTTTTTTCCAGAAGTTTTTGGAAAATGTGAAAAAAAAATGAAAACGTATTTTTTTTTTACACAAAGTTGTCAATTTATAAGATATTTCAAACACATAGCATGTATATAGCAAAAATTACACCCCAAAATACATTCTGCTACTCTTCCCGAGTATGGTGATACCACATGTGTGAGACTTTTACACAGCATGGCCACATAGAGAGGTCCAACATTGAAGTAGTACCTTCAGGTGTTCTAGGAGCATAAATTACACATCTCATTTCATTCCTACCTATCACACTTTTGAAGGTCCTTGAGCACCAGGCCAGTGGAATTACCCACAAAATGACCCCATTTTAGAAAGCAAACACCCCAAAGTATATTCTATGAGGCATGGACTGCAAATAGGTACTCGGGTACTCTGATGGGCTGCAGACAGGTACTCAGGTACTCTGATGGGCTGGAGACAGGTATTCGGGTAACTTGAGCTGCAGACAGGTACTCGGTTACTCTGATGGGCTTGTGACAGGTACTCGGTTACTCTGTTGGGCTGGTGACAGGTACTTGGGTACTCTGATGGGCTGGTGACAGGTACTCAGGTACTCTGATGGGCTGGTGACAGGTACTAGGGTACTTTGATGGCCTGGTGACAGGTAATCGGGTACACTGATGGCCGGGTGACAGGTACTCGGGTACTCTGATGGGCTACAGATATATACTCAGGTACTCTGATGGGCTGGTGACTAGGGATGAGCTTCGCATTTGACTCGAACATTGCCTGTTCGGTCGTTCGCCGAATTGCGAACGATATGGGCCATTTGCGCCAAATTCGTGTGGCGCGTCACGGCCCATAATTCACTACAGCATCTCAGTGCATTGCTGGCTGATGATTGGCCAAGCATGCACTATGACCCGCATGCTTGGCCAATCACAGCGCCGTCGGTAGAGAGAGCTGTAATTGGCCAAAGCCAGGGTGGCTTTGGCCAATTATGGTTTAGGGGGTTTAGAACACGCCCCACACTATATAAGGCCGCCTGCACGGCGGCCCTGTGTAGTGTGTTCCAGCGTGCTTAGATAGAGAGAGAGAGAGACAGTGTCATTTCATTTGAGTTAGCTATGATTAGGCAGGACAGTCAGTGAGTTAGCTGCACTTATAGTGTATTGTGTATATATATATGCATCCCAGGTGTTGCATATATATATATATATATATATATATATATATACACTGTATTCAGTTTAGCTAGATCTGTTCCTGTTAACTTCCTACTGACAGGCAGGCTTGTCTTGTTACAGTATTACAGCTACCTGAAGCAAATTTCTGGTGTTCTTTTAATCCTATTAGTACCACAGTCAGGCAGCTAGACTATTTACAGTTAGTGTAGTGCGTCCTCCTCACAGTGTTCAGTTAAAGCTACAAGTTAGTTTAGTGTGACCTCTGCACAGTGTTCAGCTAAAACTACAAGTTAGTGTAGTGCGTCCTCCTCACAGTGTTTAGCTAAAACTACAAGTTAGTGTAGTGAGACCTCTGCACAGTGTTCAGCTAAAGCTACAAGTTAGTGTAGTGCATCCTGCTCACAGTGTTCAGCTAAAACTACAAGTTAGTGTAGTGAGACCTCTGCACAGTGTTCAGCTAAAGCTACAAGTTAGTGTAGTGCGTCCTGCTCACAGTGTTCAGCTAAAACTACAAGTTAGTGTAGTGCGAGCTCTGCACAGTGTTCAGCTAAAACTACAAGTTAGTGTAGTGAGACCTCTGCACAGTGTTCAACTAAAGCTACAAGTTAGTGTAGTGAGACCTCTGCACAGTGTTCAGCTAAAGCTACAAGTTAGTGTAGTGCGTCCTGCTCACAGTGTTCAGCTAAAACTACAAGTTAATGTAGTGAGACCTCTGCACAGTGTTCAGCTAAAGCTACAAGTTAGTGTAGTGCGTCCTGCTCACAGTGTCCAGCTAAAACTACAAGTTAGTGTAGTGCGACCTCTGCACAGTGTTCAGCTAAAACTACAAGTTAGTGTAGTGAGACCTCTGCACAGTGTTCAGCTAAAGCTACAAGTTAGTGTAGTGCTTCCTGCTCACAGTGTTCAGCTAAAACTACAAGTTAGTGTAGTGAGACCTCTGCACAGTGTTCAGCTAAAGCTACAAGTTAGTGTAGTGCATCCTGCTCACAGTGTTCAGCTAAAACTACAACTTAGTGTAGTGAGACCTCTGCACAGTGTTCAGCTAAAGCTACAAGTTAGTGTAGTGCGTCCTCCTCACAGTTTTCAGCTAAAACTACAAGTTAGTGTAATGAGACCTCTGCACAGTGTTCAGCTAAAGCTACAAGTTAGTGTAGTGTGTTCCTGCTCACAGTGTTCAGCTAAAACTACAAGTTAGTGTAGTGAGACCTCTGCACAGTGTTCAGCTAAAGCTACAAGTTAGTTCAGTGCGTCCTGCTCACAGTGTTTAGCTAAAACTACAAGTTAGTGTAGTAAGACCTCTACACAGTGTTCAGCTAAAGCTACAATTTAGTGTAGTAAGACCTCTGCACAGTGTTCAGCTAAAGCTACAAGTTAGTGTAGTGCGTCCTGCTCACAGTGTTCAGCTAAAACTACAAGTTAGTGTAGTGCGAGCTCTGCACAGTGTTCAGCTAAAACTACAAGTTAGTGTAGTGAGACCTCTGCACAGTGTTCAACTAAAGCTACAAGTTAGTGTAGTGAGACCTCTGCACAGTGTTCAGCTAAAGCTACAAGTTAGTGTAGTGCGTCCTGCTCACAGTGTTCAGCTAAAACTACAAGTTAATGTACAGAAAAGAAAGGGGGATTGGGGTATAAATACCCCTGGGATTTTTTAAGGTGCTTTTCAAAAAATTTTTTGTTGGGTCAGTAGAAAATAAATAAATTACCTCACAAGAAGAGGAAAAAGACACTGTATGCAAATGGCCAAACTGGCTAATAAATTTCAAATTTCATATCTTTAATAATTACAAATAATAACAAAACAATCATCTAAAAACATATATAATCTTGAACAAACATAATCAGATAAAGAAATATTTAAAATTTGACACCACTAAGCGATACCAATCTCAACATGTTTCGCTCAATAGCTGAGCTTCATCAGGAGTTTTTTTGGTACAGGTGTGGCATACTATAGATAAAGAGAAGAGAAGAAAACAAAACAAAATATAAATACAATGCTTACAAAACACTTAAAGATATTAATTTATCAAAAAAGTAAAGTACATTGAGTAGTGCTGAAGACACATCAACTGATGTATATATATTTGCATACAGACAATATATACAAGTAAATCTTCCATACTTTTCTACAAGTCTATAATAATACATAGACTAATCAGTATGAACAAGGAATTAGAAGAATTTTTTGTTTTATATATAAATATACTGTATATTCCATTGGTTTCCAAAATCCACAAAGTGACGGAACATCAATGTGGGCATAGGAAAAGTATAAACAACATAAAATAAAGAAAATGAATGGAAGGAGTAAGGGTTTGCTTACCAACGCCAAAAAACAGATTCAGAGAAGACTAGTAGACAAACAAGTTGTAAAAGTATATAAAGTGCCGTGGCTCAAATACCAATCAAAAGGATGCGTCTCACCCGTCGAAAGCCTCCCAGACCATTTATTTGGTCCAACAGAGGGGCCCAAGTGTAAGGTAACTGAAATTGAATATTACAAAAAAGTAATATGAATATTTCTAGGTAAATTGAAAAATTTAATAATAACAGAGACACATATAGGGCAGTCGGTGAAATAAATTGATGAAAGGTTTTAAAGATTTACCTTATAGGTTGAATCAAAAGTAAATGTTCAGGGCTATACAAGCCTTATGAACAAAAATGTAAAGGAGAACAACACTCCAGTTTCACCACACGGTGGCAATCACAGAAGGACAACCCTTGAAAGTCAGATCAGAAGATCCAAGTGTATACTGCCCCAGTAAACTACAAGAAATAATACAATGAAACAATTACTCAAGGAAAACACTGTCTAATTAATCATGCCAAGAAGTCAATCCTCAACAAGGAGTAAGGCCCCCTTAGAATGAAGAGCTTAGCTTACCTGAGAGGTTGGGTGGATGTGTATGGAAGGGGAGAGCGGCGTATACCTCCCCTTGCAGCCTCAGCGCCACTGTCAGGAGATAGCGGCTAAGGAGCCGAACTAAATAGGCTCCTCCATCCCAGTGGCGTCTGACGTCACCATCGGGATGCGGACGTATGGTGAGGCCCCTCCCCCGGGCTCCATGTGGCCAATGGGTGACAATGAGGCGAGACCAGATGCCATCCAGGGCATATCCTATCCTGCGATAGCGTCTATACTTCCGTCATTCGTTTCGACGGTATAGGTAGGCGCATGCGCACGCCGGGAACGAGCGTCATTCGAGGCCCGTTTCCGCGCAGGCGCACTGCAAGCCCAAAGATGGGCTAAGTACTTAAGGCCCTGGGAGAAGTGGATTGTTTATAAGAGGGCGGAGTAAAGAAAGAAAACAAATGACAGTCAACCATGTTAACTGAGGGAAAAAGAATGGGAAAGAAACAAGGGGTATAGAAAGCTGTGTGTCAAACAAACGTTTGAACAATAATTCATCCCTTAAAAAGATTTATTAATAAATCGCCAACAGGTTATTAAAATCTGTCTAATATATTTAGTGCCAATGAATTGTCCCAATTTAACAGGATCAAAGAAAAAATGAAAAGATGTTGTTTATACTTTTCCTATGCCCACATTGATGTTCCGTCACTTTGTGGATTTTGGAAACCAATGGAATATACAGTATATTTATATATAAAACAAAAAATTCTTCTAATTCCTTGTTCATACTGATTAGTCTATGTATTATTATAGACTTGTAGAAAAGTATGGAAGATTTACTTGTATATATTGTCTGTATGCAAATATATATACATCAGTTGATGTGTCTTCAGCACTACTCAATGTACTTTACTTTTTTGATAAATTAATATCTTTAAGTGTTTTGTAAGCATTGTATTTATATTTTGTTTTGTTTTCTTCTCTTCTCTTTATCTATAGTATGCCACACCTGTACCAAAAAAACTCCTGATGAAGCTCAGCTATTGAGCGAAACATGTTGAGATTGGTATCGCTTAGTGGTGTCAAATTTTAAATATTTCTTTATCTGATTATGTTTGTTCAAGATTATATATGTTTTTAGATGATTGTTTTGTTATTATTTGTAATTATTAAAGATATGAAATTTGAAATTTATTAGCCAGTTTGGCCATTTGCATACAGTGTCTTTTTCCTCTTCTTGTGAGGTAATTTATTTATTTTCTACTGACCCAACAAAAAATTTTTTGAAAAGCACCTTAGAAAATCCCAGGGGTATTTATACCCCAATCCCCCTTTCTTTTCTGTATTTATTTAACAGGGATTCGGTGCTAAGGGTTAACTGTCCATGCCCTCTAACAATTATTTCTTGTTACAAGTTAATGTAGTGAGACCTCTGCACAGTGTTCAGCTAAAGCTACAAGTTAGTGTAGTGCGTCCTACTCACAGTGTCCAGCTAAAACTACAAGTTAGTGTAGTGCGACCTCTGCACAGTGTTCAGCTAAAACTACAAGTTAGTGTAGTGAGACCTCTGCACAGTGTTCAGCTAAAGCTACAAGTTAGTGTAGTGCGTCCTGCTCACAGTGTTCAGCTAAAACTACAAGTTAGTGTAGTGAGACCTCTGCACAGTGTTCAGCTAAAGCTACAAGTTAGTGTAGTGCATCCTGCTTACAGTGTTCAGCTAAAACTACAAGTTAGTGTAGTGAGACCTCTGCACAGTGTTCAGCTAAAGCTACAAGTTAGTGTAGTGCGTCCTCCTCACAGTTTTCAGCTAAAACTACAAGTTAGTGTAATGAGACCTCTGCACAGTGTTCAGCTAAAGCTACAAGTTAGTGTAGTGTGTTCCTGCTCACAGTGTTCAGCTAAAACTACAAGTTAGTGTAGTGAGACCTCTGCACAGTGTTCAGCTAAAGCTACAAGTTAGTTCAGTGCGTCCTGCTCACAGTGTTTAGCTAAAACTACAAGTTAGTGTAGTAAGACCTCTACACAGTGTTCAGCTAAAGCTACAATTTAGTGTAGTAAGACCTCTGCACAGTGTTCAGCTAAAGCTACAAGTTAGTTCAGTGCGTCCTGCTCACAGTGTTCAGCTAAAACTACAAGTTAGTGTAGTGCGAGCTCTGCACAGTGTTCAGCTAAAACTACAAGTTAGTGTAGTGAGACCTCTGCACAGTGTTCAGCTAAAGCTACAAGTTAGTGTAGTGAGACCACTGCACAGTGTTCAGCTAAAGCTACAAGTTAGTGTAGTGCGTCCTGCTCACAGTGTTCAGCTAAAACTACAAGTTAGTGTAGTGCAACCTCTGCACAGTGTTCAGCTAAAACTACAAGTTAGTGTAGTGAGACCTCTGCACAGTGTTCAGCTAAAGCTACAAGTTAGTGTAGTGAGACCTCTGCACAGTGTTAAGCTAAAGCTACAAGTTAGTGTAGTGCGTCCTCCTCACAGTGTTCAGCTGAACCTACAAGTTATTTTTTTGCGAGCTCTGCACAGTGTTCAGCTAAAGCTACCTGTAGAAGGTTGGTGGTGTTTTCCTGATCCTATCACTACCGCAGGTAGCTAAATAAGCTACAAGTTAGTTTTTTGCGAGTTCTGCACAGTGTTCAGCTAAAGCTACCTGTAGAAGGTTGGTGGTGTTTTCCTGCTCCTATCACTACCGCAGGCAGCTAAATAAGCTACAAGTTAGTTTTTTGCGAGTTCTGCACAGTGTTCAGCTAAAGCTACCTGTAGAAGGTTGGTGGTGTTTTCCTGATCCTATCACTACCGCAGGCAGCTAAATAAGCTACAAGTTAGTTTTTTGCAAGCTCTGCACAGTGTTCAGCTAAAGCTACCTATAGAAGGTTGGTGGTGTTCTCAAACTACAGGCAGGCAGTTGATTTTGCTATCTGCAGTATCAGTATATATATATATATATATATATATATATATATATATATATATATATATATATATCCCAGCTTAGTGCAGATACAGGCCATTAGTATGTCTGGAAGGCCAACAAGGAGAGGCAGTCACAAGCCAATAAAAGAGGGCAAGCAGGCTCTGTGTCTAGAAGCAACCATGCTGGTCATGGAGATGGTGCATCTTCATCAGCACGTGGCTGTGAGACACGCTTGGCCTTTTTTTCGGCAGCTGGCCGTGTTGAGTCGCAACATGCGGAAGACTTGGTCGAGTGGATGACCAAGCCATCCTCATCCTCCTCATGCTCTCTCACACATGCTCAAGGTGCTTTGTCTGGCAAATCAGCGGGCTCTTCTCTCGGCTCAATGTCATTAGTGACTCCTTCCCTAGCCCCACCATGTCCTCCTGAGGAGTCCCTCGAACTGTTTGACCACAGTGTTGGGTACATGCTCCAGGAGGATGCCCAGCGTTTGGAAGGCTCTGATGATGATACTGAGATAGATGAAGGCAGTAACGTGAGCACGGACAGAGGGGGCGCCCAAGAAGGACAGCAATCTGGCAGTCATGCTCGCCCTGCTGCAGCATACTGCCAGGTTTGCTCCAGTGATGAGGAGGGAGGGGATGATGAGGTCACTGACTCAACGTGGGTGCCTGATAGGAGAGAAAAGGAGGAGGAGGCGGCACATCACCAACGAGGCAGGATGCCCTCCAGGGGCCAGCCTAAGAGCAGCACACTGACTGCATCACACCCCAAAGCTCCGCATGTGCAGGGCGCTGCAGTCTCTATGCGTTATTCAAAAAGTTCTTTGGTGTGGGCCTTTTTTGAGACGAGTGCATCAGATCGCACCGCTGCTATTTGCAACATATGTCTCAAGCGTATCTCGTGTGGCCAAAACATCTCCTGCTTGGGCACCACATGTTTGACCAGACATATGTTGACCTGCCATGCAGTTCGTTGGCAAGCGTATCTAAAAGACCCACACCAAAGAACAAAGAGGACCTCTCCTTGCTCCTCATCAGCTGAGATCTCCAACCCTCCTATACCTTCAGTCCTCTCTGAGACCTGCACTGAGAGGAATGAAGGTGTAGAATTAGGTGTGTCACAGCCAAGTACTTGTGGGCAATCTGTTTTCGGTACACCGACGTCAGATTGTACCAGGCAAATTTCCCTGTCCCAGCTGCTGCACCTCCAAAAGAAGTTCGCTCCCAGCCATCCACATGCCCAGCGGTTGAATACTAGCTTGGCAAAATTGCTAGCACTTCAACTGCTGCCTTTTCAGTTGGTAGACTCTGCCCCCTTCCGTGAGTTTGTGGAATGTGCGGTTCCTCAGTGGCAGGTACCCAAACACCACTTTTTCTCAGGGAAGGCGATTCCGGCTCTCTACCGGCATGTGGAAGGCAATGTCTTGGCCTCACTGGACAGGGCGGTCAGCGGTAAGGTGCATATTACTGCTGACTCATGGTCCAGCAGGCATGGACAGGGACGTTACCTAAGTTTCACCGTGCATTGGGTAACTCTGCTGGCAGCTGGGAAGGATGCAGGACAAGGTGCAGTAGTGTTGGAGGTTGTTTCGCCACCACGCCTCCAAAATGCTACTACTAATGATTGTGACACACCTCTCTCCTCCACTCCCTCCTCTTCTTCTTCCTCCATGGCCTCTTCCTGTGCTTTGTCCTTGGAACCAGCAATGCTCCATAGCCGTTCAAGGGACTACGCAAGTATGCAGGCCAAAAGATGCCATGCGGTGCTTGAGCTGGTGTGCTTGGGGGACAGGAGCAACACTGGGGCAGAGGTTCTGTCAGCTCTGTAGGGGGAGGTTCAGAGGTGGCTGATGCCACGCCAACTTAAGGCAGGAATGGTGGTTTGCGACAATGGCATCAACCTCCTCTCTGCCCTCTGACAGGGACAAATGACCCATATGCCCTGTTTGGCTCATGTGCTTAATTTGGTGGTGCAGCGGTTCTTGGGCAGGTACCCGGGCTTACAGGATGTCCTGAGGCAGGCCAGGAAAGTCTGTGTGCATTTCCGCCGGTCATATAATGCCAGTGCTCGGCTGGCAGACCTCCAAAAGGAGTTTAACCTGCCCAAGAACCGCCTAATCTGTGACATGCCCACCAGGTGGAACTTAACGTTGGCAATGCTGCAGCGGCTGCACACGCAGCAGAGGGCTATCAATGAGTACCTGTGCGACTATGGCACCAGGACAGGGTCACGGGAGCTTGTTTTTTCTTCCCCACGCCAGTGGGCCATGATCAGGGATGCATGAACTGTCCTGTCACCATTTGAGGAGGCCACGAGGATGGTGAGCAGTGACAGTGCATGCATCAGTGACACTGTCCCCCTTGTCCACCTGTTGGAGCACACACTGCATGGAATAATGGACTAGGCACTTGAGGCAGAACAGAGGCAGGAAGAGGAGGACTTCCTTAGCTCTCAAGGCCCCCTTTATCCAGACAGTGTTCCTGCATGCCCGCTGATCACACAGGAAGAGGACGAGGAGGGGGAGGAGGAGGATTGTGTCGGTATGGAGGTGGAGCCTGGCACTCAGCATCAGCAGCAGTCTTTAAGGGATCAGTTCCAAGAAACACATGGACTTGTACGTGGCTAGGAGGAGGTGGCTGCGGACCATGTCGTCCTTAGTGACCCAGAGGACTCCGGACCAAATGCCTCAGCAAACCTACGCTGCATGGCCTCCCTGATCCTGCAAAGCCTGCGTAAGGATCCTCGTATTCGTGGTATCAAGGAGAAGGACCAATACTGGTTGGCAACCCTCCTTGATCCACGTTACAAGGGTAAGGTTGCATACCTTATCTTGCCATCGCAGAGGGAGCAGAGGATGAAACATCTTCAGGAGGCCTTGCAGAAAGGTCTGTGCAACGCGTTCCCAGAGACTGGGAGGTTACAAACCCCTGTTTCTGGACAATGTGTTGCTGAGGCTTTGGTCAGTCAAAGAAGGAGCAGTGGAGAAGATGGCTGTCTGACCGATGCGTTCAGACAATTTTTTGGTCCGCAACCCCCAAGGTATGATCGGTTCCAGCAACCATCGCCAGCGTCTGTTTTACATGGTGCAGGAATACCTAAGGGCAAGATCTGACCTGGACACCTTTCCCACCGAAAATCCTCTGGGTTACTGGGTCTTGAGGATGGATCATTGGCCAGAGCTTGCACAGTATGCAATTGAGCGACTGGCCTCCTGCATCCAGCGTTCTTTTGTAACGCACATTCAGTGCTACTGGAGGCTTTGTAACCGATCACAGGGTGCGTCTGTCCACCGACTCGGTCGATCGACTGACCTTCATAAAAATGAATCAGTCTTGGATCACCACCAGCTACCAAGTACCTGATGCTGATGTAAGCGAATAATTTTTTTTGAAATCTCAGATCCCTTCAAAGACTGCCTATGCTGATGCTGAGTGACTATCCCTGAGTAATTATCCTCTTCCTCCTCAATCATCACGCTGATAACTTGTAAGAACATTTTTGGTTCTGGGCGCCACCACCAGTGCCTAAGGCCCAATTTTTCCGCCCCTGTTTAACAGGGGCATGTAATTACAATTTTTGATGCAATACTTTGCAGCAGGGCTTGTTTCTGCGTTCCAACTAGAGTATTTGTGAGGGGTTGCAGTGTTGTGGCACCAGCACCAGTGCCTAAGACCCAATTTTTCAGCCCCTGTCTAACAGGGGCGTGTAAATACAATTTTTGATGCAATACTTTGTAGCAGGACTCGTTCCTGCATTCCAACTAGAGTATCTGTGAGGAGTTGCAGTGTTGTGGCAACAGCAGCAGTGCCTAAGGCCCAATTTTTGAGCCCCTGTTTGACAGGGACGTGTAATTACAATTTTTGATGCAATACTTTGCAGCAGGGCTCGTTTCTGCATTCCAACTAGAGTATCTGTGAGGGGTTGCAGTGTTGTGGCACCAGCACCAGTGCCTAAGGCCCAATTTTTCTGCCCCTGTTCAACAGGGGCATGTAATTACAATTCTTGATCTAATATTTCACAGCAGGGCCCTGTGAGGGCTTACAGTGTTGTGGCCACAACAACACCTAAGGCCCACATTTCTGCTGAGTATATAGGGCAGGCAAAAGTGTGAACAAGATATGGTGAAAAATACTCCTGCACTAGTGAGATCGTTTGCTGTAAAACAAAGGTAGTATTGTAGTCAGAGATAGGACTGGGGGAGATGATGGAGCGTGTCCCGCTGCCTTAGCTGACCAGGGGTGGTCTGGAAAGGACTGTTTAGTGGGAAGTGGATGGAAGGCGCGTGATCAGACGCTTACATCAAGAAATGTATGGTTTATTTATGTAAAAGAATACAGACATATAGTCATATAGATATAAAATCATACAAATACTACATAATATTAAAAAAAAGGAAAAACAGGTAACAAAATAAGTACTAGGAAGTTAAAATTGGGGTGTGCCCATATTGAGGCAGGTATTTAAGAAAGGCTGACGTGTTTCGAGGAAAACCTCTTCATCAGAGCCAGGAGAACTGGAGCACAGTCTGTATGGGCCGGTAGGCCGACATGTGTACATGGGGAGAGGTGGTGTTGCTAGTAGGAGGATGTGTCCTGTGATGGACAATTGATTATTCCAAGTTCCATACCCAGGTGTTCTATGGATGTAAAATGATTGTATTTTCTTTTTGCGGTGCTGTTAGGCTGTCAGATGTGCCTGTCTCAGGAGAAGTGTGTAGACACAGCTGCAAACTGTAAAGATCCTTTGGAGTGGAGAGCCGTGTGATCCTGGCAGCAGAAGGGGGGGGAGGAGGAGGTGTCCTTGAGGCAGCTGATGCCTGGATAGAAAGCGTCTTTCTATCCAGGCATCAGCTGCCTCAAGGACAGAAAGCGTCTTTCTATCCAGGCATCAGCTGCCTCAAGGACACCTCAAGGACACCTGGATAGAAAGCGTATTTCTATCCAGGCATCAGCTGCCTCAAGGACACCTCCTCCCTCCTCCTCCCCCCCCTTCTGCTGCCAGGATCACATGGCTCTCCACTCCAAAGGATCTTTACAGTTTACAGCTGTGTCTACACACTTCTCCTGAGACAGGCACATCTGACAGCCTAACAGCACCGCAAAAAGAAAATACAATCTATTTACATCCATAGAACACCTGGGTATGGAACTTGGAATAATCAATTGTCCATCACAGGACACATCCTCCTACTAGCAACACCACCTCTCCCCATGTACACATGTCGGCCTACCGGCCCATACAGACTGTGCTCCAGTTCTCCTGGCTCTGATGAAGAGGTTTTCCTCGAAACGCGTCAGCCTTTCTTAAATACCTGCCTCAATATGGGCACACCCCAATTTTAACTTCCTAGTACTTATTTTGTTACCTGTTTTTCCTTTTTTTTTAATATTATGTAGTATTTGTATGATTTTATATCTATATGACTATATGTCTGTATTCTTTTACATAAATAAACCATACATTTCTTGATGTAAGCGTCTGATCACGCGCCTTCCATCCACTTCCCACTAAACAGTATATAGGGCAGGCCCCTACTTTCAAACATCCAACTTACAAACGACTCCTACTTGCAAACGGAAGGAGACAACAGGAAGTGAGATGAAATCTACCCCTAGGAAGGGAAATTCTCTCCTGTAAGAGTTAATATGGGAAAAATGTTTCTCCTTTCCACTGATGCTTTATCACCAATCCTTGTTTCACAAAAAAACCCACATTTTCAAAAAACATTTGTCATTGGGACAGAAAATGAGGTGAAATCTTATGAAGAGGAGCACAGACAGCAAAACAAATGTCACAGGGGTGATAACCCTTCCCTATGTTTTCCAAAAACCTGTCTTGTTTGCACCGCCTGTATACTGCTGTTCAGAGTATATAGGGCCTGGTGGTCCCACGCCTTTCTTTTTTTTAAATTAGGTGCGGGGTTCCCCTTAATATCCATACAAGACCCAAAGGGCCTGGTAATGGACTGGGGGGTACCCATGCTGTTTGTCTCACTGATTTTCATCCATATTGCCAGGACCCGACATTACATTAAAGCCGCAAGCAGTTTTAAATGACTTTTTTCCTTTAAAAATGACATTTTGTGCAGGGACTGTTCTAAGCACGGAAAACACGCGCCACTTTACAGACATACTATGGACACCCCCCAGGTACGATTTTTAAAGGAATATTTCACTTTTATTTTACTTTAAGCATCGTTAAAATCACTGCTCCCGAAAAAACAGCCGTTTTTTTTTTCAACGTACCGTATTTATTGGCGTATAACACACACTTTTTTCCCCTTAAAATCAGGGGAAAATAGTGGGTGCGTGTTATATGCCGATCCCCGCTATTTTGTGATCTATCGGAGCGATCGCCGAGATCACCGCCGACATTCACATAGCGTGTATTTTTAAATATGGCGCCGCGGAGTTCGGAGGGACTCGGCGGCGCTCGTTCAGCTGACGAGAACACAGTGACTGGGCGGAGATACACATAGCCGAGGGTTCTCGGCTCTTCTCTGCGCCGTTCACAGTCCCGCCCAGTCCCGCCATTGGACCTCTGTTATGTCCATCATAGGGACTGGGCGTGACTGTGAACGGCGCCGAGAAGAGCCGAGAACTCTCGGCTATGTGTATCTCGGCTCCGCCCAGTCACTGTGTTCTCGGCGGCGCTCGTTCAGCTGAACAAGCGCCGCCGAGTCCCTCCGAACTCCGCAGCGCCATATTTAAAAATACACACTAAACTTGTGTATGTCGGCGGCGATCATGTACACTGGGGACAAGGCTGCACTGGGGACAAGGCTGCACTGACCACTGGGGACAAGGCTGCACTGGGGACAAGGCTGCACTGACCACTGGGGACAAGGCTGCACTGGGGACAAGGCTGCCCTGGGGACAAGGCTGCACTGACCACTGGGGACAAGGCTGCACTGGGGCAAGGCTGCACTGACAAGACTGCACTGGGGCAAAGCTGCACTGACAAGGCTGCACTGGGGCAAAGCTGCACTGACAAGGCTGCACTGGGGCAAAGCTGCACTGACAATTCTGCACTGGGGCAAAGCTGCACTGACAAGGCTGCACTGGACACTGGGGCAAGGCTGCACTGACAAGGCTGCAGATGGACACGATAACGCTGCATTGATGGGCATTTATATGTAAGTTTTTTTTCCTTAAACTTCCCTCCTAAAAGTTTTTTCCTTAAAATTCCCTCCTAAACTTGGGGTGCGTGTTATACGCCGGTGCATGTTATTCGCCGGCGCGTGTTATACGCCGATAAATACAGTATATCATTTTATTATACAAGAACTTGTTGAATTAAAATGTCCTGACAATTTTTTTATTTTTTTTTGTTCTTTGCAATTGATTCACCTCAATTGCTGGTCTGACAATTTCCTCAGACATGAAGTGAAAGTATGTCTCCCAACAGTGACGTGGAAGTTGGAAAGGCTAGAACTTTTGGCTGCTTTGTGTCACTGCAGATTTCCTCTTGCTTCCTGTTTGTTTTTTTCTTTTTTCTAAATAGATTTTATTGAAAGATGTAACATACAGGGAATAACATCAAAAAAAAGTATCATTGTATTTTGTACAAAAAAAAAAATAACAAAAGAAAAAAACATCAGCCTGGTATGGAGTAGAGATACAGAACAGCTGATAAGGATAATTAGCCTGTGGAATGGGGTAGTAAGGTAACCTTCTATGTGAAAAAGAGGAGATAAACTGGATGGATCTAGGTAAGGGGGGGATCCCTAAGATTGCCAGAAGAATCTTACTGGATGTACCCCACATAAGGTGTGGGGTGGGGAGGGAGGTGAGTGGAGGAAAGCCAGAAGAAAACAAAACATACATCGGGGGGGGGGAGTAGGGAAATTGAGCACCAAGTTCATGTTTTGGATGAATATTGTAGCCTGTGGGAAGAACGTAAAGGCAAAAACTATGTTTTTTATGGTAATAACATTAATGTCATTTGTAACACTTGTGGTCACCCCCTTCCTATGTGGGAGGAAGATAGAGGTTTAAAGAGCGCAAAGAGGTCTTGTACTATGTTGTAGTATTTGGTAAGAGTTGGAATCCTTGTGCTGTAGATCCTTGGTTTGGAGAAAGAATTCCATCTAAGGTGTGGGGGAGGGGTCATTATATAGGAAGGAGAAAGTCTCGAGATGAATTATATCCATAGGAGTGAGTGTTGAGGTCATGAAAGCTCACTATTTATGGTGGAAGCATGACTTGGTCCTTTCGTGTGTTAAGTCCATTTTGATCCTGTCTTATAGAGTAGTTGTAGGAGATCTCTTTTGATTTGAGAGGTGTTGGGACATGTGTTGGAGATCCAGTTTTTCAGGATGGCTTTTCTAGCGAGTAGGAGGCATATCAGGATCCAATCTTTGCAAGAAAGGGTAGAGTTGGGTGACCAGGGTAGTAGCTGGGGGTCCCAGTGTCCAATAATGAGGAGTAGGGGGTCCTTAGGTAATTTCAGCAGGGTCACCTCAAATATGTACTGTGGGACTTGATCCCAGAAGGCGGAGATGAAAGTACATGACCAGAAACGATGGATCAAAGAAGGCCTGGGGTGTTGACATAAGGGACAAGTGTGGGCGGTTTGCGCTTGTTTAGGAAAGGTATGTGAGCTCGATGAACGATCTTAAGTTGAGTTTCCCTCCAAGATTCGTTAGGCACCAGTTTGTGAATAGTGTTGAGGCCTTGAAGTAGTTTGTTTACTAAGTCGGTATCAGGGAAGTCTTTTGCCCAGTTAGCTGCTGATGAGGACTCCAGTGAGGAAATGACTTTCAGGAGGAGAGGCTGGTATATGTCTGAGATTTTGTAAGAGCCCTTTAAGAGGAGAGAGTCCGAGAGGGACGTTTTAAATCTTTTGCAATCATCTCTGCAAGCGTTTTTGAGAAAGCTGATGCATTGACCTTATTGGAAGAAGTGTGACTGGGGAAGTTGGAACTTCTCAGCTAATGATTTGAAAGGGGTGGGGCGACCAGACTCTAAATCACAAAGTGAGGAAAAGTCGGAAAGGCCTTTCTGTTGCCAGGTGGTATATGGCTGGCGTTCCAGACCTGGGGGAAAGCACGGGTTTCCTTGTATTGGAAGGTGTCTAGATATAAAAGGTGAGAGTTTGAGGCTTTTCCGGATCTCCCTCCAGGCAATTGCTGTGTCCCGAAGTAGGAGGTTATGTTGTAGGGGCGTAGGAATGGATTTCCACTTGCAGTGAAGGAGAGCTACCAGAGAGTATGGGTGAACCATTTCAGTTTCCAGGTAGAAATTGGAGTAACAAGATGTTTGAGCTACCCAAAACTAAACTAAACTTATTCTCAAGAGGCAGGCTAAATTGTAGATCCTGACATTAGGGAGGCTAATACCCCCTTCGCGCCTGGGAAGGTATAGCTTAGTGAGAGCAATTCATGGTCGCTTATTTCGCCATAAGAATTTGGAGATGGCATCATTGAGAATTTTTGTGTCTTTATGCTGCAAGAGTAAAGGAATGGTTTGTAGAGGATAGAGTAGGCGGGCGAAGCTGACCATTTTCACTAGATGGCATCTTCCCAGTAGCGAAAGAGGCAGATCCATCCAGTTGGCTAGTTCTTGAGAGATCTTTTTGAGTAATGGGGGGTAGTTAAGGTGATAGAGAGAGGAGGGTAGTTTTCCTATTTTTATGCCTAAGTAAGTGATGTGGAATTGTGCTACAGAGAATATGGAGTTCTGTGTCCAAGAAGGGTTGGACACGGTGCCTAGGGGGAGGATTTCACTTTTGTTGTAGTTTATGCGAAGGCCCGAGCATAGTCTAAATTGGTCAAAAATTGCTTTAATCGTGAGCATGTCAGAGGAGGGGTTTGCTGAGAATATAAGGACATCGTCTGCGAAGAGTGAGGTGCGAAGCTCATGTTTGCCAATGGGAATGCCATTTAGTGGGGCTACGTGGGATAAATATCTAGATAATGGTTCTAATGCAATGTTAAAGAGAAGTGGTGATAGGGGGCAACCCTGCCGAGTGCCTTTATGCAGGCGGAATTCCTCAGATAGGAGGCCTGCCACCACCAGTCTAGCAGCCAGGGCAGTGTACATGGTGTTTATAAGATGAGCGAAGGGACTGGAGAATCCCATTTTAGTCATGACCAAGGAGAGCCATTTGAAACTGACGTTATCAAAGGCTTTCTCCGCACCCAGGGTGATGATAGCATATTTTCCCTCTGAGTTGCATTTGGCATGTTCCAGTGCCATCATCACCTTCCTGATGTTTATGGTGGCAGTTCTGACTTTCACGAACCCTGATTAAGCAGGGTGTATCAGAGAGGGTATGATGTCGGCTAATCTTGTGGCAATAATTTTGGAAAGGATTTTGACATCCAGGTTTAGGAGTGAAATTGGTCTATAGGAGCCTGGTTCTTGGGGGTCCTTACCTTTCTTGGCTAGCAGTTTGATAATAGCTTGGTTGCCCGTGGGTAGGTATGTGCCCCCAGACCATATGTGTTGATAGACTTCATGGAGTGTGGGTTCTAAGATTGATTGTAAGGACTTGTAGAATTCTCCCGTGAATCCATCAGGGCCTGGGGCTTTAGAAGGAGCTAGGTTTTTAATGGCAGTAGAAATTTCATGGAGGGAGATAGGTGCATTTAGAGCATCTAACTGTGAAGGTGATACTTGAGAGAGGGTTACCTTTTCAAGAAAAGATTGTGCTGTTGAAGCATTTATGGGGTCTGGTGCGTAAAGGGAGGAATAGTATTGAAGCATGGTTTCATTTATGTCTTTTTGAGTGGTTTTTATGTTACCCAAAGAGTCACGGAGAGATGTGATATAGGTCGGACAATAGGGTCCCCTACATAAATTGGCCAGGAGTTTACCTGCCTTATTGACGAATTTGTGGAGGGTGGCATCCATGTAAGCTTTTTTTGTTCGTTCTAGGGTTTCGGCCCAAGTGTCAAAGGATTGTTTTGCTGACTGCCATGCCTTCCTATTATCAGTGGAGTTGTTTATGTATAGTGATCGTTGGGCTAGGTGCAGTCGGGAGCTGGCTAGTTTGTAGTTTTTTAGTGTATTTCTCTTAAAGGATGCAGCATAAGAGATCACACGGCCTCTGAGAAATGCTTTGCCTGCTTCCCAGAATAGATTGGGGTTGTCAGAGTGTCCAGCATTGGTCGAGGTGTATTCTGACCAGGCGTTTTCCATGTATTGTCGGAAGTCAGAATTGTTGTGGAGATAAGATGGGAAGCGCCATATTTTAGGATTCGGGTGTAGTTCAGGGTTGTCAATCGTAGTCGAAATTGGTGCATGATCAGATATGGCAATGTCGTGATTGTCCGCGTCGGATATCAGTGGTAAAAGGTCGTCTGAGCAGAAGAAATAGTCAATTCTGGTGAAAACGTTTCGGTTGGAGTAAAAAGTAAATTCTCTGTCAGCTGGGTGCCGGAGTCGCCAAATGTCGTGTAAATGGAGGGATTCCATCGTGGAGGCTAGAAGAGTTTGTGAATCGTGGTCTGGGGGGAGACATGTGCGCTTAGGAGTGGATCTGTCATCTATCAGGTTAATTGTGGAGTTAAAGTCTCCGCCGACTATATGCGGGAGAGTCGGGTCATTAAGGAGCCATGTTGAAAGTTTGCTAAAAAACTGCTTTGTGGGGTTATTGGGCGCATAAATGTTGGAGACTATCGTATCCTTGGTTCCTAATTTAAGGTGGGCTGAGATAAGGCATCCTTGTGAATCTGATTTAACAGATGGGACCTCACATGGGAGGTTTTTGTGTATGAGTATCAAGACTCCTGCTTTGCGTCCATTAGAATCTGAGCCTAGAACCGTGCCAAACCATAATTTTTTCATGCGGTGGAAGTCAGAGGCGGAAAGGTGGGTTTCTTGGAGCAGGGCAATGTCAGTTTTAAGTCTTTGAGGTGACGGAGGATTTTCATTCTCTTATTAGGTGAACGAAGCCCTTTACCATTCCAGGAGACCAGTTTCATATAGGGGGGGTCACTGGGGGGTATGTGCAGATATTACATGATCTTCATAGGTTAATATGTGGTGGTGTGATGTGAGAATAGGCTGGATTATGGAGGGGCTTAGTCTGTCTGAAAGAGTGTTTGTACAACCACTGGGGGCATATGTATCATAAGATGGGGGTGCACAATAAAGGGAGGGGTCTAGAAGGAGGGGGGTACAAATAAGAAACAATAAAACATATTCAATAAACTTCACTTTTTTCCGCATGGAGTCACCGTGTAGGCCAGCTCCCATCGCAAGACCCAGTGACTGCTGTACTTAAAAACCCATAATTAAAGGGGTGATGTGTACTGGCAGCTTGGACTGTGCATTTTAAAGGAGGAGTGGGTTACACAGGGGAACAGGGGAGAAAATCAATACCTGAGGTATAACAAAATCAAGTTAACCAGTTAACAATATGTAGAACATTAGAATACTTCTTGGCCTACCAGTAACTGATTTGCCTGGGGAGGAAGAGAAAGCAAGCTTGAGGGAAAAATTTAACTTTTTATCTTGAAAGAGACATCTCGTTGAAAGTTGAACCAGCATGGCTGTTAGAGGCGAGGCGGTGAGGTAAACAGTTTGAGACCATGATAGTGGTCTTCAACAGGGTGTGGAGTGATGGTGGTCCGGTGCAGAGGTTTTAAACCGTTTTGGAGAGTCTTTGCGTGGGCTCCTTTGGTCTAGAGCACGGTTGACAGGAGCCGCTTTAGGAGAGGGGCTGAGGTTGGGGCCCGAGCGTAGTGATCATAGGAAGGCCTCAGTTTCGATTGGGTCATGAAAGGAGAGCTGGTCGCCATTCGGGGCTTTAAGTCGGAGAGTAGCTGGGAACGCCAGAGTAAATTTGATTTGTTGATGGTGTAGCTCTGAGCAAATCTGTTGGAAGGTTTTCCTCTTCTTGGATACCTCAATAGAGTAATCCGCGAAAATCAGGATTTTCATTCCGTCGATCTGAAGAGATCTAGTTTGCCTGAATTTTTGCAGGATGAAAGCTTTATCTGAGTAATTGAGGTACTTGGCGATTATGGGACGGGGCGATTTGCGATCTGAATTAAAGGCTCCCATGCAGTGTGCACGTTCTACTGTGCAGGGGCCTGGTAGGCCTAGTGCTTCGGGAATGCATCTGGTGCATAAGTCTGTGAGAGCTGAAGGCTGCAGCGATTCAGGAATGCCCACAAATCGCAGATTGCTCCTTCTTGATCTATTTTCTAAATCGTCCAATTTTTCAAGGATGTATTTGTTAGTTTTGTCTTGGGCCTGCTCTGCGGATTGAGAGTGGTATGGTTCTTCCTCAATGTTAGTTATGCGGAGCTCAGCTTCATTCAGCCTGGAGGCATGTTCCCCTAGCTGGGCCTGGAGCTGCTGCATGCCTGCGCTGACAGCCTTCTCCGCAGAGGCTGTTATCATTGGGGAAAGAAAGGCTGCCACTGCTTGTGCAATCATCTCTGTGCTGGATGTGCCTGTGAGTTGATTAGATGTGTCAGCAGGGTGGGAGGGGGCCGCAGCGCCACTTACCTCCATGGCAGGCTCAGTGTCTGTGAGGGGCGCCATGTAGGCCGAAGCCGGGGCCTCGATTTGCGGCTGTGGCGCCCGCGCCGTCGCGGCCGCGTACGATCGTGGGCCGTTTTTTTCCACATACCGGTCCATCTCGTGACCGGGGAGATAGTGAGACAAGTGCCGATGTGATTGGTGGGTTTGCTGGCTTTATATGCCTTTTTTTGAGTCAAGCTGCGGGAGCTGATGTGGAGAGCAGCTACTCCATGCGGCGCCAGAACCGGAAGTTGACAGCCGTTTTTAAAAGTTGTTTTTTTTGCATTGATACATGTCCCCTGGGGCAGGACCCGGGTCCCCAAACCCTTTTTTAGGACAATACCCTGCACATTAGCCTTTAAAATTAGCACTTTTGATTTTGAATGTTCGAGTCCCATAGACGTCAATGGGGTTCTAACGTTCCTGCAGGTTCTGGTGCAAATCGAACCGGGGGGTGTTCGGCCCATCCCTACTGGTGACTGGTATTCAGGTACTCTGAAGGGCGGTGACAGGTACTCAGGTACTCGGTACTCATTTGGACTATGACAGGTACTCGGTACTCATATGGACTGTGACAGGTACTCAGGTACTCATATGGCTTGTGACTGGTAGTCAGGTACTCGGGTACTCAGATCAACTGTGACAGGTACTCGGGTACTCAGATGGACTGTGACAGGTACTCGGATACTCAGATGGACTGTGACAGGTACTCGGGTACTCTGATGGACTGTGACAGGTACTTGGGTACTCTGATGGACTGTGACAGGTTCTCGGGTACTCTTATGGATGGTGACAGGTACTCAGGTACTCTTATGGTCTGTGACAGGTACTCAGATAAACTGTGACAGGTACTTTGATGGGTGGTGACAGGTCCTCTTTATTGGGGGTCAATCAGTGTGATTGGTGTACACTGTAAGCGGTAACGAGATGTTACCACAATCTCCTTCTCACACACGATCAGTGTGTGAGGAGGAGAACCCGGTAACATCTCGTTACCGCAGTTTGTTGACATTTAGTAATCGGCTGTGAAATGATCACTAAATGGCTGTTCACCCCCCTCGGTGGCGAGCGGTGTCTCCGTGACACGCCGCCACCGAAGTAACAGGGATGCGCGCACATGATCACGTGCATTCCCTGTTTAAATGGAGGGAGGTCATATGACGCCCTCCCAGAATGAGAGCCGCCATGTGATGGCCGACGGGCGGCAAGCAGTTAACAAGCGATGAGTCATCAACAAGAATTGCCAGCAATAATAAAAAAATTGTCAAAAAACACATTGTGATTGACTATATATCAGAGCTCCCCCCACCCCAAAGCACCCCCATGTTAAGGGCATGTGGCCTAGCATGGTTAAGGAGGGGGGGCGCTTGCTCGTCCCCTCCCTTTCCTAAACTTTCTGGCTGCATCCTCAAATAAGGGTCTGGTATGGATTTTGTGGGGGGGGCCCACGCCATTAAAAAAAAAATTGCATGGGGTTCCCCTCAAAATCTATACCAGACCTGAAGGGCCTGGTATGGATTGGGGGGGACCCACACTTTTTTTTGCAGATTTTTTTTTATTGCCGGAAATTCTTGCCAGGAACCCTGCTGACAGCTGATGACTCATCGGTTGTTAAAGCGGGGGTCCACCTATCTATTGTTTTTTTTTTTTTAGTTTATTCACAAACTTTTCTTCTCAGCATTTCATACTCACATATTGTGTGTAATATGTGCGCCTGTGTCAGATTTCGTGGGAAAGAATAACTTATATTATTCACTGCAGGCGGTTTCCATCTTCATTGTGGGCATTTGAAGCCCACAAGCATTTATTTCCTGGATGTGGTAAATGCTGTGCTCCCAGCATTCACCGCTCGTTCCCGCACATGCTCAGTGGCATCCTGGCAAGCCTCAGACTAGCTCCCAGGAGTCTGGGAGAGGCTAGAAACATGCCTACTCCCACGGGAGGAGAACCAGGAAGTGCAAAGAAGAATAGAAAAATAAAAGGTAATTACGCTGATTTAAATTTTTTTAAACGGCATGTCAGCATCTAGGCAAGGAAGAGAATACATACAGATATTGTTCAAAATTTGGGTGGAACCCCGCTTTAAGGATGTGGTGGTGGGATTGCCGGCCCACTCCTTAACGACCAGCTATACACAGTTTGTTAGAGGGAAAAAAATGCATGCAAAGAGGCATCAAAAAAGCATGTTCAAAAATCCGAAATGCAAAACGTGCCTGATAACCGCATCGATGTGAACCTAGGGTAAGTTTTGATGCAATGAGAGTTCAGTCTCCTGAAGCTGGCCATTTGTAGGAAGTTTTTCCCCAAATCCTACTCAAATTAAATAAAAATATGAAAAAAGAAATCTACCTCAATTGTTTTCTGACAGATTTTTAACCCATATTTTAATTTTATTTTTTTATTTTACCTAATTTTTCTTTCCATATTTTTTATTATTTTATTGTTTGATTTTTATTTTTTTATTTCATCATTTTTTTATATTGTTTTGGTGGCCATCTCCATTTAGTATGCAAATCTCTCTCATTTTATTGTAGTTATCAATTTGGTCAGTAGATAGTGATACACTATATTGTCAAAAGTATTGTGACACCTACCTTTACACACACATTAACTTTAATGGCATCCCATTCTTAGTCTGTGGGGTTCAATATTGAGTTGGCAATTTTTTTATTTTGAGAATCTTGCATACAAGAAACACATCTCAACTTTTTATTTACAAAAATACAAAAAATAAATATTTAAAATCTTTTTTTTTTTTTTTTTACATTCTACACAATATTACTCAAACGTTATTTACATTCAGACCTAGAAACATAGGGGTTGATTTACTAAAGGGAAAAAGACTGTGCACCTCGCAAAATGCAATTGCCCTCTGCAAGTGCAGTTGCTCCAGAGCTTAGTAAATGAGCAGATACTCTGCTGACTGCCATCATCCAATCATGTGCAAGCATTAATGCATTTTCTTTATTTTCCTTGGTCATGATTGGGTACTCTTTCAAAAGTGAAGCCTTACCTCATTTATTATGCTTTGGAGCAACTGCACTCACAGAGGGCAACTGCACTTTGCAAAGTGCACAGCCTATTTGCCTTTAGTAAATCAACCCCATAGATTATCATGTGTGCATAGCCTTTCTTCAAACTGATGCTTATCCTTCAAAATCTAAGGGAGTATCCAGAGAAAAAACAGGGAAAGAACCCAACACCCAGAGATCAACAAAGTGCAGCTACAGGCCTGATATTCCTCCACGTCTTTATACAGACCCTTTGCCACCATCTGTTTTTCTCAAGACCCCAAATATTCCCTATCTCACCAAGAATCTCACACACCACCACTGGAACAGGAAGGACTTTCTGCCGAAGGACTGTGCATTCCAGGTGTAATATCGGACTACTAAGCTGACTAGAAAAAGAGTGTCCAAATTAAATCCCTCCCAATTCTGAAATGCTCCATACACCCACTCAGCATAAGACATGCTAGGCAAGAGAGGAATATTCAGAGCCCTCCCCAACTTGTTATAGACATCTACATTGAAAGGGTACTGAAGCAAGAAGTGGTCCATGGTTTCCACTTCACCCGGACACTCCTCTCTTGGACAACCATGTCCAAAGAGCGGCACTTCAAGTTCCCCCTCACATAGAGCCTACAATGGAAAGCAAGCCAGGCCTAGGTCCCTAAATTTCAGGGGAATCCGCTTAGAATTTATCAAACGTAAATCCTCCCTCATAATATGACCCGGGCAATCCCTTAAGGCCAGTGGCGCATGAAAGACAGTACCAGTGGTTTTTTTGGCAGCAAATTTTGATTTAGTAACATTTTAATTTTAGTCCTATTTTAGTCCTCTGCAAGCGTTTTAGCTTTAGTCGTATTTAGTCGACTAAATCTTCAGTACATTTTAGTCGACTAAAACGAATTTTATTCAACTAAAACTCATTTTAGTTGTCTAAAACCTAATGGGTATAGTTAAATTGTAATGCATTATTTAGGCATTCATCTTCAATTTCCAAAAAAGATTGGAAAAGTGCAGCGCTAACAAATAAGCGATTTTAGAACGGAACTAAAATCAATTATGTGAAAAAATTAAGTATAATAATGACATAAACTCAATATACAAAAATACAAAAAAGTGTCCATAAGAAAAATTTTTGAACCAAGAAAAGTCCTTAAGAGTGAAAGAAATCCAATATATAGTCCAATATAATTACTGTCAATCAATTGAATCATAAATGTGCATCAAAAAATAATGATGTGAATTGATAGGAGATCCACCACCAGAAGCACCAATCACTTACCAGAGGGATTGAACTCATATAGGTGTACACCCAATGAGTCAATCAAACTTTGTGAAGTACCCAGGATGATTTAGGCTCACTGTATGGACACAACCTCCAGAAGGATGTTCAGGACGGTGGATGTCAGCAGATAAGATAAGAACGGGCAATCAGCCCAACCATTTAAATAAACAAAAAGAAGAAAGAGGGCACATAGCGTAATTCCGTTAGGAATAAACTGAATATTTAATGTGTAAACAAAGGAAATACACTCACATTTCCATGGTATAAAAAGCTCTTGTAAAAGGACAGTAACAGTGGAATCAGCATAACCTCTCAACGCGTTTTGCCTCATAAGGCATCATCTGGGGTGCTGTTCCACTGTAGTCACTGTCTATTGATTGGTAATGGGTACCCCCTTGATGAACAGCAGCTCTGTCTGACACACTGTACGATTCTAAAGTCACTTCCAGTTTCAGTCAAGGCGGCG
This sequence comes from Lithobates clamitans, assembly GCA_037952925.1. Taxonomy (NCBI): domain Eukaryota; kingdom Metazoa; phylum Chordata; class Amphibia; order Anura; family Ranidae; genus Lithobates; species Lithobates clamitans. The sequence goes on from JBBGZY010000272.1 coordinate 6,539,987, forward strand.
CTGTTGCATGCGTCTCAAGCCTCGTTATGGCAAACTGGAGGCGGAAGCGACGTGAATTATTACGATATGATTACTTATCATTTTCCTTTTTTTTAATGTCTTTTACGTTTTTTATATTTGCATATCATGACATATATGATTTTTTCCCATAATTATGTTGAACACAACACTGTCTGTAATCATTCCTCATGAACCATTAAGATGTAAGCGCTGGGAAATACAGTCTCTTCTGGTATATGGCGTAATTTCCGAGATGTGACTCTGAGATCTATGTCTCATTCATGAACAGCGCCATTTTGTTGGTTGTTTTAGGTCATTTATTTTTTACCTTATTTAATTGACATTTTCCTGCCTGTTTAAACTAGGCTAGGGACAAATACATGTGAACGTTGTGAATAATTGCCCTTGCTGATGTTGACACAGCTTCTAGATTCATTTTTCCAGGTTTGTGTCTCACTAGCGACGGCGACATTTTTTGTTGTTTATCAAAGGCCGTTCAATCTGAATTCATGTCACTTCCGCCTTCGGTGCACCATAACGAGGCTTGAGACACACGCGGCGGCGCAATCTGCTGGCATCCACTGTCCTGAACATCCTTCTGGAGGTTGTGTCCATACAGTGAGCCTGAATCATCCTGGGTAGGGATGAGCCGAACACCCCCCGGTTTGGTTCGCACCAGAACCTGCAAACAGACTGAAAATTTGCGTGAACTTTAGAACCCCATTGACGTCTATGGGACTCGAACGTTTTAAAGGTTAATTTGCATGGTATTGTCCAAAAAAGGGTTTGGGGACCCGGGTCCTGCCCCAGGGGACATGTATCAATGCAAAAAAAAAAAGTTTTAAAAACGGACGTTTTTTCGGGAGCAGTGATTTTAATGATGCTTAAAGTAAAAAAAAGTGAAATATTCCTTTAAGTATCATACCTGGGGGTTGTCTATAGTATGCCTGTAAAGTGGCGCGTGTTTCCCGTGCTTAGAACAGTCCCTGCACAAAATGACATTTTTAAAGGAATAAAAGTCATTTAAAACTGCTTGCGGCTTTAATGTAATGTCGGGTCCCGGCAATATGGATGAAAATCAGTGAGACAAACGGCATGGGTACACCCCCCAGTCTATTACCAGGCCTAAGGGGAACCCCGCATCCAAATTAAAAAAAGGAAAGGTGTGGGGCCCCCAGGCCCTATATACTCTGAACAGCAGTATACAGGCGGTGCAAACAAGACAGGGACTGTAGGTTTGTTGTTAAGTAGAATCTGTTTGTAATTTTGAACTGGTACATTTTTAAAGTGTAGCTCCAGCCAAAAAATCTATTTTAAGCTTTTTAGAAAACATAGGGAAGGGTTATCACCCCTGTGACATTTGTTTTGCTATCTGTGCACCTCTTCAGAAGATTTCACCTCACTTTCTGTCCCAATGACAAATGTTTTTTGACAATTTGGGGTTTTTAGTGAAACAAGGTTTGTTGATAAAGCATCAGTGGAGAGAAAACACATTTTTCCCATATTAACTCTTACAGGAGAGAATTTCCCTTCCTAGGAGTAGATTTCATCTCACTTCCTGTTGTCTCCTTCCATTTCCATTTCCAGTAGGAGTCGTTTGTAAGTTGGATGTTTGAAAGTAGGGGCCTGCCCTATATACTCTGCAGAAATTGGGGCCTTAGGTGTTGGTGTTGCCACAACACTGTAAGCCCTCACAGTTACTCTTGGTGGGCACAGGAACAGGCCCTGCTGTGAAATATTAGATCAAGAATTGTAATTACATGCCCCTGTTGAACAGGGTCAGAAAAATTGGGCCTTTGGTGGTGGTGGTGGTGGTGCTGGTGCCACAACACTGTAAGTCCTCACAGTTATGCCCCGTACACACGGTCGGATTTTCCGATGGAAAATGTCTGACCGGAGCGGAAATTCCGACTGTGTGTGGGCTCCATCGGACATTTTCCATCGGATTTTCCGACACACAAAGTTGGAGAGCAGGAGATAAAATTTTCCGACAACAAAATCCGTTGTCGGAAATTCCGATGGTGTGTACACAAAGCCGACGGACAAAGTGCAACGCATGCTCAGAATAAATAAAGAGATGAAAGCTATTGGCCACTGCCCCGTTTATAGTCCCGACGTACGTGTTTTACGTCACCGCGTTCAGAACGATCGGATTTTCCGATAACTTTGTGTGACCGTGTGTATGCAAGACAAGTTTGAGCCAACATCCGTCGGAAAAAATCCTAGGATTTTGTTGTCAGAATGTCCGAACAAAGTCCGACCGTGTGTACGCCCTATTACTCTTGGTGGGCGCAGAAATGGTCCCTGCTGTGAAATATTAGATCAAGAATTGTATTTACATGCTCCTGTTGAACAGGGGCAGAAAAATTGGGCCTTTGGTGGTGGTGGTGGTGTTGTCACAACACTTATGCCCCGTACACACGGTAGGACTTTGTTCGGACATTCCGACAACAAAATCCTAGGATTTTTTCCGACGAATGTTGGCTCAAACTTGTCTTGCATACACACGGTCACACAAAGTTGTCGGAAAACCCGATCGTTCTAAACGCGGTGACGTAAAACACGTACGTCGGGACTATAGACGGGGCAGTGGCCGATAGCTTTCATCTCTTTATTTACTCTGAGCATGCGTGGCACTTTGTCTGTCGGATTTGTGTACACACGATCAGAATTTCCGACAACGGATTTTGTTGTCGGAAAATTTTATATCCTACTCTCAAACTTTGTGTGTCGGAAATTCCGATGGAAAATGTGTGATGGAGCCTACACACGGGCGGAATTTCCGACAACAAGGTCCTATTACACATTTTCCGTCGGAAAATCGGACCGTGTGTATGGGGCATAAGTCCTCACAGTTACTCTTGGTGGGCGCTGGAATGGGCCCTGCTGTAAAATATTAGATCAAGAATTGTAATTACATGCACCTGTTGAACAGGGGCAGAAAAATTGGGCTTTAGGCACTGGTGCCACAACACTGCAACCCCTCACAGATACTCTAGTTGGAGCGCAGGAATGAGCCCTCCTGCAAAATATTACATCAAAAATTGTAATTACACGCCCCTGTTAAACAGGGGCTGAAAAATTGGGCCTTAGGCACTGGTGCTGGTGCCACAACACTGCAAACCCTCACAGATACTCTATGTGGAGCGCAGCAACGAACCCTCCTTGCAAAATATTGCATCAAAAATTGTAATTACATGCACCTGTTGAACGGGGGCAGAAAAATTGGGCCTTTGGTGGTGGTGTTGTCACAACACTAAGTCCTCACAGTTACTCTTGGTGGGCGCTGGAACGGGCCCTGCTGTAAAATATTAGATCAAGAATTATAATTACATGCACCTGTTGAACAGGGGCAGAAAAATTGGGCTTTAGGCACTGGTGCCACAACACTGCAACCCCTCACAGATACTCTAGTTGGAGCGCAGGAATGAGCCCTCCTGCAAAATATTACATCAAGAATTGTAATTACATGCACCTGTTGAACAGGGGCAGAAAAATTGGGCTTTAGGCACTGGTGCCACAACACTGCAACCCCTCACAGATACTCTATGTGGAGCACAGCAACGAACCCTCCTTGCAAAATATTGCATCAAATATTGTAATTACATGCACCTGTTAAACAGGGGCTGAAAAATTGGGCCTTAGCCACTGGTGGCGGTGCCCAGAACCAAAAATATTCTTACAAGCTATCAGCATGATCATTGAGGAGGAAGAGGATAGTCACTCAGCATAACAGGATAGTCACTCAGCATAGGCAGTCTTGAAGGTATCTGACATTTCAAAAAAAATTATTCAGTTACATCAGCATCAGGTGCTTGGTAGCTGGTGGTGATCCTAGACTGATTCATTTTTATGAAGGTCAGTCGATTGACCGAGTCGGTGGACAGGCGCACCCTGTGATCGGTTACAAAGCCTCCAGCAGCACCGAATGTGCGTTCCGAAAGAACGCTGGATGCAGGACAGGCCAGTAGCTCAATTGCATACTGTGCAAGCTCTGGCCAGTGATCCAAGACCCACAGACCCAAGACCCAAGATCCTCAAGACCAGTAACCCAGAGGATTTTCGGTGGGAAAGGTGTCCAAGTCAGATCTTGCCCCTAGGTATTCCTGCACCATGTAAAACAGACGCTGATGATGGTTGCTGGAACCGATCATACCTTGGGGCTGTGGACGAAAAAAATTGTCTAAAAGCATCAGTCAGACGGCTACCTTCTCCACAGCTCCTTCTTTGACTGACCGAAGCCTCAGCAACACATTGTCCAGGAACAGGAGTTTGTAACCTCCCAGTCTCTGGGAATGCATTGCACAGACCTTTCTGCAAGGCCCCCTGAAGATGTTTCATCCTCTGCTCCCTCTCCGACAGCAAGATAAGGTCAACCTTACCCTTGTAACGTGGATCAAGGAGGGTTGCCAGCCGGTATTAATCCCTCTCCTTGATACCACAAATACGAGGATCCTTCTGCAGGCTTTGCAGAATCAGGGAGGCATTTGGTCCAGAGTCCTCTGCGTCACTAAGGATGTCATGATCCGCAGCCACCTCCTCCCAGCCACATTCAAGTGCATGGGTTTCTTGGGACTGTAAATGATCCCTGCTGATGCTGCTGATGCTGAGTGCCAGGCTCCACCTCAATGCTGACACAATCCTCCCCTTCCTCCTCCTCCCCTTCCTGTGTGATCGGCGGGCACGCAGGAACACTGTCTGGAGAAAGGGGGCCTTGATAGCTAAGGAAGTCCTCCTCTTCCTGCCTCTGTTCTGCCTCAAGTGTCCTGTCCATTATTCCACGCAGCGTGTGCTCCAACAGGTGGACAAGGGGGACAGTGTCACTGATGCATGCACTGTCACTGCTCACCATCCTTGTGGCCTCCTCAAATGGTGACAGGACAGTGCATGCATCCCTGATCATGGCCCACTGGCGTGGGAAAAAAAAGAGCTCCCCTGACCCTGTCCTGGTGCCATAGTCACACAGGTACTCATTGATGGCCCTCTGCTGCGTTTGCAGCCGCTGCAGCATGGCCAACATTGAGTTCCACCTGGTGGGCATGTCACAGATTAGGCAGTTCTTGGGCAGGTTAAATTCCTTTTGGAGGTCAGCCAGCCGAGCACTGGCATTATATGACCGGAGGAAATGCACACAGACTTTCCTGGCCTGCCTCAGGACATCCTGTAAGCCCGGGTACCTGCCCAAGAACCGCTGCACCACCAAACAGGGCACATGGGTCAGTTGTCCCTGTCGGAGGGCGGAGAGGAGGTTGGTGCCATTGTCACAAACCACCATTCCTGCCTTAAGCTGGTGTGGTGTCAACCACCTCTGAGCCTGCCCCTGCAGAGCTGACAGAATCTCTGCCTAAGTGTGGCTCCTGTCCCCAAGCACACCAGCTCAAGCACCGCATGGCATCTTTTGGCCTGTGTACTTGCATAGCCCTTTGAACGCCTACGGAGCACCGCTGGTTCCGAGGACAAAGCACAGGAAGAGGCCATGGAGGAAAAAGAAGAGGAGGGGGTGGAGGAGAGAGGTGTGTCAGAATCACCAGTAGTAACATTTTGAAGGCATGGTGGCGGAACAACCTCCAACACTACTGCACCTTGTCCTGCATCCTTCCCAGCTGCCAGCAGAGTCACCCAATGTGCCGTGAAAGATACGTAACGTCCCTGTCCATGTCAGCGGTAATATGCACCTTACCGCTGAACTCACGGAAGGGGGCAGAATCTACCAACTGAAAAGGCAGCAGTTGAAGTGCTATGTAGCCAAGCTAGCATTCAACCGCTGGGCATGTGGATAGCTGGGAGCGAACTTCTTTCAGCGATGCAGCAGCTGGGGCAGGGAAATTTGCATGGTACAATCTGATATTGGTGTACCGATAGCAGATTGCCCGCAAGCACTTGACTGTGACTGAAGGTATAGTGGGGTTGGAGATCCCAGCTGATGAGGAGCAAGGAGAGGTCCTCTTTGTTCTTTGGTGTGGGTCTTTTAAGTACACTTGCCAATGAACTGCATGGCAGGTCAACATATGTCTGGTCAAGAATGTGGTGTCCAAGCGGGTGATGTTTTGGCCACGTGAGATATGCTTGAGACATATGTTGCAAATAGCAGCGGTGGGATCTGATGCATTAGTCTCAAAAAAGGCCCACACCAAAGAACTTTTGGAATTACGCACAGAGACAGCAACGCCCTGCACATGCGGAGCTCTGCGGTGTGATGCAGTCAGTGTGCTGCCCTTAAGCTGGCCCCTGGAGGGCATCCTGCCTCATTGGTGATGTGCCTCCTCCTCCTCTTCCTCCTCCTTTCTCCTATCAGGCACCCACGTGGAGTCAGTGACCTCATCATCCCCTCCCTCCTCATCACTGAAGCAAACCTGACAGTATGCTGCAGCTGGGGGAACATGACTGCCAGATTGCTGTCCTTCTTGGGCACCCCCTCTGTCAGGGCTCACGTTACTGCCTTCCTCTAGCTGAGTACCATCATCGGAGCCTTCAAAACGCTGGGCATCCTCCTGGAGCATGTACCCAACACTGTGGTCAAACAGTTCGGGAGACTCCTCAGGAGGACATGGTGGGGCTAGGGAAGGAGTGACTGATGCTATTGAGCCTGGGAAGAGGCCGCGTTGGCAGCTGCTTTGCCCTGAGCCTGGGTGAGAGAGGATGAGGAGGATGAGGATGGCTTGGTCATCCACTCTACCAAGTCTTCCGCATGTTGCGGCTCAACATGGCCAGCTGCTGAAAAAAAGGACAAGCGTGTCCCACGGCCACGTGCTGATGGGGATGCACTGTGCCCACGACCAGCACTGTTGCCTCTAGACACAGAGCCTGCTTGCCCTCTTTTATTGGCTTGTGACTGTCTGCCTCTCCTTGTTGGCCTTCCAGACTTACTAATGGCCTGCAGTGAGATGTAGCTGCACTGGGATGGGAAACTGGGATGTATATATATATATATATATATATATATATATATATATATATATATATATACTGATTATACTGCAGCTAGCAGAATGCCTGCCTGTGGTATTAATAGGATCAGAAGAAGCACACCAGCACTTGTCTTCAGGTAGCTATAGGTGCAACTGTGCAGGGTACTTGGTACACTAACTGTAAATACTTCAAGCTGCCTGCCTGTAGTATTAATAGGATCAGAAAAAGGACAACAGCACTTGTCTTCAGGTAGCTATAGGTGCAACTGTGCAGGGTACACAGTACACTAACTGTAAATACTTCAAGCTGCCTGCCTGTGGTATTAATAGGATCAGAAGAAGAACACCAGCACTTGTCTTCAGGTAGCTATAGGTGCAACTGTGCAGGGGTACACAGTACACTAACTGTAAATACTTCAAGCTGCCTGCCTGTGGTATTAATAGGATCAGAAGAAGAACACCAGCACTTGTCTTCAGGTAGCTATAGGTGCACACTGTGCAGGGTACACAGTGCACTAACTGTAAATACTTCAACCTGCCTGCCCATGGTATTAATAGGATCAGAAGAAGAAGAACAGCACTTGTCTTCAGGTAGCTATAGGTGCAACTGTGCAGGGTACACAGTACACTAACTGTAAATACCGTAAAAACACCTGCCTGCCTGTCAGTATATTAGAAAGAGAATAACAGGAACGGATCTAGCTAAACTGAATACAGTGTATATATATATATATATATATATATATATATATATATATATATATATATATACACACAACACCTGGGATGCATATATATATACACAATACACTGTAAGTGCAGCTAACTGACTCACCTGCCTACTCTATCTAACTTAAATCAAATGACACTGTCTCTCTCTCTGTCTAATTCTCTCCGCCGCCGCAACACACTACACAAGGCCGCCACGCAGGCGGCCTTACATAGTGTGGGACATGTACTAAACCCCCTGAGCCATAATTGGTCAAAGCCATCCTGGCTTTGGCCAATTACGGCTCTCTGTGCAGACGGCTCTGTGATTGGCCAAGCATGCGGGTCATAGTGCATGCTTAGCCAATCATCAGCCAGCAATGCACTGCGATGCCGCAGTGAATTACGGGCCGTGACTCTCCACTTGAATTTGGTGCGAACGGCCCAGCGTTTGCAATTCGGTGAACGGTAGAACACACGATGTTCGAGTCGAACATGGGTTCGACTCGAACTCGAAGCTCATCCCTAATCCTGGATACTTCACAAAGTTTGATTGACTCATTGGGTGTACATATGAGTTCAATCCCTCTCGTAAGTGATTGGTGCTTCTGGTGGTGGATCTCCTATCAATTCACATCATTATTTTTTGATGCACATTTATGATTCAATTGATTGTCACTAATTATATTGGACTATATATTGGATTTCTTTCACTCTTAAGGACTTTTCTTGGTTCAAAATTTTTACTTATGGATACTTTTTTGTATTTTTGTATATTGAGTTTATGTCATTAGTATACTTACCGTAATTTGTTCACATAATTGATTTTAGTTCAGTTCTAAAATTGCTTATTTGTTAGCACTGCACTTTTCCAATCTTTTTTAGATTTTGCAATTAATTCACTGCTGCGCTGGCTGCTATTTTGCTTTTTAGACAGCGCAGTATATGTGTTTTTATAGTTCACTCTACAATTTCCAAACTCGTTATATACTACTGCTGGAGTGAAAAAACGAATATGTTGTTGTTATTATTAGTTAGGTTTGAAAATGCACTACAGACACAGATTTAGTCGTTATATAACGTCTTTATTTAAATAAAACCATTTTGTCAAGAATATTGCTGTTTTGACAAAAGGGTAACGTAAAAATACCAAAAAACCCCCCCCAAAAAATAAGAACTCCTTGCGTGACTCATGCCAACAGTAAAGCATTCTGAGACCATTCTCAGCCAAGGGAGTTGTGGGCCCACTCACAATTTTGCCTAAGAACACAGCCGTGAATAAATGTTACAAAAACATCCTCAGGCTCCGAGAACAACTTCTCCTAACCATCTAAGAACAGTTTGGTGATGAACAACAATGCCAACAATTTCCAGCATGATAGAGCTCCTTACCATAAGGCAAAAGTGATAAAGAAGTGGTTTGGGATAGTGGGAACAAAAAATTTTAATTTTGGGTCCATGGCCAGGAAACTACCAAGACCTTAATCCCTTTGAGAACTTATGGTGGACGGGTGGTCATGGTCAATCCGACCTCAAGAGGCTGGTGAGTGAACCAAAAAACCCCCCACAAATTCTGACAAGCTGCAAGCATTGATTTTGCAAGAATAGGCAGTGCCACTGCCAGTGCCGGTGCCACATCAGACAGGAATCAGGATGTGGCGCAGAAGTTGATTGACAATGACAACATGCCATGCCAGGCCCAGGGCGAATTGCAGCAGAGGTCTTGAAAAAGAAGGGTCAACTCAGGTCAACACTACAAAAATATTGACTCTTTGCATAAACATAATGTAATTGTCAATAAAAGCATTTTACACTTATGGAATGCTTTACCAGATACAATGATCTGACACAAATGTCAAATCGTGTATACCGGATACATCTGTCACAAAAAGATCTAAAAACACTGAAGCAGCACTGGCAGACATTGTCAAAATGAATATTGGTGTCATTTTGGCCATAGCTGTACATGTACATGGCCAAGTACAGCACACACAGACAGCAGCACACTGCACAGGCACAGCATAATAAACCAATACTTGAGGGTTATGCTTATTTCCACAATAAGAATAAGTTTACTGTCAGTTTATTATTTCAACAGTTCTAATTCTCAGATACATTCAAAGAAAAAGTGCACAGTCTATAATAATGCCATTAGTGTGTGGATTTACTGGATTATAACAGTCACCACTTTTTATCAACTCCTCTCTCTCTCTCTCAGCATACGCAATGAAAATAATAGAGGTAGGGTGCGCATGCGCGGAGCTCGCAAGATGGCCGCTAAAGCCTAGAGCTCCGCTCCCTCACGAACGACCGGCGCTCACAGCACGGACCACAGCGCCCCACCGCACAACCAAAACACCCGGGGGTACTCCCCAAGGTCCAGGCTACACCCCCATATGCCCGGGGCCCCGGTAAAACGGAACCTGTGGCCACAACAGGAGCGAACACAAACGGCTGAGACGCCCAAGATGGCCGCCGCTACACAGGCACAGCCTCTGCCTCAGATTCTCTGCTCCACAGGCCCGGCGGACTACAGGTCAGAGCAACCCCTCACTCCCCCTCACTTCACTCCAGGGAGACAGCAGGGATACCCACCTCTGCTGACCCCCTCTCCAGCCTCTACAGGATCCCTGCAGGATCGCCCCCTCTGTGAAGGCCCTCTATCCCCCCAGGGATCTACCTCAGATCACACAGGCCTCACACCATATGCCTTCCCTGCCAGTGACTCTGCTTCTCACATGGACTCCCTCTTTCACAGATTCTCTGAACTTTTGGACAGAGGCCTGGCTCAAACAGCAGCCAAAATTACAGGGGACCTGAAGGCAGACTTTATTAATTTAGGGGCCCGAATCGATGCAATCGAACACAAAATGGAGGACACTATAGCCATCACTAACCAACAATCGCAGCACATCAGCACTGTACAAGATCAACTGGACCTAGCAATGGCTCGTATTGACGAACTCGAGAATAGGTCAAGAAGATATAACATCAGAATTCGTGGCCTACCGGAAACAATTCTCAATGTCCCAGAAGCAGTCCAAGACCTGATTAAACAGCTAATCCCTAATATCTCCTCTCAACGCCTTGAATTGGACAGGGCACACAGAGCCTTAGGGCCCCCCAGAAAAGACGGCACCCCAAGAGATATTATTGCTAAGCCGCACCACTACACAGTTAAAGAGGAAGTGATGAGACAGGCCAGGTCCTCTCACTCCGTTCAGTGTATGGGACACCCAGTGCAGATCTTCGCTGACCTCTCACCCTCTACGATCCAGAAGAGGAGATCGTTGAAGCCACTGCTTCTCGCTCTCACCCAAAGAGACGTGAGATACAAGTGGGCCTTCCCCTTCGCGGTTAAATTCTCCGTCAAAGGGAAACAATATGCCTTCTCCTCCCTCCCAGAAGATGAAAAACTTCTCCTGCGCCTGAAAATCATCTCCCAGGAAGCCGAAATGGACACAACCAATGCCGGGACCAACTCTAACAAACGTCAGACCCCCACCAGCCCTCAATCTCCCCTGTGGTCAACAGGAAAAGCAAAGAAGGCCAAAGACAACAACCAAACCTGAAGCCAGTGATGATGAGAACTGCATCGCTTTTCTCCCGAATGTGAAGTGGGGATTGGATTGAACATCCCCATGATTATAGGGGATCCCCCCGTGTCTACCGGGCTACGTTTTCTGACTTATCAGAATTTTTTTTTGCCTTTGCTGGTTCCAAGGAGGGACTTTTTTTTTTTATTTATGTTTAGATTTTTGTTCAATTCTTCCCTCTTTCGTTTTTTCTGCTTTTTACTGGCCCACTGCCATTTAGACTGGGCACAGGGGAGCTGCACCTCTCCGGATTGAGAGGGGCGGTACCCTTAAGCCTAGTTATGGGGGGGGGAGTGGGATTTTCACCCCCAGTTCTAGGGAATTATATAGGTCTAGACTATGGACGCTCTGCTGAGATAGCGATTTAATGAAGACCTAGAAGGTTACTGCACTGGGCATAGGCTTAGGGCCACTAGTTGGCCAAACTGTTGTGAAAACCTGATAGTCACCGGTAATAGCTTAAAATTTTCTTTGTTTTTACTTGCTCTTTTCTTTTAAGTTTCATTTTGGGCGTTCGGTTTCGTGAGGAAACACATGCACACCCACCTAACCCTTAGACACCCGTAGGTCTCTGGGGGCTAGGTTGTTTGCGCCCAGATGGGCCAGACACACTCCATTTTTTTCTTAAAAGACATAAGGGACTTCTCCTTCCCTGCGTCTTTCCTTTCCTTTCTAGGAGACCTTTTCTCTGCTATCCTTCTCCCCCTCCCCTCCTCCATGTGCACATCAATGTACCTAATCACAATTTATGTTTCAGATACCACACACACCCCCACGGAAGTTCCTGAAATCTCTCCACCAAGAAGAAGGAATGACCATCATCCTCAGACCCGGGTTCCCCCACATCAAAGGGTAAGTGAGGACCGTTGCACTGCACTCCACCTGCTCCATGGCTAATAACACCACAGATGAACTCCGCATAGCCTCACACAATGTCCAGGGAATCAACTCCCAGATTAAGAGGAGAAAAGTACTCGATTACTACAAACACCTCAAGCTAGACATCGTTATGCTGCAAGAAATGCACTTCCCCTCCCGGTATAGCCCTAAGTATCTACATCCCCACTTCTCACAGTTCTTCTTAGCGAGCGCGGATAACAAAACTAAGGGAGTTGCAATCATCGTTTCCAAACATCTTAAATTTGTAAAGATCTCTGAATTCGCCGACCCAGAGGGCAGGTTCATCCTGGTCAAAGGCACAGTGGCGGACCACCTGTATTCCCTGGTCTCCTACTATGCCCCAAATAGAGGTCAAGCGAAATTTTTTGACACCCTACTGCGCAGCCTCGCTCAGAAACTGGAGGGAACGGTCATCTTTGGTGGAGACTCAAACGCAGCGTTCGATCAGGGTTTGGACAAGTCTAAACCCCTATCGACCCAACTAACACGACCCACCAAGGAGAGCCTCAGGATCGCAAAAATAATCCACGCCCACGGTTTAGCTGACACTTGGAGGGAACTTAATCCCAACAAAAGGGACTATACCCATTACTCGTCACCTCATAACACCTATGCGAGGATTGACCACATTTTAACCCCTTCCACCCTTCTTCCCCTGATTCACAGAGCTCAAATCAGAGAGTCGACCCTCTCGGACCACTCCATAGTCACCATATCTCTCAAAACTGGCCCCCTGGGCGTACCCAGGAGACATTGGAGACTGAATGAGTCACTATTATCTGACCCCATCAGGGTCACTGAACTCGAAAAAGCCCTACAAGAATACTTTAAACTCAATAAATCGGAGGATATTTCTCCAGAAACGTTATGGGCCGCACATAAAGCTTTTATACGGGGTAAACTCATCCAGATTGCCACTCAAACCAAACATGCACAGAAAGCAGACATAATCCGGTTGGACAGGGAATATACCTCACTGAAGGCTGCCCATAAAAAGGACCCCTCCAAGACCCCTATTCACCTTATCGACAAAGCTAGACTAGACCTTAATTTAGCACTGACATCCAAAGCCGAAAAGGCCGTCCGCTGGAATGGACAAAAATTTTACACTTAGGCAGACAAGATAGGTCCCCTCCTAGCTAAAAAACTCTCCCCCCGCATTAGGACCCTCGCCTTTCCCAAACTCAAAATAAATGGTCAACCCCCCACGACCAACCCTTCAAAGATTCTAGAAGCCTTTCGGGATTTCTACTCTAAATTATATAGCCAAAAAAATACACCACACGCGAACTTAATCCCTCAGTTCCTGGAGGGTATCTCCCTACCATCCCTAACAGATACCCATAAACAAAAGATGGAAATACCCATCACAGAGGAGGAGGTTTTGGGGGTCATAAAAGATCTAAGAGGGGGGTCAGCTCCAGGTCCTGATGGTCTTTCGGTAGCATACTACAAATCTTTTACAGCCATACTAGCACCTCACCTGACCTCCTTCTTTAATTCCAAAACCAATGGAACCCCCCTTGACATCCACCTCAATACCGCCTTAATCACAGTCATACCTAAACCTGACAAAAACCACGAAGACGTTAGCAATTACAGACCAATATCACTCATCAACAACGACCTAAAAATACTCACCAAAATAATGGCCAACAGGCTGTCATCCTTTATTAGTCAATATATACATAAGGACCAGGTGGGATTCATACCCGGGAGACAGGGTCCTGACCAAATAAGGAGAGCAATAGACATCACCTCGATTCTTCAAACAAACTGGGAAGGGGGGCCAAATCAATCGGGATTCCTTCTATCATTAGACCTGCAGAAGGCCTTTGACACGGTCTCTTGGAAATACATCTTTACCGTGCTGGAGAGATGGGGATTTGGCGACCGTTTCCTGGGAATTCTACATGCTCTCTACTCACAACCAAAGGCCCACATACGACTCCAGGGACATTACTCCGACTCAATAGACATTTTACGTGGCACTAGACAGGGGTGCCCTCTATCCCCCCTAATCTTCGCAATAGCCATAGAAACCTTAGCGATCGCAATCCGACAGAACCCGGACATAAAGGGGGTGACCTGTGGAGACCAGACGCACAAATGTGGGCTTTTTGCCGACGACATCCTCCTTTTCCTGACATCCCCCCTCACTACACTACCTAACCTCTGCCTATTGTTAAGGAACTTTGCTAAAATCTCTGGACTCGAAGTCAATTTCGCCAAATCTCAAGCCCTTAATATTTCGTTACCACCACGAACAGTTGACTCTCTAAAACAATCCTTCCACTTCAAATGGGGCGACACCTCCATTTGCTACCTAGGTATCACATTGACAGCCAAGACGGAAACTCTCTATGCACAAAATTACCCTTCTCTCTTTAGGAAACTGGAGGCTGACCTTACTACATGGTCAAAACATGAATTATCCTGGCTGGGTCGGATAAACTCCATTAAGATGACCTTACTCCCCAGGCTCCTCTACTTCTTCCGTTCCCTCCCTATCCCAATAAGGAAAAATCACCTAAAAGCTTTACAGAGTAAAATTCTCCAGTTTATCTGGGGTAAGAAAGGATATCGTATCCCTCAGAACACCCTATTCCTTCACAGACGCAAGGGAGGGCTGGGTCTCCCAAATCTACATAAATACTACTTAGCGGCTAGATTAGCCCAACTATCCTCAATCTACTCGCGGTATGAAAAACCAGATTGGGTAACTATTGAAAGACAGGCCACCCCCAAACATACACTAGACTACATACTTTGGTGCCCGACTAAATCTAGGCCGCCCATCCTGTCACCCACTTTATCCCACTCCTACGCCCTTTGGGACTCCCTCCGACACTCCACTGCCCTGGTCTCCACATGTCGTCCCCTAGCACACTTATTCCACAACCCTGATTTTCCACCTGGACTGGACATCTCAGCATTCAAATGGTGGCTGGACAAAGGGCTATACCGGATAGGGCACTTTTTCACCCCCAATGGACCAATCACCCTCAATTTCTGTATCAAACACCTAGACCTCCCGGATTCGGAAAGATTCCGTTTTCACCAAATCTCACACTATCTACACTCAATTTGGCAGGAGAAACCGCTCCCCCCTAAATTCACTACATATGAACAATGGTGCGGACAAGCCATGGAGCAGAGGGGAGGCATATCTGTGATATATTCGGCCCTCACTTACCCTACGAACAAAACCACATACATGCAAGCCTGGGAGGCTGACTTCCAATGCAGCAGGGACATAGAGATTTGGCAAGCAGCTCTAACTAAATCCTTTAAGGGGATCCAGAACATCTCTTTGATGGAGGCAAGCATCAAACTGATAACCAGATGGTACATGACCCCTACCAGGTTAGCAGCAATCTATCCCTCAGCGAACCCCCTGTGTTACAGAGGATGTCAACACCGGGGCACGATGGCCCACATTTGGTGGGAATGCCCCAAACTGCGCACTTTTTGGAGGAAAGTTTTCTCTATGATTTACAAGGTGACGGCTTGCCAGATCCCTAGGTCCCCAGAGGTGGCTATTCTTAATACTAACCTTCCTGGAATCTCAAAGGCTAAACAAACACTGATCAATTTTATATTGCTGGGCACTAAAATCTCCATTGCCAAAGCCTGGAAACAGCCGAGGCCCTCGTTTAACGCAGTAAAAAGGAAGGTTTCATGGATCATGGCCCAAGAAAAACTCTATAGCATCACGTCAAACACCTCCAAGAAATTCCAAACAATATGGGAACCTTGGGCCCAATTTATGGGAACCTCCCTCATACCAGGGGTTCAGGTGCGCATCACCACCTAACCCACAACTAGACTGCTTTATTCCTCAGTATTAATAGAGGTACACAAAGGCACCCCTTTTCCCTCCCCACCCACCTTAAAGAACCCACCCACCCCTCTTCCCGCCTCACTCTTCTCTTCTTCTCTTTCACCTCTTCTTCCTGTCTTCTATCTCACTTTAAATTAACTATCTGGTTGCATTTCGATGGAAAGCTTCCATACGGTATAGTACCTAGCTTACGGGGACTCATAACCCCTACACACTCCTGATGGCCCAAACCAAACGGGCAAAGGAGAAGTAGGGAGATTTCCCCACCTGGCACAGCTAGATCCCGTCAGGGGTGCCGGGGACGGGGAAAGATCCCGTGCTGTGTGGGGGGCAAAACATGGAGACTGCTTACTTAAAGCTTAGTTAAGGTTATATATCAGGCTGTCCTCTCCACCAGCCCTTGAGGCATAGACACCGTATATTATCTGTTCTTTTTTTTTTCTTTGTTTGCACTCGAATTGTAACCTTTTTGTCTCATGCTCGAGGAGGCGTTCCCTCCTGTGCAATCTAAATATGTTAATGCATAATTTGTATGACATCATTGAAAATAAAAACATATTGAAAGTAGAAAATAATAGAGGTAAATATCACACTAAAAGACTACTGGGGTAGGACCCCGGCGTTAAGTAAGGCTCAAAGGCTGCCCTTTTTGACCGTCCGTTACCATTACTGATCTATTTTTCTTTTTCATTAGTGTGTAATTTACCTATATTGTCAAATTTGTCAATGCTAAGAGAGAGAGAGTACAAGACAAGTTGATAACAAGTGGTGGTTGTTGTTATTGTTCCACATACTAATGGCATTTGTAGCCTGAGCCTCAGCCTGTGCATTTAAATAAATAAAACTGTTGAACTATTGATTCTTCCCATAGCAACAAGCACAACCCACAAGTATAGTATTAGGCATGCTTCTTATGTTAGAAATATAAAAACCTGAAGAGAATAATAAAAACACTTCTATTTGTTTTGGTTCATTTTAACCACTTGCTTACTGGGCACCCTTCCTGCCCAGACCAATTTTCAGCTTTCAGCACTGTCACTCTTTTAATGACAATTTTGAGGTCATGTTACAGTGTACCCAAATGAAATTTTTATCATTTTTTTCACTTAGATAGAGCTTTCTTTTGGGGGTATTTAATTGCTGCTGAGTTTTTTTATTGTTTGCTAAATAAAACAAAAAAGGACTGACATTTTTGAAAAAAACAAACAAAACTGTTTCATAGTTATAAAATGTTTAAAACAGGTAATTTTTCAACTTCACTGATGTGCACTGATGAGGCTGCACTGATGGGCACTGATAAGGTGGCACTGATAAGCACTGATGAGGTGGCACTGATAGGTGGCACTGATAAGCGGCATCGATAAGTGGCACTGATGGGCACTGATGATCACTGATGGGTGGCACTGATGGGCACTGGTAGGCACTGGTAGGTGACACTGATAGGCAGCACTGATCTGTGGCACTGATTATGAGACACTTATGGGTATTGATTGGCAGCACTGGTGGGCATTGATGGGTGGCACTGTGGGCACTGTGGGCACTGGCAGGTGGCACTGTGAGCACTGGTGAGTGGCACTGGTAGTTTGCACAGTGGGCACTGGCAGCTGACACTGGTGGGCACAGAAAATGCAGCCCTGGCATTCTGTGTGAGGGACCGTTATCCCTCTGACAGAAGCCGGCGATCAGCCTTTTTTCCCCTCACACTAATAGCGTGAGGAAAAAAAATACAGATTACCGAGCTTCTGTTTACATCACGTAATCAGCTGTAATTGGCTGACAGCTGATCATGTGGTAAGGGGCTAGGATCGACCCCTTACTCGGGTCTGTGATAGACTTGGTGAACACAGAGCGTGCCACCCGTGACCCGCAGGGACGCGCAGACAGCGCCTGCTCAGGAGGACGTCCATGGATGCCCTCCCGGCAATTAAGCCTCGCGCTGTAGCGTTTCTCGGCTATAGCACAAGTGGCAAGTAGTTAAGGAAAAAACTTTGTGTCAACATAACCCTTGCTTTATTCTGCCAACCTCTAGAGAAGTCACCTGTAACACTAAATACCCTTTTTGCAAAGGCTTGAGAAGCTGGCATAGCCAACAGGTCTAATACAAAAGGTTTTAGCTGGTGATAAAAAGTGTCATTCTTTGACAGACAAAAATCTGTTACGGTGTCCTTACTGGTGGCAACTTGGTGCAAAAGCTCTTCCTTATATTTTCTGATCTGCTGCTTTATGCTGTTTGAGGAGATCCTCTGCCTGCTCTTCTGCGGCATTTAGAAAGAAACCGAAAGACTGGCTTCTTAGATGTGGATGCCGGTGGCAGTGCTTCTTCCATTTCCTGTGATAGCTCTTCCACCACATCATTTTCTTCAGACAATTCCTCATGTTGTGTGTGCGGCAATGTGGTATTTCTTGCCGCATACTCCTCTGCATTTTTAAGCAGTTCCTGAATATTCTCATCTGCCACATCAACAAGTGTTTCACAGATGATAGGGTTGACAAAACAAGCAGCTGGATCTAGTTGGATCTAAGAATGAAGCAAAACGCTGGTTCACACTCCCTTTCATTCTCTGTGCAATTGTGGCAAGGTCTTGGTAGCTAGTGTTCTGTTTAAAGTCCAAAAGATGGCTGAGCAGATCAAAGAGGGCAGGGACAGCCAGGGACATGGACATGGTGTCACTCTGGAGGGTTTTAGTATGTTCTGCAAAAGGCAGCAGTAGGTCATGCAATGATGTGAGCTTTTGCCTTTCACTAGGGAGCAAGCTGTCCCATCCCATGTTGTTTTTTTTAGATTTGGCAGACTGACTTTTTCAGTTTGAGGAGTCTTGCGATCATGTTGAATGTACTTGACCAGCGT
The DNA here is from genome assembly GCA_037952925.1 of Lithobates clamitans. NCBI lineage: Eukaryota > Metazoa > Chordata > Amphibia > Anura > Ranidae > Lithobates > Lithobates clamitans. The sequence goes on from JBBGZY010000272.1 coordinate 6,558,791, forward strand.
GTGAGGCAGTCATTTAAAAAAATAAGGCCACAATGCTCCAATAGCGTCTGTGTTGCAATTGAAGACTTGCGGAAGAGGTTCACCATTGATCTTTCTTTATCCAGTATTCTCTTCACACTTGCCTCCTTATGCACCATGTGTATATCCACTTGACAACTGGGCACTTAAACCCCCTTCCTAACCAGACCAATTTTCAGCTTTTGGTGCTCTCACAATTTGAATGACAATTACTCAGTCATGCAACACTGTATCTATATGAAATTTTTGTCCTTTTTTTCACACAAATGGAGCTTTCTTTTGGTGGTATTTAATCACCGCTGGGTTCTTTATTTTTTGCGCCGTAAAAGAAAAAAGACCGAAAAATCTGTAAAAAAATACATTTTTCTTCATTTCTGTTATAATATTTTGCAAACTAGTAATTTTTCTTCATATATTTTGGCCAAAATTTATACCGCTACATATCTTTGGTAAAATTAACCCAAATCGGTGGATATTATTTGGTCTTTGTGAAAGTTATAGAGTCCAAAAGCTATGGTGCGAATATCTGAAAATTGATCACACCTGAAGTACTGACGGCCTATCTAATTTCTTGAGACCCTAACATTCCAGAAAAGTACAAATACCCCCCAAATGACCCCTTTTTGGAAAGAAGTCATTCCAAGGTATTTAGAAAGATGCATGGTGAGTTTTTTGAAGTTGTCATTTTTTCCCACAATTCTTTGCAAAATCAAGGTTTTTTTTTTACTTTTTTTTTCTCCCACAAAATTGTCATATTAGCAGGTTATTTCTCACACACCGCATATGCATACCACAAATTACACCCCAAAACACATTCTGCTATTACTCCTGAGTACGGCGATACCACATGTGTGAGACTTTTACACAGTGTGGCCACATACAGAGGCCCAACATGCAGGGGAGCACCTTCAGGCGTTCTGGAGCACCCAGGCCAATTCTGACATTTCTCTCCTACATGTAAAAATCATCATTTATTAGCTAGAAAATTACATAGAACCCCAAAACATTATATATGTTTTTTTAGCAAAGACCCTAGAGAATACAATGGCGGTCGTTGCAACTTTTTATCTCGCACGGTATTTGCGCAGCAATTTTTTTAACGCTTTTTTTTGGAAAAAAAACTGTTTTGTGCTTTACAAAAACCAAAACAGTGAAGTTAGCCTAATGTTTTTGCATAATGTGAAAGATGAAGTTACGCCGAGTAAATAGATACCCAACATGTCACCTTTCAAAATTGCACGCGCTTGTGGAATGGCGCCAAACTTTGCTACTCAAAAATCCCCATAGGCGACGCTTTAAAAATTTTTACTGGTTACATGTTTTGAGTTACAGAGGAGGTCTAGGGCCCAAATTATTACTCTCGCTCTACCGATCGCAGCAATACCTCACATGTGTGGTTTGAACACCGTTTTCATATGTGGGCGGGACTTACGTATGCGTTCGTTTCTGCATGCGAGCACGCAGGGACAGGGGCGCTTTAAAATTTTTTTATTTTTTTTTATTGTTCATTTTACTTTATTTATTTTAGTTTGATGCTTTTTTCCAAAAAAAAAAAATTTTGACCACTTTTATTCCTATTACAATGTAATAGGAATATGGCATGACAGGTCCTCTTTACATTGAGATATGGGGTCAATAAGACCCCACATGTCACCTCTAGGCTGGGAAGCCTGAAATTAAAAAAAAAAAAAAAAAACATCCTGGCTTCGATCGTAGCGGTGAGTCGGTAGAAGCGCGGGAGGGGGGGACATCCCCTCTCGCCTCCCGTAAGAATGATCAAGCAGTGGAACAGCCGCTATGATCGTTCTCATGGTGTAGGGAATCGCCGGCTGATATCTGAATGATGCCTGTAGCTGCAACCATCATTCAGATATCTCCGCACAAAGTCAAGGACGTTGTATGACGGCCGGCGGGCGGGAAGTGGTTAAAACGCTTTTTTTTTTTCAACACAAAGTTGTCCATTTATACAATATTTCTACCACATAACATGTACATACCAAAAATGACACCCCAAAATAGATTCTCCTACTCCTCCTGAGTACGGCGATACCACATGTGTGAGACTTCCACAGCCTGGCCACATACAGAGGGCGAGTACAGCTGAGCATGGCTCAGCATGGCAGGGTATGGCTGGGTATTGCGGAGTATGGTGGGGTATTGCGGAGTATGGCGGGGTATTGCGGAGTATGGCGGCACTTTCGGTAAGAATTGGTGAACATGTCAGGAATATCAAGAAAGGGTATAAATACCATAGTGTGTCGAAACATTTTAGGGACATACACAGGAGAGACCCCAGACACCTGAAGTTTTATGTGATAGATAAAATAGACTGGAGAAACCTGAATATGCGTAGGGAAGTATCCAAAAATGAAACCTACTGGATATTTAAATTAAATACAATGAAACCTATGGGCTTGAATGTTGAACCAGATGTGAACTGCTACATAGAGGATTTTTAAACACATTATTATAATTTTTTATATTTTGTATTCTTATTAATTTAGCGAGGCTTAAGCCCCAAATCGTAAGACGAGCGGGGACGAGGCTTGCTCCGTACGCCGGTGGACGAAATAGACGGCGACCTCTTTCCATTCATTTAAGCTGCTGGATGAGCTTGGTGCCGGCCCATGGACACCACAAACATGTGAGTTTTATAGCCTTTTTTTACATGATTTTAAATAAACAGTTTAAGCATACTGCGCTATGATCGCTGTTTGATTGTTTTCCATGAGGACGGATATACTTGCAACACTGCATTGGGGACAGCACAAAGCCAAATAATAAAGCAGATTGGTTATCCTTCAATGAACCAAGGGCCTATATTTATTAGCATCTGGTGAGTGGCCAATTTATGTGGTGGTGGTTTTGGCACTGGAAGTCACAATAATCACGAATGAGAAATAAAAGCACAGAAACAGCACTACTGTAGTGGATAGCCCATCCAGGGACCCACGTCTTCATTAGCACACCAGCACAAGTGCACTATAACTGGACCCTATTTATTTTATTTTATTTTATCAGTTTCTTTTACACACTGATTGGTAGTTTTGAGTGGTGATACTAAGTATTAGTGAACAATCACTAATGTATATGTATGATTGACTTAGATAAAGTGGTGGTTTTGGTATTACATTATTGGAGGTAGCGCAGCCAATACCAGGTATATACACATTTTATATATTTTTTCACTTGTTGAAGGAATTGTTTTTTTTGACTGCAGCAACCAGGGTCTTTGATTCAATTTTGTTTATTAAGTGTATATTGAAGTTTTATATTGAAGCACATATAGGATTGTGCCGGTGGCACACACATTATAAATGTATGCACCATGCGGACTACAAGTTACAAAGTATGTGCCACACATGGTGTCCGGTCCATGTGGATCTATTGGTATCTAACAAGTGGAACACACAGCCAAATAAGCATAAAGTATAGAAAAGGTTTCTGTTCCATTCTATTATTTTAACACTTAACATCTTATGGGAATACTTTTACAGTACACAAGGCTTCAAATAAAGTGGAAAAATAACAAATGTGCACCCAAAGTGTAGAGCAGATAACGCCCCATATCAATCATCTCATATCCATGTGATAATTGACTGGTGTCAACCAAGTCATCATGTAAAAGAATAATAAAAATGGCTCATCAATTTCGGTCTCAGCCACAGAGTCACTTTCTGTCATGGGGGAGTCTTCCTTACTAGAGCTGGGTGGTTCTGCTGCTGCTGTGGTTTGTTTAAATGGTGCCACCATATTGCTCCCATTGTCTGTTATCACTGTACGGATCTTCCTCTTTGGTAATGCCCATTGGCACCCTGCACAACAGTCCGCTCTCTAGCCTTCTGATGAAGGAGTCGATTGAGAACACGTATAGCAAAGGGCTCAGCAAACACCCCTGGTGTACCCAAGATCCATCCCTGAAGGGCCGTCCAACCCAACTGTTAACAAGCATGAAGCTCTCTGTATAAAGTCTTAATCCATCCAATAAACCCATCCTCCAGGCCATACTTGTCAAGGAGAAGCCAGAGGTACTCATGGTTGACACAATCAAAAGCCTTCATCTGATCCAGTGCCAGCAAATACTTTCCCCAGCCTTCAGCCCTGCAATGTTCCAGAGCCTTCCAGACAGCTAACACCACTAAAAAAGTGCTCCTGCCCTGGACCGAACAGTGCTGCTGATGAGAAAGCAATCTGTCTGCTACTGACGACAAGCGTCAGAAAATTATCTTCGCCAGAAACTTTCTATCGATATTGAGGAGGTTAATGGGGCACCAATTCTCAATCATCGAGGGATCCTTGCCTTTTGACAACAGAATTACAGCAGATTGTCTCATGGAGGGAGGGAGTGAATCCTCTTGCAGACAGCTGTTAAATACCTCCACAAGGTAAGGTACCAAGCTGGATATAAAAGTCTTATACAATTTAGCCGTCAATCCATCTGGCCCAGGTGTTTTCTTAATAGCCAGACCGTCTATAGCTTTGACTACCTCTTCTGCTGTGATTTCCCCCTTCATTCCGCTGGCAGGTTTGTTATTTCCCAGACCTGGTGCAGAAAACTCGACATCTTTGCCTTATCAAGGTACTTGATCAAGGTACTCCCCCAGAAGACCCACATAAAAAGACCTCAAGACCTCCAGGATCCCTGACATGGATTTCATCAAAGTGCTCATACTATCCCTTAGCCCAACAACCGTCTTACTGCTGCACTTTGTTTGCAGTTCTGATTAGGGTTGGGCGAGTGATATTTCCTGTAGTCCCTTTCCAGAACCAAAGAAGCGTGCAGCTCATACTGATCCGTCCTAAGGAGAAGTTTCACCTCAGAGACTGCTCCTGAATCTCCACCACTCGAGACAAAGCAATCAAGTTTTCTCCGCAGCTGCTGGTAGGCAATGTACCCACTAATATCTGAAGCATTGAGAATAACAGACAGCATAAGGTGATTGGAGAACTCCACCATACGAAACTCAGGAGCCGAAAAGGCAGAGTTCCCCTTAAAAAAAAAAACTATCTATCCTTCTCTCACAACTGCCCCGCCTAAATGTGTAACCCATGCTGTCTGGGCAATGCTTAATATGCCCATCTTCCACATTTGCTTCCCTGGCTATAGTATTAAGAAAGACGCTATCATATCTCAGGTTGTCTGTGGTGCCTTTCCTGTCTTTGGGCCTAGTGGTGTTAAAATCACCTTCAAAGACAACTTGCCGAGATGTAAAAAGGAAAGACTTAATCTTTGTAAAGAGGAATTTTCTGTCCCACCTAGTTTGTGGTCCATAAATATTTATTAAACATAGATCATGCCCCTTCACAAAGATGTCCAGGACCATACACCTTCCAATCTCTACCTTGATAACCTGCTGACATGTTACCAAGCCAGTAAAAAGTACTGCAACTCCGCAGTAAGTCTCAGCCACAAGAGATCAGAAGGAGGGCCCAAGCCTCCACTACCGCTTTGCCAGGTAGACATCGGCAATGCTATTTAGCCAGGTCTCTCACAAAAATAAAATATCATTATCCATCTCACTGAGCAAAACTAAGGCCATATTACGAGCCCTTACAGATTTTATGCTGGCAACATTAATCGTTACCACCTTTTTTAGAGTGGGAACTGAATCAGGGTGATTGAGGTAGGCATTTCTTATCTGGAGCTCCTTCCTCCCTTACTGGAGAACTTGACCTCTTTAGGGAACACTCTACCTCATCCTCCTCCATCTGAGACACAGATTTAGAAGACTCCTCCTCCCCCTCAGATAAGGACCCAAACTTGTTTCCCAGAGGTAGATCATCTTCCTCTAAAGATGAAACCGAGGAGGCAGAGGTCAGCACTACCCTATTCCTCCTTCTCCCCACCTTGGTCCACTCTCCCTCCTCCCCTGAAGCATTACCCTGAAAGGCCTCATCTACATCATTAGCAGTGGCAATTTCCCTCTTCTTCACCTTAGAACCTCCACTAGAGTCTTACGCTGACTCAGGGAAGGCCCCGATGAAGCTGCCACCTCAGATCTGCACAAATCTGCCCCTTTGGCAGCCTCAGCCAATCTGAATGACTTAGATACATTTGGAACACTGGGCACCTGAAACACTGGGGAAGAACACACAAAAGAAGTAGACACAGTAGGGAGCACAGACTGGCGAGCAGACACAAGAGGAGTCACACCTTCAGATTGGGAAACTGACACCTGAGGAGGCCCCTCAGGACTAGCTGAAACAAGCTCCACTAACCCCTTGCTGCCCCCTACAATCCTCCTTCTCCATACTCAGCAGTTCTTCCACCACCTCTGGCTGATTATGAAGGGCTTCAGTGCAAAGGCTATAGGGGTGACCTAACTTGTTACAGAGATTACAATGAATACCATTGCAATCCTTTGCAACGTGCCGTAAGCCATGACAGAGGGAACATTTCTGCACAGAACATGAGCTTAAAAAATGCCCCTTTCCACCACAGCGATGACACAACTCTGGTTGTCCTGCATAAAAAGTAATAATCCTGTCACGACCTATAAAGGCAGACGAAGGCATGTTTTTAAAAACATTACCCATGACATGCAGTTTTACCAACACTGTCCATCCTCCTGTCCATATCTCCCTATCATCTACAACTTTCCTCAAGGGGACTTGGACATCCGCATATCTCCCCAACCACACCCCCAGATACGCAGCAGGAATGGACTCATTATGTACTAAAATGGTGATGTTTTGTATAATGGCTTAGATAACTTTAGGTAACAAACCTTCTCATCTTGGGGACTTCTTCGCCAGACAACCAATCCTTCAGCCTTGACAAAGGAGAGGTCATACTCATATGACCCAAATGGGCTGATAAGGGCCAAAAATCTCCTCCGCTTTAAAACCAATCCCCAGAATACGGTCCACCACATCTCTCCTATTTCTGGGGGCCTTCTCAAGTGCACCTCAATTGGGCCACATTGTGGCATTTAAAAGGAGCTACCATATGTACCGGGTGTCAGATTGGCCTGACCTTCACTCACATCACTCCTAGCGACCGCAAAATAACTGCACCTACTCACCCTTGGGACAGGTGCAGCCACTGCTGCAGCATAGTAAATAACCACATTCCTTGCAACATCCTGTACATTACTTTTCATTACAGGCCCCTGTTTAGAGAAGGTAGAAACAACATTATTGTCAGAAACAGATGGAGCAGAGACTTCTGACACAGAAATATAATTTACATTACCCTTGGTAATTCTTATTTCATTACCAGAAACTAAAGGGTTACCAACAATGGTCCTTATCAGCACTCTTCACAGCAGAGTCTGCACACCCTTCACTGGCTTTCTGTACACAGGTGGGAGTCCTAGCCAGGAGATGAGCTTGCTCTCCGCTGCCCTCTACTGCACCATCCATAGGAACTACACCTCCATTATGTTGTATAGGCAAGTTGGGAACAAAAACAGCTTTTTCTGTCACCCGTTGTTTTAAAGGATTTGGGAGAACATCATTAACCTCTTCTTCATCCTCAGACAATCCAGACATGGCAAACTTGCAACCATGCAAAGGCAATTTCATTTCTGTAATGAACTTTAGCATACCTGCTCCCATCACAGGCTCAGATGGATCATCTTGCTCCATGGCCTGCTGCTGCTGTGACAAGGGCACAGAACTTCCATGGCACGATGACATGCTGCCAGACAAAACATCTGACTGCTGATCACCCGCAGCCTGTCTGCCAGAGCATTCTCCACTTTCTGCAGGCATACTGATACTTGGCACAGGAAACACAGTCCAAGCCCATAGAAGCTTTTTTGCATTGCACTGACCTTGGCTTTTCACACTTCGGTGATGCCTGTATTCCATTTGCCTCTATGGCCCCTCTACGCATTGCACTGAAGTGATCATCATTGCCATACTTTTCCTTGAAAGCTTTGCTGGTTTCTTTCAAATGCAGCCACCAGCAGACTCTGCTTTTCCACTTTGGCCTCCAAAGCCATTAACTCGGGCCACATCTGTCTTCTCTTGGAACTGTGAAGCCGGTCACTTACAATTTTTTTAGGCTTGAAGTCAAGCAATTTCCTCCTTGGTGACTCTTGCAATCCTCGCACAAACCTTCTTTCTGTAGGTTGCCAGGCTTTCGCCTTTAGCTGGGCCATTTCCCAGGTCCTCAAACACTGATATGGGAGCACTCTGGCCATCCGGGGGATCCTTCCTTGGGTCCACCCCAGGTTCCTGCATCCACTCTGGGTATAGGTAGCAATCAAGCTCCTTGGATTAGTAGGCCTCACTGGAGCTCAGGGAGCAGCAGTAGTACAGCCACACCCTTTGCAGCTGTAACATCTTAAACTCTTCTGGGAAGGCTGTCCAAAAGGTTTAGGAGTGTATATATAGGAATGTTTGACCATTCTTCCAGGTCAGGCACTGATGTTGGACGAGAAGGCCTGGCTTGCAGTCTCCACTCTAATTCAACCCAAAGGTGTGCTATCGGGTTGAGGTCAGGACTTTGTGCAGGCCAGTCAAGTTCATCCACCCCAAACTTGTTTATCCATGTCTTTATGGACCTTGCTTTGTGCACTGGTCCAAATCATTTGGTGGAGGGGGGGATTATGGTGTGGGGTTGTCTTTTAGGAGTTGGGCTTGGCCCCTAAGTTCCAGTGAAGGGGACTCTTAAGACGTCAGCACGCCAAGACATTTTGGACAATTTCATACTCCCAATTTTGTAGGAACAGTTTGGGAAAGGCCCCCTCCTATTTCAACATGACTGGCACCATTGCACAAAGCAGGGCCAATAATTGGACCCCCCGGTGCCCAAGGCGGTCGCCATTTGTTCCCGGGCGATCAGAGGTGAGGGGGAGGCCATCCATTCATGGCCACCCCCTCCTGATCGCTCCCGGCGAATGAAAATGCTTCCTCTCCCTCTGTAATGTAAACAGAGGGAGAGGAAGTGATGTCATCCCTCCTCGAGCCGGTCTTTTCGATCCGGCGCCGAGGAGAGAAGACATCCTAAGTAAGTGCACCAACACTACACTTCCAGTAGAACAGGCTAGGCACACTTTTCACCCCCCATCACCCACCGATCACCCCCTGATTACCCCCCTGTACCCCCTGTCACACTGACAATAATAGCAGTTTTTTTTTGCATTGGTGTCAGTTTGTGACAGTTATAAGTGTTAGGGCAGTTAGGTTAGCCCCCTTTAGGTCTAGGGTACCCCCCCTTAGGTCCAGGGTACCCCCCTAACCCCCCCTAATAAAGGTCAACCCCTTGATCACCCCCCGTCGCCAGTGTCACTAAGCAATCGTTTTTCTGATCGCTGTATTAGTGACACAGGTGATGCTAGTTAGGGAGGTAAGTATATAGGTTCGCTGTCAATGTTTTATAGCGAAAGGGACCCCCATATACTACCTACTAAAGGTTTTAACCCCCTGATTGCCCCCTAGTTGACCCTTTCACCAGCGATCACCGTATAAGTGTTACGGGTGACGCTGGTTAGTTAGTTTGTTTTTTATAGTTTTAGGGCACCCGCCATTTATTACCTTATAAAGGTTTAACCCCCTAATTGCGATATAAGTTACATTTTTAGGATCAGATAAGGTCTGCGTCACCCCAGGCAGCACCAGGTTAGCGCCAGTACCGCTAACACCCACGCACACACAGTACACCTCCCTTAGTGCTATAGTATCTGAGCGGATCGATATCTGATCCAATCAGATCTATACTAGCGTCCCCAGCAGTTTAGGGTTCCCATAAACACAGTGTTAGTGGGATCAGCCCAGATACCTGCTAGCACCTGCATTTTGCCCCTCGGCCCAGCCCTGCCCAGCCCACCCAAGTGCAGTATCGATTGATCACTGACACTTACAAAACACTAAGCACACATAACTGCAGCGTTCGCAGAGTCAGGCCTGATCCCTGCAATCCCCAACAGTTTTTTGGTGGCGTTCTGATACAGTCGCTGACAGTCAGGAGCTTTTTTGCCTGTGAGTCTCACTAGTGTACCCCTAAATTTAGAGCCCAAAATGGCAAATCGAAGGTACACTAGTGAAGAGGCCTACACGTTTCTTAGCATGACAGATAGTGAAGAGGAAGTCACTCATCTGTCATATTCAGGCTCAGAATACGATCCTGTAGAGGACAGCGGCTCCATGACAGATAGCTCTGACGACGAAGTTGTGGTCCCTGCCAAGGTCAGGCGTACCAGACCCCAATCTTCTTCTTCTGTCCTTGAAGTGCAAGAACCGCAGGGCTCTCGTATGGAGCAGAGAAGTACTAGCGCCGCTATTCCTTCTGGTGAACTGGCAAGCACCAGCGGCCTAGTACACCCTGGTCGTACATCCAGCACTGCAGTATCACGTGGTGACGTGGCGAGTCCCATAAGTGCAGTTCAAGCTGGCGAGGTGGCAAGCACAAGTAGTGTCCCGCTGCCACCAAGAACACAAAAACAGGCCCGTCGTGCCCATAGTGCCCTTCCTGCTGCATTCGCCAATCCGAATTGGGAACCCACCACTTCTGCAGCACCCATACTTCCCCCATTCACTGGTCAATCCGGAATTCAGGTGGAAACAGTTGATTTTACGCCACTGGATTTTTATTCACTGTTTTTCACAGAAGATCTCCATAGATCTATTGTGGACCAAAGCAATTTATATGCTGGTCAACACATCGCCGCTAATCCCCAGTCCTCCCTTGCCAGAGATTGGAGACCAATTACGGTCTCTGAATTTAAGATGGGCCTTTCCCTCAACATGGGCTTTAATAAAAAGGGTAAGTTGCGGTCATATTGGTCCACTGACCCAATTTACCATATGCCCATGTTCTCTGCTTCCATGGCCAGGGCACGATACGAGCAGATTTTGCGGTTTATGAACTTCAATGACAATGAACTCTGTCGTCCTTGTGGAGACCCTGGATACAATCGGCTCTACAAAATTCGGCCCCTCGTAAACCACTTCAACCAACGTTTTGCAGACTTGTTTACTCCCCATCAAGTTGTCTGCTTGATGAGTCCCTGATTAAATTTTCTGGCCGCTTGTCATTCAAACAGTACCTTCCCAGCAAGCGTGCCAGATACGGGGTCAAGATAATCACGTAGAGCCGACAAACTGCCCTGACTACATAGGAAGCGCTGGCAAGATAGTGTGGGACTTGGTGTCACCCTTATTCGGAAAGGGGTACCACTTGTACGTGGACAATTATTACATGAGCGTGCCACTTTTTAGTTACTTGTTTGATCAGCAGATTGGAGCATGTGGCACCGTGCGACCTAATCGCCGGGGCTTTCCCCAGTGGCTTGTAGATTCCCGTCTTAGGCTGGGGGAGAGAGCCTGCTTGAAGTGTAATAACTTGCTCGCTATGAAGTGGAGGGATAAGAAGAATGCTTTCATTCTCACCTCCCTTCATGCAGACACGACGGCCCAAATTACTACGGCGACTGGTGTTGTGGAGAAACCCCTCTGTGTCCACGAATATAACCAAAATATGGGAGGGGTGGACCTCAACAACCAGTTGTTGGTGCCATACCTAGTTGCCCGTAAGGCCAGATGCTGGTACAAAAAAGTGTCTGTTTATTTATTTCAATTGGCTTTGCTGAACGCTCATGTGCTATACAGAGCTTCAGGACGGACTGGATCTTTCCTTAAATTCCAGGAAGAGATCATCAGAGCCCTTCTGTATCCAGTCGGTGCTCCACCTCACCATCCCCAACCAAATGCAGTAGGCCGGCTGCATGAGAGGCATTTTCCTTATGTTCTCCCGAGTACCCCTACCCAACGAGCCCCCCAAAAAATATGTCGTGTCTGTAGCAAGCGCGGATTTAGGCATGACAGCCAGTGTTATTGTCCCTCCTGTCCTGGCAATCCTGGTCTTTGCATGGGTGAATGTTTTGAACGCTACCATAAACTAGTTGAGTATTAGCGTAGGGTGCAGCACTGCACAGACTACACACTTTCACAGGGTCTCCCAAGATGCCATCGCATTTTGAGAGACCCAAACCTGGTACCAGTTACAAAAGTTAAAGTTATTAAAAAAAGTGTAAAAAAAAATAAAAAAATAAAAAAAATAAAAACACAAAAAAAATAAAATAAAAAAAAACAAAAATAGTTGTCGTTTTATTGTTCTCTCTCTCTCTATTCTCTCTCTATTGTTCTGCTCTTTTTTACTGTATTCTATTCTGCAATGTTTTATTGTTATTATGTTTTACCATGTTTGCTTTTCAGATATGCAATTTTTTTATACTTTACTGTTTACTGTGTTTTGTTGGTAACCATTTTATTGTTTTCAGGTACGCCATTCAGCTGCAGAGCGGATTTATTTATCTTGACAGCAACAGCGTTTGCTCCCACGATATATAAAGGCGTGATTCCAGCGCTGTCGGAGGTGATTTCACCACCACAGTTACATACTTCAGCATATATGCCGGGGGCAGCAGTGGGTGGAGGAGCGATTTGCTCCTGCCTTTTTACGGGAGGATGCCCCCATGCTTCGGCATATATATATATTTTAGGTAGGCACAGGTTGCGTTAAATGTTTTATTTTTTACTATGTTTTTTTTTGTATTTGCTTAGCAGGTATGGTAAGTATTACTGTTATACTGTAATGTTACTTTGTTTTTTTGTTAACCATCATTTGCTTAGCAGGTACGCTATTCAGTTGCAGTGTGGATTTATTTATCTTGACAGCAACAGCGTTTGCTCCAACGATATATGGGGTTATTTGGGGGGGTTGTGCCATCTGGGCATTCCATGACCTCCGAAACTGTGATATATAAAGCCGTGATTCCAGCGCTGTCGGAGGTGATTTCACCACCACAGTTACATACTTCAGCATATATGCCGAAGCGTGGGGGCAGCAGTGGGTGGATATAAATGGTGCATGTATGCCCTATCATTAGAAGTGGGTGGAAGAAGGGAGGTATTCTAATGGTGGGCATACCCACCGATCAATATCTTTTTTTCGTTCAGCCCACAGGTTGAATGAAAAAAAAGTTTACAATATATGCCCAACAAGGACCAGCAACGTACTGGTATGTTGCTGGACTTTGAGTGGTTATACCAGAATGATGCCTGCAGGTTTAGGTATCATCTTGGTATCATGTGGCTAATTAGCCTCTAGATTGCTTTTACAAGCAGTGGGAGGGAATGCCCCCCCCCCACCATCTTCTATGTTTTTCTCTGGCTCTTCTGTCCCAACAGGGAACCTAAAAATGCAGCCGGTGATTCAGCCAGCTGACCATAGAGCTGATCAGAGACCAGAATGGCTCCAAACATCTCTATGGCCTAAGAAACCTCCTCTGTAAATCTAAAGTGGTAACCTGTAAAGGCTTTTAAAGGCTTTTAAAAATGTATTTAGTTTGTCGCCACTGCACGTTTGTGCACAATTTTAAAGCATGTCATGTTTGGTATCCATGTACTCGGCCTAAGATCATCTTCATTACCATTTTAATCTGTAGGGCATTTGCTTTAAAAAATATATATAATGTTTGGGGTTCAAAGTAATTTTCTTGCAAAAAAAAATAATTTTTTCATGTAAACAAAAAGTGTCAGAAAGGGCTTTGTCTTCAAGTGGTTAGAAGAATGGGTGATGTGTGACATAAGCTTCTAAATGTTGTGCATAAAATGCCAGGACAGTTCAAACCCCCCCAAATGACCCCATTTTGGAAAGTAGACACCCCAAGCTATTTGCTGAGAGGCATGTCGAGTCCATGGAATATTTTATATTGTGACACAAGTTGCAGGAAAAAGACAATTTTTTTTTTTTTTTTATGCACAAAGTTGTCACTAAATGATATATTGCTCAAACATGCCATGGGAATATGTGAAATTACACCCCAAAATAAATTCTGTTGCTTCCCCCATTGTACGGGGATACCACATGTGTGAGAATTTTTGGGAGCCTAGCCGCGTACGGGACCCTGAAAACCAAGCACCGCCTTCAGTGTTTCTAAGGGCGTAAATTTTTGATTTCACTCTTCACTGCCTATTACAGTTTCGGAGGTCATGGAATGCCCAGATGGCACAACCCCCCCCCAAACAACCCCATTTTGGAAAATAGACACCCCAAGCTATTTGCTGAGAGGTATAGTGAGTATTTTGCAGACCTCACTTTTTGTCACAAACTTTTGAAAATTGAAAAAAGAAAAAAAAAACATTTTTCTTGTCTTTCTTTATTTTCAAAAACAAATGAGAGCTGCAAAATACTCACCATGCCTCTCAGCAAATAGCTTGGGGTGTCTACTTTCCAAAATGGGGTCATTTTGGGGGGTTTTGTACTATCTTGGCATTTTATGGCCTTGGAAACTGTGATAGGTAGTGAGGAGTGAAATAAAAAATTTACGCCCTTGGAAATCCTGAAGGCGGTGATTGGATTTCGGGGCCCCGTATGAAGGTAGGCTCCCAAAAAGTCCCACACATGTGGTATCCCCATACTTAGGAGAAGCAGCAGAATATATTTTGGGGTGTAATTCCACATATGCCCATGGCATGTTTGAGCAATATATCATTTAGTGACAACTTTGTGCAAAAAAAAAAAATTGTCACTTTCCCGCAACTGGTGTCAAAATATAAAATATTCCATGGACTCAACATGCCTCTCAGCAAATAGCTTGGGGTGTCTACTTTCCAAAATGGGGTCATTTGGGGGGGTTTTGTGTCATCTTGGCATTTTATGGCCTTCAAAACTGTGATAGGTAGTGAGGAGTGAAATCAAAAATTTACGCCCTTAGAAATCATGAAGGCGGTGCTTGGTTTTCGGGGCCCCGTACGCGGCTAGGCTCCCAAAAAGTCCCACACATGTGCTATCCCCATACTCAGTAGAAGCAGCTAAATGTATTTTGGGGTGCAATTCCACATAGGCCTATGGCCTGTGTGAGCAATATATATTATTCAGTGACAACTTTTTGTAATTTTTTTTTTTTTTTTGTCATTATTCAATCACTTGAGACAAAAAAAAAATATATTCAATGGGTTCAACATGCCTCTCAGCAATTTCCTTGGGTTGTCTACTTTCCAAAATGGGGTCATTTGGTGGGGTCATAAACTAAAAGCTGTGTAAATTCCAGAAAATGTACCCTAGTTTGTAGATGCTATAACTTTTGCGCAAACCAATAAATATACGTTTATTGACATTTTTTTTACCAAAGACATGTGGCCGAATACATTTTGGCCTAAATGTATGACTAAAATTGAGTTTATTGGATTTTTTTAATAACAAACAGTAGAAAATATCATTTTTTTTCAAAATTTTCAGTCTTTTTCCGCTTATAGCACAAAAAATAAAAACGGCAGAGGTGATCAAATACCATCAAAAGAAAGTGTCAAATTGGAAAAAGTCCTCTGGTCCTTAGGCAGCCAAATGGTCCGGGGCTGAAGTGGTTAAAAGCACCATCTCCAGTGAACATAAGAAAACATTCTACCATGGCTTTGCAAATACCCCAACCATCAGATGGCAATCATGCTTTATAGAGGTTTTACTGAAGGTTTCATTTTGCCCTCATTTACAGAAAAAAGTTGTACTATAGTAAAAAATCAGTGGACAAATTGACAAATATAGTTAAAGAAAAAATTCAGAATGAGATAAGTGAAAAGAGAATAGCAGGTCCGTTTGATAATCCACCGTTTTTGAATTTTCGAATATCGCCATTGGGGATTTTACCAAAAAAGGAAGCTAATAAATTTAGAGTAATACACCATTTATCATTCCCAGAAGGTAAGTCTCTTAATGACCAAATTCCACATGATTTAAGTTCGGTAGAATATGCTATGAAGATGTTTTACCCTTGATTCGGAAATTAGACGGTGACGCATTATTAGCAAAGGCGGACAATATAACAGCAGCTTTTAGGATCTTACCAATTCATCCACAAAGTTTCAATTCTTTAGGATTTTATTTTGAAGAAAAGTATTATTTTGACAAATCCCTACCGATGGGGTGTTCGCTTTCATGCAGGTATTTTGAAACATTTTCTACATTTTTGGAGTGGGTAATTAGAGATATTTCCAAATCGTCCTACATTTTACATTATTTAGATGACTTTCTATTTCTAGGTGCAGATCAGTCTAATGATTGCATGAATCTTTTACATTTATTTGTTGATATTTGTAAAAGTTTTGGAATCCTATTAGCACATTAAAAAAGGGTACTGCCTACGAATTGTTTAGAATCCTTGGGAACTACCATTGATACTGGGAATATGGAATTTTGTCTTCCTCAGGATAAATTGAAAAATATTTCTGAATTACTCATTCAGTCTCTTAGGAAGAAAAAAATTTTTGTTGAAAGAAATGCAGAAATTATTAGGTTCTTTAGCGTTCGCTACAAGAGTATTGCCGGTTGGAAGAATTTTTTTCAAGGCGTTTATATTCTGCCATAGCAGGATTAAAGAGCCCTTATTCACATATCCGCATGTCAACAGATATGCGTGAAGATATAGTGGTGTGGATAAAATTTTTGGAGCATTTCAATGGGAGAACGATATTCCAGAATGAATTTATTTAAGATAGTGATTTTTGCTTATTAACAGATTCGGCTGGTTCTATAGACTTTGCAGCTGTATGGAACAAGCATTGGGGTGCGGAGAAATGGCCTGTTAGGTGTAAAAAGTTGGGTTTTGTAAAAAATTGTGTATTATTAGAGTTATTCCCAATTGTAGTGGCAATTGAGATATGGGGTAGATATTTCAAAAACCAACGTATATTAATCAGTATGGATAATAAAGGAGTGATGTTTTCCATCAATTGTTTGTCAGCCAAATCTCTACCAGTTACTACGTTATTAAGATATCTAGTATCTAAATGTTTGAAGTTAAACATATGGCTCAAGGCTAGATATATTCCAGGAAAGGAAAACATGATAGCAGATGCTCTTTCTCGATTGCAGATGCAAAGATTTTTCAACCTACTCCCGGAAGCAGACAAAATAGGCGCAGTGTGTCCGGAACACCTTTGGGAAATAATCTAATTTCTGAAAATATAAAAAAATCCTTAGCTCCAAGTACATGGCAAGGATATAAAATGGCATGGTTTTTATGGCTAACATTTTTTAATATAATCAGCTAATGGGATCCTCTCTGTCCGAAGATATAGCACTTTCTTTTTTGACTACATTGACGGTGAAAGATTTTTCCTGGTTACATATAAATAAAATTTTATGCGGAATATCATTTTTCTTAAAGTTAGAGGGATCCCTGTCATTATTAAGTTTCTTTTCACTTAAGCAATCAATGAAAGGTTACAAAAAGAAAAAATTTAAAGTAGATAGGAGACAGCCAATAACTCAAATTTTATTTAAAAAAAATTGTGGTACTACGGACAGAATATTCTTTAACCACCTCAATACAGTGCACTTACACCCCCTTCCTGCCCAGACCAATTTTAAGCTTTCAGCGCTTTCACAATTTGAATGACAATTACTCTTAGTAATGCAACACTGTACCCATATGAAATTTGCGTCCTTTTTTTCACACAAATAGAGCTTTCTTTTGGTGGTATTTAATCACTAATGGGTTTTTTATTTTTTGTGCTATAAATAAAAAAGTCCGTAAATTTTGTGAAAAAAATGCCCTTTTCTTTGTTTCTGTCATAAAATTTTGCAAATTAGTCATTTTTCTTCATAAATTTTGGCCAAAATTTATACTGCTACATATCTTCGGTAAAAATATCCCAAATAAGAGTACATTTTTTTGGTCTTTGTGAAAGTTATAGAGTTTACAAACTATGGGGCTAATCACTGAAAATTGATCACATCTGATCACACCTGATGTACTGAAGGCCTATCTCATTTTTTGAGACACTAACAAGTCAGGAAAGTACAAATACACCCCAAATGACCCCTTTTTAGAAAGTAGACATTCCAAGTAGGGATGAGCTTCGAGTTCGAGTTGAACTCATGTTCGACTCGAACATTGGCTGTTCGCATGTTCGCCGAACAGCGAACAATTTAGGGTGTTCGCGGAACACCCTTTAAAAGTCTATGGGAGAAATCAAAAGTGCTAATTTTAAAAGCTTATATGCAAGTTATTGTCATAAAAAGTCTTTGGGGACCTGGGTCCTGTCCCAGGGGACATGGATCATTGCAAAAAAAAGTTTTAAAAACGGCCATTTTTTCAGGAGCAGTGATTTAATAATGCTTAAAGTCAAACAATAAAAGTGTAATATCCCTTTAAAATTCGTAGCTGGGGGGTGTCTATAGTATGCCTGTAAAGGGGCGCATGTTTCCTGTGTTTAGAACAGTCTGACAGCAAAATGACATTTCTATAGGAAAAAAGCCATTTAAAACTACTCGCGGCTATTATATTGCCGGTCCGACAATACACATAGAAGTTCATTGATAAAAACGGCATGGGAATTCCATACAGGGAAACCCCGAACCAAAATTTAAAAAAATGACGTATGGGGTCCCCCTAAATTCCATACCAGGCCCTTCAGGTCTGGTATGGATATAAAGGGGAACCCCGGCCAAAAAAAAAAAAAAAATGACATGGGGGTCCCCCTAAATTCCATACCAGACCCTTCAGGTCTGATATGGATTTTAAGGGGAACCCCGCGCCAAGAAAAAAAAAAAAGGCGTGGGGTCCCCCCAAAAATCCATACCAGACCTTTTTGACAGTTTTTTAGTGAAATGGTAGGGGTAAGTACCCCCTTACTATTTCACACAGTGGGGGGCCGGGATCTGGGGGTCCCCTTGTTAAAAAAGGCTTCCAGATTCCAATAAGCCCCCTGCCCGCAGACCCCCACAACCACCGGCCAGGGTTGTGGGGATGAGGTCTTTGTCCTCATCAACATGGGGACAAGGTGTTTTGGGGGGATACCCCAAAGCACCCTCCCAATGTTGAGGGCATGTGGCCTGGTACGGTTCAGGAGGGGGGGTGCCTTCTCATCCTCCCTCTTTTCCTGCGGCCTGCCAGATTGCGTGCTTGGATAAGGGTCTGGTAAGGATTCTTGGGGGGACCCATGCCGTTTTTTGGGGGTTTTTTGGCGCGGGGTTCCCCTTAAAATCCATACCAGACCTGAAGGGTCTGGTATGGAATTTAGGGGGACCCCCACATCTTTTTTTTTTTAATTTTGACCGGGGTTCCCCTTAATATCTATACCAGACCTGAAGGGCCTGGTATGGAATTTAGGGGGACCCGCACGTCATATTTTTTTTTAAATTTTGGTTTGGGGTTCCCCTGTGGGGAATTCCCATGCCGTTTTTATCAATGAACTTCTATGTGTATTGTCGGACCGGCAATGCAATAGCCGCGAGTAGTTTTAAATGGCTTTTTTCCTATAGAAATGTCATTTTGCTGTCAGACTGTTCTAAACACAGGAAACATGCGCCCCTTTACAGGCATACTATAGACACCCCCCAGCTACGAAATTTAAAGGGATATTACACTTTTATTGTTTGACTTTAAGCATTATTAAAATCACTGCTCCTGAAAAAACGGCCGTTTTTAAAACTTTTTTTTGCATTGATCCATGTCCCCTGGGGCAGGACCCAGGTCCCCAAACACTTTTTATGGCAATAACTTGCATATAAGCCTTTAAAATTAGCACTTTTCATTATTCATGTTCGTGTCCCATAGACTTTAACGGTGTTCGCGTGTTCGAACAAACTTTTTTCCTGTTCGCATGTTCTGGTGCGAACCGAACAGGGGGGTGTTCGGCTCATCCCTAATTCCAAGGTATTAAGTAAGAAGCATGGTGAGTTTTTTTAAGTTGTAATTTTTTCCCACAATTCTTTGCAAAATTAATTATTTTTTTTTATTTATTTTTTTTACAAAACTGTCATATTAACAGGTTATTTCTCTCACAGAGCATATGCATACAACAAATTACACCCCAAAATACATTCTGCTACTCTTCCTGAGTATGGCGATACCACATGTGTGAGACTTTTACACAGCCTGGCCACATACAAAGGCCCCACATTGAAGAAGCATCTTCAGGCGTTCTACAAGCATAAATGACACATCTCATTTCTCAACCACCTATAACACTTTTGAAGGCCCTGGAGCACCAAGACAATGGAATTGCCCCCAAAATGACCCCATTTTGGAAAGCAAACACCCTAATATATAATGTATGAGGCATAATGAGTCTTTTGAACGGTTCATTTTCATTCCAGAAGTTTTTAGAAAATGTGGAAAAAAAAATGAAAACGCATTTTTTTTTACACAAAGTTGTCCATTTATCAGATATTTCCAACACATAGCATGTACATAGCAAAGATGACACCCCAAAATACATTCTGCTACTCCTCCTGAGTATGGCGATACCACATGTGTGAGACTTTTACACAGTCTCGCCACATACAAAGGCCCAACATTGAAGTAGCATCTTCAGGTCTTCTAGAAGCATAAATGACACATCTCATTTCTCAACCACCTATTACACTTTTGAAGGCCCTGGAGCACCAGGACAATGGAATTGCCCACAAAATGACCCCATTTTGGAAAGCAAACTCCCCAACGTATAATCTATGAGGCATAATGAGTCTTTTGAATGGTTCATTTTTTTCCCAGAAGTTTTTGGAAAATGTGGAAAAAAATGAAAACGCATTTTTTTTTACACAAAGTTGACTATTTATCAGATATTTCCAACGCATAGCATGTACATAGCAAAGATGACACCCCAAAATACATTCTGCTACTCCTCCTGAGTATGGTGATACCACATGTGTGAGCGTTTTACACAGCCTGGCCACATACAGAGGCCCAACATCCAAGTAGCACCATCAAGAGTTCTAGGAGCATAAATGACATATAATTTCCTGGCAACCTATCATTTTTGAAAGCCCTTCATATTTCTAACACATAACATGTACATACCAAGAATTACAATCCAAAATAAATTCTATTGCAGAAAGGGTAAAAAAAGGCATTACCTGTGCTTTTAGTAGTATCCACAGAGGAGAGCACTGGTCCAGGCAGCAGGCAGGGATGTGCTTAGCGACAGCAATAGTAATTATCCAGGCAGCAGGCAGGAATATTGTCTATACTGTAGTCAGCACAAGGATATTGTCAGCAAAGCACAGTCCATAGAAATTGTCCAGGCAGAGACAGCCAGCACAGCCATAATATTGGTCCTGGTACACTGTTACCTGCAGACACTCAACGTACCGCTCTCCAGCCCTTCATAAACATACTGCTTCTTGCTACAGCTAATTATTTGCATAGTCCAGGTAGCGGTGTGGTCCGTTCATGTGGCAGGCAGAGGCATGATGGCAGTAAATCAGCAGCAGGCTGGGCCGCAATCAGGTAAGATCTGTGCACAGGGGCACAGGGGTAGAGGCTTCGACCCACCCAAATATCTATGAAGCCTCTGAACTCCAGACCCTAATCTGGAAATTCTGAAACCCGGAGAAAACAAAAAAAAATTGTTTTCTCCATCCGGAAAAACAATTCTGGAGCCCCTCACATATGTGAGACCCCTGCGTACTACAGTAGCAGGGCAACAGATCAGTCCAAGCAGTAGGCAAAAGCATAGTCCATAAAACAGGCCAGGGTCAGTTCACATGCAAGCAGTCCAAGTGGTAGGCAGTAGGGTAGTTGATAAAACAGTCCAGGGTCAGTTCACGTGGAGGCAGTCCAAACGGCAGGCAGAGGTAAAGTCACAAAACAGGCCAGGGTCAGTTCACGTGGAAGCAGGCCAAACGGTAGGCAGAGGCATAGTTAAAAAACAGGCCAGGGTCAGTTAACATGGAAAGCATTGGCATGGTTATTTGGGGAAGCATAGAAAATGGTCAGCACAGATGATGAAAATGGGGAAATGGTTAAAAATATGGGCTAATATTTTAGGGATTTGTGATAAAGTTGGAAGCATTCACCAATGCAAAGGCCAGGTTGGGAGGGACACTGGTGACAATGGTAGCTGGTATCTTTTCGAAATCCTCTTTTGGTGCACACGCAACATATTTTTTGCCATCTTCGGCCTGCTTCAGATGTTGGAATGTTGAAGGGGAAGTGGTGCTCATGAAGTCGGCAAACAGCCTCAGAGCGAAGGTCTTCTGGAGGGGGTCTTTGGTGATAGATGAGGGACGTAACAACTTGAATTATAGGAAGGGGCGGGGCTTTCTGTGGATTTGGTGTAGACTACATAGGAATTATAAACAGCCAAATGGATGAGATAAATTGCTACCTTCTTGTACCAGAATCTGGACCTCCTTATTGACAAATAGGGCTGAATCATTTGATCATTGAAATCTACCCCCCCGGTAGAGATTATCATCTTGCACACATACTGGCTTTTCAATGGGACCTTGTCTTCTTTGAACCTCAATTGCAGTGTCATCATGGATGGTGGACATCATGTGCACGTCCCTTTTATCCTTCCACCTCAAGGCCAGCACTTTGTTGCATCTCAATGCTGCTCTTTCCCCCCTTCGCAGCATTTTGTTTGCTAGAGATTGTGGGAAGTCCTTCCTATTTTTTCTGGAGGTTCCGCAGGCCAGGGTTTTTGCAGTGTATAGGTGTTTGAAAAGGGGAAGGCCAGTGTAGAAATTGTCAAGGTATATGTGATATCCTTTGTTCAGAAGTGGGTATGCCAAGTCCTATACAATCTTTCCAGTTGTGCCCATGTAGGTCGGGCACTCAGGGGGCTGGAGCCAGGAATCTTTTCCTTCATATATGCAGGACGCATACAAATATCCTGTGGCTCTCTCACAGAGCTTGTATAATTTTACTCCGTATCTGGCCCTTTTGCTAGGAATATATTGCTTTATTCTTAGCCAGCCAGAAAAGGGTACCAGGGACTCATCCACACATATATTCTGATCGGGGACATAGCGTTCTGCAAATTGTTGGGAAAAAAAATTATCAGTGGGCGAAGTTTATATAATTTGTCGTAATTTGGATGATTGCGGGGAGGGCACTGGGTGTTGTCGCTAAAATGAAGAAAGCGCATTATCATTTCGGATTAGGACCTGGCCATTACAGCAGAATAAATGGGCATGTTGTGGATGGGGTTGGTGGACCAATAGGTATGTCCCTCATTTTTTTTGTAAGCCCCATGTTTAGGGTGAGGCCCATAAACAATATGAACTCCTCCAAATTCAGATCTCTCCACTCAAACGGACAGGCATAGGATGATTGGGGGTTGTTGGCAATGTACTGCTGGGCAGCGCTGGTACTGGGCCTTGGAATATAATCCTGGTTTCCAGAGTGCTGTGCCCTTTTAGGAGGGTCCCATTCTTCCTCCGAATCATTTGCCGATTCACTATTGGGTTCAAATGCCGAATTTGATTCGGAATCAGAATTGGAATCTGATGAGAACACCCCGTTGCTCTCATCAGTCATGGAGAGGATCTGGAACGCCTCCTCACTGGTGTATAATCTTTTGGACATGACTCTGATGGCTGTGTGACAGGTGTCAGGTGACGGTCACTGATGGGCTGTGAGATGGGTGGCAGGTGACATTCACTGATAGGTGATGATGGTGTGACAGGCGATGGTCACTGATTAGTGACAGGCCACGGACGGTGGCGGGTGATAGTCATTGATGGGTGATGGTCACATATGGGTGACAGGTCATGGTCACTGATGGGTGATGGGTGCACCGCTGACGGTCACTGATGGATGACAGGTAATGGCTAACGTCACTGATGGGTGATGGGTAATGGCTGACGTCACTGATGGGTGATGGGTAATCGCTGACGTCACTGATGTGTGATGGGTGATGGCTAATGGTCACTGATGGGTGATGGCTGACGGGTGACAGCTGACGGTCACTGATGGCTGACGGGTGATGGCTGACAGTCACTGATGGGTGACGTGTAATGGCTGACGGTCACTGATGGGTGACGGGTAATGGCTGACGTCACTGATGGGTGACGGGTGATGGCTGATGGACACTGATGGGTGACGGGTGATGACTGATGGGTGAAGGCTGGTGGTCACTGATGGCTGATGGGTGATGGCTGACGGTCACTGATGGGTGACGGGTAATGGCTGATGGTCACTCATGGGTGACGGGTAATGACTGACATCACTGATGGGTGATGGGTGATGGCCACTGATGGGTGACGGGTGATGGCTGACAGGTGACGGCTGATGGCCACTGATGGGTGATGGGTGATGGCTGACAGGTGACGGCTGATGGTCACTGATGGGTGACGGATGATGGCTGACAGGTGCACCACTGACGGTCACTGATGGCAGTCTTATGTGACAGGTGCACTTTATGGAGTGACTGTGGTGACTGTTCGGTGACAGATGACAATGGGGGGGCGATGGGACAAGTGTTGTGCTTGGTGCAGTACAATACAGACACAGATCGGTAACTCACTGCTCCTGGCTTTTCTCTCCTCACACTGGAAACGGTGTGTGAGGAGAGAAGAGCTGGTAACAGTTAGTTACCACTCTGTGTTTACATTTAGCGATTGGCTGTGAAAGGATCACAGCCAATCACGTGGTAAACAGCCATGTCCAATGGCTCTTTACCCCCCCTCAGTGGCGAGCGGTGTCTCCGTGACACGTCGCCACCGAGGGTACAGGGATGCGCGCGCACGATCGCGCGCATTCCCTGTTTAAAGGGCAGGGTGTCATATGACGCCCTCCCAGAATGAGAGCCGCGCTGCCTGGCCATCATATGATGGACAGCGGGCGGCAAGCAGTTAATACATGTGAGGCTATTCTCTTCAAGGCTGCATTCTCTGTATGCTTTTTTGCTGCGTTAAGAATTTCAGAGCTAGTTCCGCCTAATAGAAAAGGATTATCAGAGCTACTTTTTAACTCAGTTAAAGTTAATGAAAGTAGTGTTAAAATTTTCTTACAACGTTCAAAGATGGACCAATTGGGTAAAGATGCGTGGATTAACCTAAATGTTTGTAATGATAAGGTAATTTGCCCCGTTATAGGGCGTACACACGGTCAGACTTTGTTCGGACATTCCGACAACAAAATCCTAGGATTTTTTCCGACGGATGTTGGCTCAAACTTGTTTTGCCTACACACGGTCGCACAAAGTTGTCAGAATTTCCGATCGACAACCACGCGGTCACGTACACCGCGTACGACAAGACTAGAAAAGGCCAGTTCAGAACCAAGCGCGGCACCCTTTGGGCTCCTTTTGCTAATCTCGTGTTAGTAAAAGTTTGGTGAGAGACGATTCACGCTTTTTCAGACTCGTGGCTTTCAGATCGTTTTCTGCTGTTCAGTATGTGCTTGTGGGTTTGTATCTGCTCTTCAGTGCGTGCAAGCAAGTTCTGAGTGACTTTTAGTCATTGTATTCTTGTTCGTTCATTACTGGTTTTCAGGTCGCTCTTCACAGGCCTTGCTGTTCTTCAGTGCATTCTGTTACTTCGTTCTGAGCAGCGGACCGTTTTCTAGCCATGTTTCATATGCGTACTCCTCGTAGAGTTCGTGCTGTGCGGGGGCTTGGTGTTGGGGTCCTGACCTTGACACAAGTCCAGTCCATGAACAGGGTGAGGAGGAGTTCATGGACCAAGAATTGGGTATCATTATCCCAGAGACCTGTTCTGCCATCATCCATGTCCTGCAGAAGGAGTATATGAAGGTAAGATTTTTATCCTTTTATATCACATTTTATTGTATTGAATGTTTGCTAATATATTGTATTTCTTTCCTCATTCCCTAATTACCATGATTGTAATATGCTTAGAATGTCCCCTTTTTCCTCATGCATGCTGGATTTTTATGTAATTATTATTTTATGTCCTTCATACATATTTGCCCTTCAAGAACCTCTCCAGCATGGTGTCTGCTGCCCCTATATTTACCTCATGTAGTCACTTAACAATGTATTTTATCAGCTCTATAGTAGTGCTTTACCCCAAACACCCCCTAAAATATTTGGAAATGTTATTTTTTATTTAAATTCAGGCAGAGTGGCAGAGGCTTTTTTTTGTGGTGTCCCCAAATTTTTTGTAACCCTTCCTCCCCCAACTGCTAAGTCAGCTGATCCCAATTCTCTATCCTCAATCATCTATCTGCTGACTTTGCCAAACCCATACACACTATACCCACCTCTTTAGTGGTCAGATTTATGGATGAATTCCCCAAAGCATGTAGTGCAAGGGCCTGCCTGTATACTTTCCAATGGTACTGTTTAAAGTTTTTGTATCCTATTATTATCTTGATAGGTAATAGCAGAATGTTCAAATGTGCTCAAATGTGTACAGTGTGTATTTATATCTTTTTATTATGACACTTCTTACCTGTCCAGTGGTCTGCCAATAGTGTAACTAAGGAGGGACTGTTCCAAGTAATACCCTGTATTTAGGCATTTATCTCTCAATGAAGTGAAGAGGGTTACCTGTCCAAGATTTCCCCCCCTATAATGTTAGAAATGGCCCATGAGGGGGGGAGGGGGAATATGATAGGTGTACCTTATACTTTGTTGTTGTTAAATTCCCCTAATAAATGCTATCTGGAGGTTGCCCCATAATGTTTGTGTATAATCTGCTTGCCATGTTTCTGTGAAAAAATAGTAATGTTTATTGTTTTTTCCTCAACAGTTTCCTTCAACGCCACAGGAATGGCAGACTGTGGCCTCCCACTTTGCCCAGCGGTGGGACTTTCCTAACTGCGGAGGGGCAATTGATGGGAAACATGTCCACATCGTCCCACCACCCAACTTGGGGTCATACTATTATAATTACAAGGGGTTTAATAGTATAGTTATGTTGGCGGTGGTGTCGGCTAATTACGAGTTCTTGTATGTGGACGTGGGGAAGAATGGCCGGATGTCCGATGGTGGAGTCATCGCCCAGACGGAGTTCTACAGGCGTCTCCAGAATGGCAGCTTGGACTTGCCACCTCCAGAGGACAATGTTGAAGGTCTCCCATTTGTGTTCGTTGCTGATGAAGCATTTGCGCTGGGGGACCACCTGATGTGGCCATTCATGATGAGGACCCTCACCCCGGAACAGAGGGTTTTTAATTACCGGCTGGCCAGAGCCCGAAGAGTGGTGGAGAACACATTTGGAATCCTGGCCAGTCAGTTCCGATTATTTCTGACACCCATCCATATGGTGGAGTATAAACTGAACCATATAATACTTGCCTGCTGTGTTCTCCATAATTTTTAAGAAAACATTCAGCCAACTATGCTGGCTCAGTTGGGCCTTAGGCCGGAATCCCAAATCCATCAACACTGACGGCGCTTGAAAGTGGCCGTCCTGGCTTGCCCTCCCTGAGTGCCCGTGAGGGCCGGTTACGATACCTGGAGTTCTTTGCGAGTAGGGGGGCTATCAATATGCCAGACAATCTGTGAAACCTTTTTCAAATAAAAAACAACCAAAAGAAATTCTTTGTGGACATTTACTGCTTGTGTTTGTTTTAGCTGACCCTGACAGAAATGTGTTGAGTGCAGAAAATGTCGTGATTGGGTAACCTCATAAAAAACAGTGTTGGCTGGTACTTCCTAAATGCAAAAACACATTTCACTACAAGTGCACTTGCAACTGCACTGAACCTGCACTTGTAGTGCAAAGTGTATTTGCCCTTAGGAAATAACCCCCATTTTTGCATAAAATAGCAATTTACATCACCCCAAAAGTGTTGTAGTGTTGAGACAATAATCCACACATTCTTGAGTAAGCCACTTTTTTATACCTGCACAATCACATGTGCATTTACGAAAGGTTTTTAAAACAAACCAACATATTTGTTGTATAACAATTTTTGCAATAGCATTATCAAAAATCGAAATATCCATTTCAGATAAAACAGGCCTGTGTAA
Organism: Lithobates clamitans; assembly: GCA_037952925.1. Classification (NCBI taxonomy): domain Eukaryota; kingdom Metazoa; phylum Chordata; class Amphibia; order Anura; family Ranidae; genus Lithobates; species Lithobates clamitans. Next base: position 6,586,436 of record JBBGZY010000272.1, read on the forward strand.
AACCAACAAGAAAGCCAAAAAACTTGAACTTACAAAGTTCACATATGGTAAAACCTGAAGGCTATATCAGACATCAGTATTTAGGAACTGGGTTTGATATAGCGTTCAGATGGGTGGAAATCACCCCTGGAAAAGCCAAATTTGGAAGATGCACACCAATTTACGAATGTCAACATGTGCTATCTGCCATCAGGGGGGATCAAGGGATGTGTTTTGGGGGAGCAAGCCCTTCCTCGAAGCGACTTTATAATTGAGGAAGGGGTTGCACCCCCAAAACGCGTCCATTGATCTCCCGTGATGGCAGATAGCACATGTTGGCACACTGTGTGCATCCTCCAAATTTGGCTTTTCTAAACATAGAAAAATTTTTTGGAAGATTGGACCACAATAAAACAGGTGATTTTGTGGGGTTTAAATTCGCCCCAAAACATCAATGATGTTATTATTTTTTTTAATAACATCATTGATTTGTTGCTGTATGTTGTGCAATTCGAGATTACACCCCATGATCTACCCGATCAGTATCTGGGCACTTTCAGATGTGAAACGTTCTCTCTCCCTCACATCACGATCACCTAAAAAGAGATAAAGAACAAAAAAAAAGGTCTCAAAAATCTGCCAACATCCATCTCTTTTACCTGAGCCTGTGGTCGCAGACACTCACCTGTTGTGGTGCCAATCTCCACCACATCTTCTTCTTCCTCCTGCTCAGCTTCTTGTGTTGGTGGTACTTCACCTTCTTCCATAGGTGGGGGGTCTGTGGTCTCCTCGGATGAGGGGTGTCCTCCGAGTCTTTTCTCCCCTATGTAAAACAAAAATGGTATAATTAGCACACAGATATTTGATGGCAGAACTAGAAATAGGAAACATTGCTTGGAAGTGGGGTACAATTGTCTATTTTAGCCGAGTTCCAAGATGTATATTTTTTAATGCCCTTTCTCAAGCTGCAATACTTTACCTGTTTGGTACAAGCTTCACAGATGTAGCCCCCCTATAGTATACACTGGAGCACCTGTGTGCCCCCCCTAATAAAAATGGTGTTCTTATGTCCCACACTAGTGCTCCAGTGTCCAGATGTGAAAACAGCTGCTCAGTGTCCTCTCCTTGCACACAATCTAGTTGGCATTTCATTCTAGTAACAAACCCATCTACACAAACAAATATTTGGCATCCAAGTAGGCCCCAAAAAATGTGTGAAAATTCATATGGCCTAAACAATGGTGTTCTAGAGGCCGAAAGAAAAATGTTTGATATGAACGAATAATGGGCCCATGAACATTAAAGTTGCCCTTTTAAACGTTACAATTAATAAAAGCATATGAAGCAGAACGAACGGAATAAAGACAGAAAGAATAGGAACACAGCACAACTACTTACTTTTTGCAGCACTCTCTGGATCTTTCGGTACTGCTCTGGCTCTCTCAACTTCAGGTCCGACCACCGCTTCCTGAGCTGATCTTTAGATCTTTGTACCCCGAAATTCCTGTGAAGGCGTTTGATCACTTTAGCAATGATTTTTGCCTTTCGGATGTTGGGGTGGGGGTAAGGCCCATATTTTCCGTCATAGTCGGACTTCCTCATGATGTCGACCATCTCCAACATCTCCCCAAACGACATATTTGCGGCCTTAAAATGTCTCCTTCTGGATCGGGACGTGCCTGGATCCGGGCTTTCCTCCTCCTCGTTGCTAGAATTAGCATGCACCTGCTGTAACTCCGCCATCATGCTCTTCACCCACTGCGCCGAACTAAAAGCGGGGAATAGACTAGAAAGAACATCAGGGGCGGGCGGAGTTACACGCATGCGCAGTGTGTATAAAGCGTAACACGCGTGCGTATTACGTACAATCTGTGAGCGGAGGAAGGAGCATTGGACGCGCCGATCGTAAGAACGAAGGTAAGAGACAAACTTGTGCCTATACTGCTTCTAGATTGAGGCCTATATTGTAACAAGATTAGGAGAGTTTTGTCTGACATTAGGCTTTGTCTTGTGTTGTGTCTTGCAGTGAACATGGATATCTTAATGAAAGACAATGACTTCATGTTAGTATTCGTAGAGATGCTAAGTGAGCTGCCCTGTCTGTGGGAGATTACCCACCCCCATTTTAAGAACCAAACAAAGAGAAGGCAGAACTGGAGCAATTGTGTGAAATTGTGAAGCAGGTGATCCCCATGGCAGACATCACCTATTTAAAGATTTTCATTGGTGGCCTGAGGAGCACATATCTGAGGGAGCGCAAGAAAGTCCTAGATTCACAGAGATCTGGAGCAGCAGATGACATCTATGTCCCCAGGATGTTGTACTACGACAGGCTGCACTTTCTGGCAGGCCAGACTGAACCCAGGCCATCCCTCTCCAGTCTTCCTTCCACGCTTCCTTCCCCCTGGCTGAGGCTTCTGACGCCCAACCTGGGCCTTTCAGGCGATATGTGGAGGAGCCCAGATTGAGCCAGGTATAGCATTCCTCTAAATATTTCTGCTTGTCCAATCAATGATGTTAACTAGATGTTAGTTGGGAGTACTAATTTAGGATTGTGATTGATGAAGCAAAAACTAAAACCATGTCCCTTTTTCATACACAGGGAAGTCTTAGCCAGGAGGTGGCCGGGCCGAGTCGGCTAGCTGATCTGCCGGTCCCTCCACCCCCCCTGAAAACAGAAAGTGGCAGTAGGAGGAGTACCCTAGAGGAGGCTGCTATAGCATTCTTTTGGAGGGCTACAGAGGTCCTGGGAGCACCCCACACCATGGAGGAGAACATTGCTGCCTTCATAGCCTATAAAATGCAGAGGATGGAGGAGGGCCAAAAAGTCTTGTGTGAGGCCCTCATATTGGTGGCTCTGGAGAAAGGTATGAGGGGCCAAATTACAACTCAGACACATCTTTGGGATGGTCCTCCTCCTCCTCCTGCAGGTCCTCCTCCTCCTCCCTCTCCTCCAGGTCCTCCCAGTCCTCCTCCAGGTCCCCCCAGTCCTCCTCCTCCTCCAGGTCCTACTCCTCCTCCTGCCACATCTCCAACTGCACAGCCACAGCCCGGAAGGAAGCGTGGAAGGAAGACCAGGCAGTGATTGCCCTGGGTTCAGTCTGGTCGGCCAAAAGATGCAGCCTCTTGTGGTACCACAGCCTGGGGACACAGATGTCATCTGCTGCTATCCGGATCTCTGCGAATTCTGGACCAGACTGCCCTCCCTTACATATGAACTCCTCAGGCCACCAATTTTGATGTTGAAGAATTGTTGTCTGCCGTGGGGGTCCCAGGCTTCGCTAATTTCTGCTGTTGATCCAGTGTTGCCTTCCTCTTTGTTTGGTTCTGATCCCTTAATAAAGGATTTTTGTTTTGAATTATACTCTCCTATGTGTTTTACTTCAAAAATGACAGTTGGTTTGTGGGGATTCAGGTACATTTCAAATATACAATGTGAAATGAACAAGGGTCACCGAGACCAAACAATCTCCTGGAGATTAAATAATACAAGATATCAATGGTGTTGGGGTAACTTGGCACACAAAACACACCCAAAAATATTCTGGAGTAAAAATAAAAATAACATTGAACAAAGATCAGCCTTGGAAAAAATCCAAACATTAAAGAAAAAAAAAGGCTTAAAATCCAAAAAAATAAAAAAAATAAAAAATATAAAACTGTCAGATGTGACAACTAATAACAATATATTCAGGGAATCCCACTAAAAAAACACAAATAAAAGTTTGTGAGAAGTGTGTGTGAATATGAGCAGCAAAACTACTTAATTCTTGTCACATTATAAAGAAGAAGAGAGTGCGCTGTATTAAACCATTTTTAACATTGCAGCATGACGAAAGTGCTGTATCCATTGCGAACGCTAAGTTTACCAGAACGAGCTGTCCCGTGTCGGAATTTCTTCTGAGCATGCGTGGCACTTTGTGCGTTGGAACTGGCCACACACAGTCAGAATTGACGCGATCAGATTTTGTTGTCGGAAAATTTTATCTCCTGCTCTCCAACTTTGTGTGTCAGAAAATCCGATGGAAAATGTCCGATGGCGCCCACACACGGTCGGAATTTCCGATAACACGCTCCAATCGGACATTGTCCATCAGAAAATCCGACCGTGTGTACGGGGCATTAGACTTCTTACTGACTTCATTCGGGTTCGACCAGCTGGAAAAGAATTATTATTTGTGCATGAAAATAATTCCCCAGTTACTAAATTCCAGTTTAAAATAGTTTTAAACAAATGTTTGGATTTTTTACACTTAGATAGTTTTCAAGTGTCAAGTCATTAATTTCGGATAGGATCTGCAACTACAGCAGCAAATATGGGTTTAGACAAGACTAAGATAAAAGGAATTGGTAGATGAAAGTCTAATGCTTATGCTTCTTACATCAGACCTAATTTGAATTTTGAATTACAGGTGTAACGAAAAGTATATGGATCATGGGACACTCTTTTGTATTTTGGGCATATAAAAGAGCAGTGGCAAGAGTTTATGGGAACAATTTGGACTTGGACCCGAATACTTGTCAAATTTTTGGCTTGGTAAGAGGGGAATGGCTTGGAAGGAATTGATCACAGTTTTGGGAAAGCTAGCATATGGCTGGCCATTGCCAGATGTATTATTAATTCACTTAGGAGGCAATGACGTTGGTAAGCAGAAAACGTTAAATTTCATTTTTCAGATGCAAGATACTATTCGATCAATAAAAGCTGCATCTCCCAGAACTGAGATTATATTCTCTGAGATTATCCCCCCTTTAATTTGGTTGAATTCTGAAGTAGGTTTATGTTTTGAAAAAATAAGAAAAATAATTAATAGACGTATGGAGAAATTTATGTTGCTGACATATGGAACATCTTTTAGACATAAAGAATTAGAAGGAGGTATCCGAGGACTGTATCGGAAGGATGGGATTCATCTTTCTGAGTAGGTTTAGATATACTAAATATAAATTTCTAGACAGCAATTCAGAAGGCCGCGGGCTGGGTGTGTTAGGCAGGAGGCTAGTTATGGCTCCTGCGTTTGATAGGATGATTTGTTATTAAGTTTATGATTATATATTACAAATCGAGCTTTAATAGCTGAAGTAATATAGTAAGTAATATTGAAGTAAAGTTGATTGGTGAATTTGGATAAGAAAGTTATTATATATTTGTTTATTGAATATCAATATGTATACCAATAAATAAAGCCACAGCCAATAAAAATTTTATTAATCCAAAAAAAGTTGTATGAGTTTATTTATACAATAGCTGTCTGAGATTTGTATTTTACTGCCTACAATCCCATTGAAAAGAAAAGGGGAAGGGGTTTCAATTTCCCCTGCCCCCTTTTCTAATGGGATTGTGGCAGGTAAAGGATTTCAAGGCTCCCCTGGGAATAAGTAGGTCAGGGAGCCTAGAAACAGTTAAATGGGGGAGCCTTAAAACCCATAGAGTAGGGCTTGGAAGAGACCCCTATATAAAGGAGGTTCCCTGAGGAGAAAATTGCCAGTCGCCTCAGAAGTCATCAGCGGCGGAGCTCCCCTCCCGCCCACCCATAAGGACTGTCGCGGCCTATAATATTTATGTGGTTGGGTCACCTTTTCTGATGAGAAGGGGGACGATTTGTTATTAAGTTTATGATTATATATTACAACTCGAGCTTTAATAGCTGAGTTGTTTCATTGAAATATTGAAGTAAAGTTAAATGGTGAATTTGGATAAGAAAGTTATTATATATTTGTTTGTTGAATATCAATATGTATATCAATAAATAAAGCCGCGGCCAATAAAAATTGTATTAATCCAAAAAAGTTGTATGAGTTTATTTATACAATAGCTGTCTGAGATTTGTATTTTACTGCCTACAATCCCATTAACATTCTTGATGTGGCAAATTATGAAATCTCAAAATGCAGCGCACATTCTCTTCTTCTTTAATGAGACAATAATGAAGCTGCTTTGCTGGTGATACCGATGGAGTTATTGCAAACAATTTTTCAAAGGCTTTTTTTTTCTAGTGATATCAAGAATAATATTATTACCGTATATACTCGAATATAAGTCGTTCCGAGTATAAGTCGAGGCCCTAATTTACCACAAAAAAATGGGAAAAACTTATTGACCCAAGTATAAGACGAGGGTGAGAAATGCACAGCTACTGTAAGTAGAAAAGAGGGTCAACAATGCCCATTTGCAGCATCACTGTGCCCATTTGCATGCCTCACTGTGCCCATTTGCAGCCATAGGTCCCCTGAACTTCAAACTTGGTAGTTAAGGGTTCCTAGATGCCCCCTAGCTGCAGCCAAAATTTGGGGTCTCTGAACCCAAAGAGTCCCGAAATGACATTGCTGCAGATGGACACAGTTGACTGAATTTGGGGCCCCGTATTTCGGGGCCACTTAGTGCTAAGAACCCTAAATTTGGTGTGCAAACCCAGTGGAACTAGCACCATAATATTTCCAAAGCTGGGGTTTCTAGCACTAAGTGGCCCTGAGATATGGGGCCCCAAAGTCGGTTCAGAAAATGTCAAGCACTTTTCTGCAGCAGAGAATGACATTTTCAGAACTGATTTTGGGGCCCCGTATCTTGGGGCCACATAGTGCTAGGAACTTTGGCTTTGGATATTTAGTGGTACCACTGGGTTTGCACACCAAATTTGGGGTTCCTAGCACCAAGTGGCCCTGAGATACGGGGCCCCAAAGTCGGTTCGGAAAATGAATTTTTTTGCTGCAGAAAAGTGCTTCACTCGAGTATAAGTCGAGGGGGGCACTTTCAGCACAAACGGCGCTGCACAAAAAAAATGCTGAAAAACTCGACTTATACTCGAGTATATATGGTATGCTTTTTTTTTGGGGGGGGGCAAGTTACCACAACACCCTTATCCCATTATCCCATAGTTTTTAAGATCAAAGATACAACTATGTTAGTGTCCCTTGTCAATTTTACATTGTATTTTTTTTAAATGTAACAGCCTATTCCCAAACTGTCATATTAAATAAAACACATAGCCAAGTATTATTCTCCACAATTTTTTTATTGTGCATTAAAGAAATAAAAAAACAAAATTAGACATGCTATCTGCCAATAAAACTTAACCAAAAAGTGCATTCTATGCATCCAAATATAGAGAAAATATAACAAATCAAATCATTATTATTCAATCAAAAAATAAAATAAAAGCCTCATGCATGTGTCCTGCTTCTTAAATATAGGGGTTCAACAATGCCAAGAGTTGGTGAAAGCAAGGGTCCATCATCTTGGGATAATTCCGAAAAACATTCTCCTGGAGCTCACCGCAGCAAAGGCATATGACATAATTGGTCACGATTAATAAAGCAAACAATTTTTGGCCCAAGAACTCCTCCTCCTCCTGTTCCTGAACTGGACCTGGGTCAAAGCAATAACTCAAATGCCAATAATAAATAACACGTTATATCCTCTGATTCCGCAACATATCTGATTGACGAATGGCCGTTCAGAAACAAACCGAAAAGCACGAAATGAAAAGCGCAAACTGAAAAGCGCTAAATGAAAAGCGCAAAATTTAAAGCACGAATCAACACTCACCAAACTTCTACTAACACGAAATTAGCAGAAGGAGCCCAAAGGGTGGTGCTAAAGAGCTGAAAAACCACATAGTACGTCACTACATTCGTGTTTGTTGGCTGACAATTCCTTGCCGTTTGTATGCAAGACAAAATCCAGGCACATGCCTTCGACAAAAGTCTGAGCTTTTCTCTGCAGAAAATCCGATCGTGTGTACGAGGCTTTAGTATAACACTGCTCTTAATTATGTTTGCTGGAAGATTTAAACACTGTTTTTACTATTGTGAATATATGATTTGTATATTTGTATCATATATTATTAATAGATAGATTTGTGGAAAAGAGTAGTGCCTATCTCTACACTGTTCCCATTTTTTGTGTGTTACACACTTAAAGGGGCAGTTTCACAATGAATACACAATTATTTAGTTGGTGCCTTTTTATTACATTTATGGTAAATGGTTGGTTATGCCTGTGCTTCTCAACAGTCATGCACCACAATGCAGTTCTAGTCTTTTTCTTTCTCTCTCCCTCTCTCTCTCTGTATATATACTGTATATGTATATACTGTATATAGTGTGCGGTGTATGGTGTGAGCACTGACAGGCTGACCCCCCACCCCTTCAATCTTTGCAGCATTGCTGGCAGCACTCATATGTCTATTTTCCTAAGACAACCTGTAGATATAACGCTGAGCACGTGCACTAAGCTGCTTTGGTCGACCATGGTGAGGCCTGTTCTGAGCGGAACCTGTCCTGTTAAACCGCTGTATGGTCTTGGCCACTGGGCTGCAGCTCAGTTTCAGGGTCTTGGCAATCTTCCTATAGCCTAGACCATCTTTATGTAGAGCAACAATTCTTTTTTTCAGATCCTCAGAGAGTTCTTTGCTATGAGGTGCCATGTTGAACTTCCAGTGACCAGTGTGAGAGTGATAACCCCAAATTTAACACACCTGCTCTCCATTCACACCTGAGACCTTGTAACACTAATGAGTCACATGACACCGGGAAGGGAAAATGACCAATTTTCCCAATTTGGACATTTTCACTTAGGGATGTACTCCCTTTTGTTGCCAGTAGTTTAGACATTAATGGTTGTGTGTTGAGTTATTTGGAGGGGGACAGCAAATTTACACTGTTATACAAGCTGTACACTCACTACGTTACATTGTAGCAAAGTGTCATTTCTTCAGTGTTGTCACATGAAAAGATATAATAAAATATTTACAAAAATGTGAGGGGTGTACTTATGTTTGTGAGATAATGTATATATACATATAGATATATACCTACACACACACACACACATATACATATATATATATTGAGCACTGTAAATATCTTAACAAAATAGAAGTTGCAAAAAGTAGTTATTTGGTAGCAGGTGTTGGAAAACAATAGTGATCTTGAAATGGCCATTTAATAATTACTCGTTAATTATATCATAGCAATTGGACACACTGGGAATATACAATGGACACCAATGGGAAAAAAGCACTTATAATAGGTAACAGAGGAGCTAATGCTTTAGTGATACATAAGGATAGAGAAGATGTAGCAAAGAAACACAGCTGAGATCCAGTAAGTGCTTTCAATGGTTGTTACAAAATCAATGAAGTGAGCTAGTACTGATCACAAAACTGCATACAAGGGCAGCCCTTTTCTTAGAGTTTGTTAGTTCTGTGTTCTATAGGAATAATTTATAAACCGAAGCATAAACTAATATGCTTCAAACGTCTATACATCTCACCCACTAGATATTAAAGCCTTTTTTTTTAAAAAAAAACAAACATGTCATACTCACCTGGTCAGTGCAGTTTTGCACAGAGCAGCCCCGATCATCCTCTTCTTGGGTGCTGGCACTCTTGGTCCCTCCCTCCTACCGAGTGCCCCCAGAGCAAGCAGCTTGCAATGGGGGCACCCAAGCAGGCTCATTCCCGAGCTGCAGCTCTGCATGTCCATTCACACACAGAGCTGTGACTCGGCTCCACCCCTCTCTCTCCTCACTGGCTCACTGGCTGTGATTGACATCAGCAGGAGCAAATGGCTCCAGCTGCTTTTTCACCCAATGAGGGGGGAGATTCCCCAGAGAGCTGAGGCTCTTGTGAACATCACTGGATCGAGATGGGGCTCAGGTAAGTATAAGGGGGGCTGGGGGGGCTATGACATGTTTGTTATTTGTTACATGTTTGTTATTTTAAAAAAAAGCCTTTAATATCACTTTAATAGAATGCATGAGAGTAAAAAACCTTGAGCCTTTAGAACCACTTTGGGATATAACCTTTATTTTTCTATTAGTAAAATGTTTAAAAGTTCTTTGATTTCTGTACATACCTTATGTTTACAACATACAGGCATACCCCACTATTAAGTACACAATGGGGTTTATTTACTAAAGCTGGAAAGTGTAAAATCAGGCTCACGTCTGCATAGAAGCCAATGAGCTTCTAACCCCAGCTTGTTCAATTAAGCTTTGGTAATAAAACCTGGAAGCTCATTGGTTTCTATTCAGAAGTGAGCCTGATTTTGAACTTTCCAGCTTTAGTAAATAAACCCCATTGTGTACTTAAAAGTGGGGTATGCCTGTACATGTTTATTTTGATGAGTGTCCAATAGTTTTGCTTTTTAATCTTTTAAAGTGGTTGTTAAGCCATTATCTTCAGTTCACACCATCCTCTCTGTTTAATAATGTAAGCTGCCCCAATGTCTGTGCTTTGTAAAAAAAAATGAAGCTATATACCTGATTTCAGAGCGCTGCTCTGTGAAGGGCCAAGAATCCCCCCGCTGACATCAGTCAGGAGGGGACAAAGAGAGGAGGAGAGAGGCGGCTGGTCACGTGAGCACAGAGCGGCGCTCTGAAATCAGGTAAATAGCTGCATTTTTTTATAAGGCACAAACACAGGGTCAGCTTACATTATTAAACAGAGAGGATAGTGTGCAACTAACTGTAATTTCAGCAGCAGGAGGGGAGGGGGCGGGCACTGACATAGAGCAGACAGGCGGGGGGCATAGAGCAGACAGGCAGGGGGGAGCGGAGGACAGAGAAGGACAGGGCAGGGCTGTGGTTGACGGAGGCACGTAAACTGACCATGGTGTCAGGGCTCAGCAGTCATGAAAAACTGTGGTCAGTTTACAGGGGAGGGCAGAGCCAGGCAGGATCAGCCAGGTATTTTAGGTGATAGAAGGGGCAAATTACACAGCACAACACTGTGCTGTTATTCATGCTTTAAAGGAACAGGGTTCATTTTTTGGGGGGTAACAAACACTTTAAGGCTAGCTATACTTGATTATTCTTTTTTTCTCCTATTTCATTGAAGCAGTATTAAACCCAGAAGCAAACATTTATTACATTGCAGCTTACCAATACCAATGATTATTTTTCATATATGACCTCAGATATACTTACTGTGGCTGTTTGTACTTGACTTGCTTATTTTTGAAAAATGTAACATTTAGTAAATAAAAGATTGAAAGTTAAAATGATCATCTTTTATCTATTTAAGCAAAACATTTATCGCAAAAGGAAAACAACAGTTTGCTGTAACTGATTATAAAGTGTGAGCTGGAGGCTTCTTTTCATTAGTGAACAGAAACACACTCACAAAAGAGTGTAGCTCCTCTAACGGGACTTTAAAGAGGGTCACTTCCAATATAGTACAAGAGTAGTAGAGGTTTTTTTAAAAAAAACTCTACTACTCTTGTACTATATTGGAAGTGACCCTCTTTAAAGTCCCATTAGAGGAGCTACACTCCTTTGTGAGTGTGTTTCTGTTCTGTATGTTACTAGGGATGTGAGTTTACTCCTAATTTATAACGCACATTGGGGTGACACCTCCCACCTCCTCTTTTTGTTAGTGGTTCTAAATTTTCTAAAACCTTTAACACTACTCTTCCCCCCAGACTGATAATGCTGCTGTCTGCTGTGCCTCCTGTGCTCATTCATCCAGAGTGGGTAAACTCTAATGCAGGAGTTGTGTTACTGGTCAGATCACCAGGTGAAAACAGAGGGAAAAAAGCCAATGGAAGGAAAATGGATGCAGCCATTACATCTAATGATTGGTAAGTTGCAATACAATATATTTTTGGTTTATTATTACTTATATATTCTTTATTCTTTTTTCTATCTTTTTTTTTCAGATGTGAAAATGTATCGCTATTCTTCACAACATTTTCTAGTCCTGCATTTAAATAATTTGACTCTCCTGTAGTGCTCCCAAGAGTTCATTGTATGCTGCATATGTTTGTATGGTACCTATGCAAGTGTATCTTTCTTTTCTACTCTCTTCTATCTTTTCTCCACTGTATTATTGTTCTATGAAGTGCTTGGGCATATGTGCTTTTGTGCAAACACTGCAGTAAAATGACATGCAAAGTGGAAAGTGCTCTTGTATATCATAGCACCATGCTTTATAATTTTTAAGCATCGGTATGGGTATCATAAGGCCAAATTTCTGCTTCATAAAAGGATCCTCTCTAGTGTAACAAAAATCTGTGTCAAAATCAAAAGAACACTAGTACCCCTTACTGTATCAAATGTGTATGCTCATGTGGACCCTGATGCTGACAGCACGGTTCATAAATTCAGACACATGATCTTTCACATCAGTGGTTCTCAACCTCAGTCTTCAAGTACCCCCAACTGGCCTTGTTTTCAGGTTTCCCTTTACTTTGCACAGCTGCTTTAAATCAATACCAATGACATGGTATTGATGAGAGCTATTTTATCTAGGGGAAGTTCCCAAAACATGGCCCGTTGGGGATACTTGAGGACTGAGGTTGAGAACCACTGTTTCACATGTTGGTGGATGTCATGGGTGGCTTTATATACAAATAGAGTGGAAGCTGGTTGATTCAAGAACATATTTTCCTTCTTTAACAGCTGTGAAAGAAACACCTGCATTGTCTAAGATGTTGCTGGAAATAGAAAGGTGAGATTAGGAGACTTACAAGGAGGTTCAAGTCTAAATATGGTTTACCAAGTGTGGCTCCATACTGACCCTCTTCCGTGCTTGATGTGCCATAAGGTAAACCTCTTGTCAGACTTTGATTCATATTGTTGAAGACTGCAGAATCTTGTGGAGTAAAGAGAGAGTTGGAAAGTAAAAAACAAGGAGGAGTGTTGGTCTTTTTTTTTTTTTTTCCAAATAAAGCTTTATTAAGTTAAATTCATACAGAAAAGTAGTACACAAAAGCAAGGTTTGAGATAAAATGATAACAGTGTTATACAGAGGGAACAGTCCAGAGAGTACAACGTTGTATTTTAACAAGTATTCAAATCTACGACTGTGGAGTTGTTGAAAAACACATTACATCTGGGGTGTGGATATATGGGATTACAGAGTAGTGTGGGCAGAAAATATAAAGAACATATATTAAATCAGGTAAAACATTTTTTAAACATGTTGATTTTTGAGGGCGAAAAAGATTAAAAAGGGAGAGAGGAGTAAAAACCGTATTATAATAGATTGCCTATGATAGCCTTAGTATATGAGTCTGAGATTTTTGTTGGATTTTGTTTGGAATAATCGTTAATTACTATGTCTGTGTGAGAGTGTGAAATTGATCCTGGTGCATGGTGTCCAGAAGTCGGGTAATGTCTGTAGATAGAGATATAATCATAGCATACAACAATAGATACCTAACATAGCAAAGTTTCGATTAAATGGTGGTCAAAATATAGTGAGAAGTACAAAAGGAAGGTAGGGGAAAGTTATTTCCCGTCCCTGGCTCAGCCATGGGTCTAACGGGAAATATCTTTACAGAAGGACCAAGTCCCAGGAAAAAAAGCATAATAGAGCTTTTGAAGTGAATTCTGTATGCGTAATGATATAGTTGCCTCCTGAATTTTGTTTCATGCACGGCTATAGGGAGGACTATAGACAGTTGGGATGTATGATGTGTCTTATGGTGTGCTGGAGGAGGATTCCTGACTGATTAATTGGGTATATTCAGATGTTGTGCGGAAATGTAGCCAACAGGCCCAAGTGTTCCTGTATTTAGTATAGGAATCCTGTGCTTGATGTACAAGTTCCTCCATTTCAGCTATTTTGTTTACTCTTTTGAACCAGTCTGCGATTGTGGGTGAGTTGGGAGATCTCCAGAGAACTGGGATACAGAGTTTAGCAGCATTGATTAGATGTAGTGCTAGGGATTTGTGATAAGATTTCATCGGTAGGGAGGAGTGGTGTAGGAGTGCTTGTGCTGGAGAGAAATCTAGCTGAAGTGCAGTGATTTGGGAGGAGAGGTGAAAAACTTTAGTCCAGAAGGCAGAAATCGCAGGGCAGTCCCACCATATGTGAAGGAGTGATCCGTTTTTGTCATTACATCTCCAACAATTAGATGGGATCTCTGGATTAATGGTGTGTAACTTGAGAGGCGTTTTGTACCATCTGGAGAAAAGCTTGTATCCGTTTTCTTGAGTTGTTACATTAATGGAGCCTTTGTGTATGTTAGAGTATATCTTTTCCCATTCCTTATCAGAGAGGTGGATGGAAAGATCTTTTTCCCATTTTGTACTAGCTATATTTGTTTTAGGAGTATGCTCGAGAAAGAGGTTCAAGTATATGGTGGATATCAGGTGTCTTTGTGGTTCAGTGGCAGAGCAAAGGGATTCAAAGTGTGATTGGTTTCTTGAGTATGCAGCCCTAGTTTGGGGATCAAGAAGAAAATGTCTGAGTTGCATATAAGACCAGAATGGGATCTGGTGATTCGTTTCTTGGGAGTTCAATGAGGACAGCGGTTTAATATTCCCCTTAGCGAAGAAATCTCCCGCTGTCATCCTTGTCTGGGATCCTATTTGATGAAGGAAAGAATCATCAATGCCTGGTGGAAAGTCAGGGTTATGTTTGATTGGCGTGAGAGGGCCTGGAGAGGAGGAAATGTGCAAATGTTTACATGTCTTTTTAAAGGAATTCAGTGTTGTACCGATAAGGGGATGTTGTTTGCAATGTGGAGAGATGTGGCGAGGGTGAATCCAGGGTAGATTATGGAGCGGGATTTGTGAGAAGGCTTGTTCAATTGCGATCCACGCTTTAGTTTTAGGGTGAACATTCCAGTCCACTATTCGAGAGAGTTGACAGGCCCAATAGTATTTTTGAAGATCCGGTAGGCCTAACCCACCTTTCATTTTGGGTATGGTCATTCTGTTGAAACTCATTCTAGGTCGCTTATCGTTCCAGATGAATTTCATACAGGATTTGCGGTATGCATTGAAAAAAGTTTGTGGTAGTGACACTGGGATTGTTTGGAGCAGGTATAGAAATTTTGGCATTATAGTCATTTTTATAATGGAAACTCTGCCAAACCATGAGAACAAACCCGTTGACCAAGTGTTGAGGTCTTTTTGAATATTTTGGAGAATGGGAGTATAGTTTTTGCTGTATAAGTCCGATAGCGAGGTTGGAATGTAGACCCCAAGGTATTTAATGGCGCTCGGTTTCCAATTGAAAGGGAAATTAGTTTGACATTGTTTCACTATATCTGGTGGTAGAGTGATATTTAAGGCCTCTGATTTAGCGAAGTTAATTTTAAGATATGTGAGATTTTCAAAGAGAGTAAGATCTTTGAGGAGATTGGGTAGCGTAATGTGTGGCTCTGTCAGGAATAGTAGGATGTCATCCGCAAATGCCGCTAATTTATATGTAGATTTTGCGATGGTTATTCCTTTAACGTTTGGATTGTTTTTTAGATGCGTTAGACATGGTTCCAGTGCCAAGACAAAAATAAGCGGAGAGAGTGGGCATCCCTGTCTTGTACCGTTAGATATGGAGAAGGCACTCGACAGGTGTCCATTTATCCGGACTTTGGCAGTTGGGGTGGAGTATAGAGCAAGAATAAATTGTAGCATGCGATCTCGTATGCCAATGTGTGTAAGGACCTCTTTTAGGTAGTCCCAGGCTACCCTGTCGAATGCCTTCTCCGCATCAAGGGAAAGAAGGAATCCCGGTTGTTTCTTTGAAGTCAGCCAATTGTGAATACTGATTGCCTTTAGGGTGTTGTCCCTTGCCTCTCTACCTGGGACAAAACCAACTTGGTCCAAGGAGATGAGGCCAGGGAGAAGGGGTAAAAGTCTATTAGCCAAAATTTTTGCATATATTTTCAGGTCAACATTTAGTAGAGATATTGGTCTGTAGTTGTGAACTAAATTTGGATCTTTATCAGGTTTTGGAATAACCACTATGTGGGCTGTGAGAAGATCTCTGGGAGGGGGGTTCTCGGATGAAAGGGAGTTGAAAGCATTTAAGAAGTGAGGATAAAGCGTAGCAATGAATTCCTTATAGTATCCTGCTGTTAGGCCATCTGGACCTGGACTTTTGCCTGTTTTGAGTTGTTTGAGCACATTCTCTAGTTCATCCTTAGAGATGGGACGTTCTAGATGCGATGCTTCTGCATCAGAAATGGGTTTGGGACCATGTTGGGCTAGGAAATCTTTAATCAAGTGTGTTCTACGATCATTGTTTATCATGGGTTTATGTGGATTGATATTATAGAGCTGCGAGAAATAATTCACAAATTGGTCTGCTATCAGTGTATTAGACGTTACTTTAGAACCCGAAGGGTCATTAATGGAATGAAGTGTTGTAGATGATCTTTTTGCACGGAGGGCTCTGGCTAGAATTTTACCGGATTTGTTGCCATGTTCGTAGAATATTTTTTGTGATAATATGTATTTGCGTTTTATTTGTTTATGTAACACTTCTTTCAACTCTGTCCTCACCTGAGTAAGTTCCTCAAGTGTGGAGAGAGCTCGAGTTTTCTTATGTATTTTTTCTAAATCCTGTATGCGTTTGGAAAGGATAGAAATATGCGCTTGTCTTTCTCGTCTTCTCTTGGAAGCGATAGCTATTAGTTTTCCCCGTATGGTGCATTTGTGGGCTTCCCATTTTATCATTGGGGATATTTCAAAGGAGTCGTTATCCTGGAAATAAAGTTTTAGATTGTCGTGTATAGTAGACACTATTGAAATGTCTGTCAGCAGTGAGGGATCAAGACGCCATATTTGTGAGCGAGTATGTTTGGATGGAAATTCCAAGGACATGGTTATCGGGTGGTGATCTGATATGTAAATTGGTTCGATGGAGGTGTGCTTGAGCATGGTGAGATCGCTTTGTGAAATAAAGAAATAGTCAAGTCTGGAGTAACTGCCATGTGGGTTGGAGAAAAAAGTGTAATCTTTAGTTGAGGGGTTTAAAGTACGCCATGCATCATGTAATGTCAATTCTTGAAAACATTGTTTAATTGCTCGTAACGCGGAGAAGGGTAATTTGGATGCACCCGAGGATGTATCTTGTATTGGGTTTAAGGGAACATTAAAATCTCCTCCAGTTAATAGTATACCCTCTTGAAACGATGCGAGCAATTGCAGTGTGTGTCAGAAGAAAGGGACTTGTTTAATGTTGGGGGCGTATATGTTTGCTAAGGTTAAAGGTTTACCGAAAAGTGAACCTTTGACAAATAGAAATCTTCCATCTTCATCCGCTAGAGTGTCTTTGATTATGAGTGGACACTGTTTTGAGATAAGGATAGAGACTCCTTTTGTTTTTGATTGTTTGTTGGTAGCATGAAAAGCTGTTGGATAACGTAAGTTGGAGAATTTGGGGATAGAGTCCGTTTTGAAATGCGTTTCCTGGATGTATATAATGTCTGCCTTGAGTTTATGCATATAAAGGAGAACTTGTGTACGTTTCTCAGGGACATTTATTCCCCGTGCGTTGAGTGAGACTAGTTTAGTAGTGGCGTTGTGGTGAGATATTGATGTAGAATTGTGTGAGACCATTGTCATTCTGTAATTTGGGAGGTGTTGTGAGTTAGACTGGAGTGGTGTTTACTGAAGATAGTCCGCGTTGCAGGTGTATGTGTGGCAGAAAAAGAACAGTAGTTGGATTTGTGCCTTATGCTCTTATGTGTGGAAGGCGCGTTCTAGGAGAGTGATGAGATTCTATTCAGGATGAGAGTAGATTGTTCAGGAATAGGGAGTGATGTGAGGGATATTGGGTATGCGGGGGAGAGGAAACTGTGAAGACCACTGTGTAGTGTTGTTAGGGGTTATAGGTAGTGAAAAGTAATCCGGGGACTAGCGATGCCTGCTCGCTAGGCTATGTACGAGTATGCACTCGTGATATAAGGTACCGGAATGGGTCAGTGGTGGTTTAAAGGAGGGTTGAGTGAAGAAATCAGGTAATCAATTGAAACCACTGTTTGGGAAGGTGACCAAACGGTAACGTAGAGAAAAGTAAAACCTGTCAGTAAGGGACAAGAGCCGCTGACATATGGGATAGATGTAGGAAGAAGGCATGGACTGAAGACGGTCCATGTGTGAAATGGTTGCATTGAGATTGCTGTGAATGCCGCCTATTAACTTTCTCAGTGGATTTGGAGAAACAGCATGGGTCAGATTTGCGAAAAGCAGATAAAAAATTAGGTGTATGGTCAGATGAAACATTAAGTTAATGACATATTTTGTGAGATCGTTCCCCTGGTGATCGTTAAGTGAGAGGAAAGAATGAAAAAAAAAAAAAAGACAGAAAAATAAAAGAAATAAAAGAAATAAACATCCCCATGAGTAGCACATAAAATAAACATCTGGTGAGGCGCAGATATTCATAGCGCAAAAGTCTATGTAATAATTCAGTTAAACAGTCAGCCAGAAAACTTGAACAGTTTGCAGATCAGAGTATTCAACATAGGTAGAAAGTATTATCTCTTAAGATAGATAAACCGTGCCTGAACTAATTTATAATGAACTACCCCTGAAGGCTATGAAGAAGCTTGTCAAAATAATTAATAAAACGAAGTATCCATGTAGATCGTTATGCTAATTAGGAGCATATCTCAGTGGATAGGAGGGGATGAATATATGAGAAAGATCAGTGTCTGTGAAAGTCCCTTAATGCGTACACACAGTCGGACATTGATCGGACATTCCGACAACAAAATCCTAGGATTTTTTCCGACGGATGTCGGCTCAAACTTGTCTTGCATACACACGGTCACACAAAGTTGTCGGAAAATCCGATCGTTCCGAACGCTGTGACGTAAAACATGTACGTCGGGACTATAAACAGGGCAGTGGCCAATAGCTTTCATCTCTTTATTTATTCTGAGCATGTGTGGCACTTTGTGCGTCGGATTTGTGTACACACGATCGGAACTTCCGACAACGGATCCCGTTGTCGGAAAATTTTATCTCCTGCTCTCCAACTTTGTGTGTCGGAAAATCCGATGGAAAATGTCCGATGGAGCCCACACACAGTCGGAATTTCCGACAACACGCTCTGATCGGACACTGTCCATCGGAAAATCCGACCGCGTGCACGGGGCATTAGAGTGCCTTTATCTGAGAAGCCTTTCAGTTCCGTTTTGGTATGTAGACAGCTTTCTAGTCAGGGAAAGGCAATCGTAAGGATAAGTTCTATATAATCATACAGGGTAGTGAGTGCCCTAATCTTTGCGTAATTCATGACAGATAAGGTGATGTTAGGACTACTAAGGAGATGAATCATGTGTCACAACCATCTCGGGCTGGGATGATACAGGCATCCTCCTATGGGAGGTGCGTGTGTGGAGGCAGGGGAGAGAGGTCTGCAGTGTGTCACCATGGTAACAAGTCAGGTCTCTAACCTTGTGAGAGCCAATGAGCGACTGCATGAGTCATGTTGGGGGAGAACTTTTTACCTCAGACCTTGGCTCCTCTCATGAATTCGCGCCAAAAGACAGCAACCAATAGAGCGATGAACAGCTGGTTGTCATGGCAATAAGATTGTATGGTAGTTCTAGTATTCACCTAATAATGTAGTTGCTATCTAAGAGGAACAGAGAGTTAATACAGGATTAAAATAGGGGTGTCAATGAACATTACTAGCAGCCTGTTGTGTGTAAGAGAAGGGCATATTTGCATTTATAATTATCAATCCGTGTAATCGGAGCGGGATGAAACCCTGTTAAACTGTCAGTGTACCGATCAGCTAGAGGAGGGAGAGATAAAGTAGATTGGAGATCTCTGATGACCCTATACCTCATTAGATTGGAAAATACAGTCACATAAGAATTTAATTATAATAGAGCTCTAATGAAGGGTGGAACTGCTAGTGTAGGGCTGTATTGGAGAGTAAGGTGTGACAGAACAAACCATGCAGACACAGCGCTGCTTTGGTAGTCAGCGTTAAGGGGGATATAGATATGCCTGTGTGTAAGAACTATGATCTACCTAAACTAAACTTAACATATTGAAATACTTTAGGAACATATTACCAGCCGGGGCATGAACTTTCAATACTCTAAAAACGGCACATGAACAGTCAGAGGAAATCTTTCAGTCTATGCTGCAGATGCCATCTGTGTTCACCGATCTCTTCTAGCTCTTCTGGAGCGTGGAGGTTTCGTCGGGCTGTAGATGGAAGGAGACTGCGGGTCGGGTTGAAGAATTCTTGGTTCCGATGGCGAACGGTTTCTTCGGTAGCTTGTGTGTTGGGTTTCGAATTGCATCACTCCTGGAAGGTGCTTTAGATGCTGTAGGGGTACGAAATTCCGCGTACCATTCTGGGACCTCCATGAGAGGGATTCCGAGCGTGTCACAGAAGGAATGTAGATCCTCAGGGACTCTGAGGAGAGCTGAGCGTCCTTGTACTGTTGCCGCCAAACCAAAAGGGAACTTCCAGCGGTAAATTATACCCTTGGCCCGGAGTACTGACAGAAGGGGTTGCAGTTCCCTTCTGCGCTGCAAGGTTATATTTGATATATCCTGGAATAGACGAAGTTCTGTGCCGTTATGTAGTAAAGGGGTCAGGGAACGTGCAGCCCTCAGGATGTCTTCCTTCAAACGGTAGTCAATAATGCAGCATACCACATCCCTGGCGGGTCAGAGTCCTTTCCCTTCGGTCTCAGGGCACGGTGGATTCTTTCCATCGCAATAGGAACCTCTCTGGGTCTGCCGAGTATGTTATTAAAGATATGAATAACTTCACTTTGAAGGTGATCCGCATCCACTGTTTCAGGCAAACCTCTCAGCCTGAGGTTATGGCGTCTGCCGCAATTGTCTAAATCTTCCAAGTGGCGATTGACATCTCTTAATTGCCGTGTATGTGTGTCAATCGCCAGATTCTGGTGACGGATCTTGGATGAATGGAGGGCAGTCGTTTGTTCCACCGCCTGAATTCTGCCTGTAATAGCTTGGATTTCAATTTTTAAATCTGAGATTGCTGCTGTCAGGGTGTCCTTAATGTCCTCAGCCACGGATCTGAGATCGCTCAGGCTCGGATGCTGATGAGGAGTGAGGAGAATTCCCCCGTCACTGAGTTCAGCGTGAGATGGAGAGGCAGCAGCATTAGAGTGAGGAGGATGCTGATGCTGGCTCCGTGAGGTGGGAGCCGGCGCCGAAGTTCCCATCTGTGCCCGGAACATCTCCGGGATGTTCTGACTGGATCTTGCCGGTATTTCACGGGGAGAACGGGACCGGGAGGTCGACGAAGTTCTGGAGGATGTACCCATCGCTTTTCGGGTGTTTGGGAGGCCGTTGACCGTCCTTGGAATTCAGATTTCTATCCCTGTCAGCGGAGCTCTGAAGTTAAGCAGCCATTCTCTACGAGGTCAAGCCACGCCCCCCGAGTGTTGGTCTTTTGATGCCAAGTGGTATCATTGAGGTGCTGATCCCACCCAGCTTTGTGGTGCGGATTCATGTGTCACCAATAGGGGTGGGCCGAACGGACCCCTGTTCGGTTCGCACCAGAACTTTCGCACACACTGTTCAGACCCGAATAACTAACCTCATTAAAGTCAATGGGACCCGAATGTCAAAAAAAAAAAGTGCCAATTTTGAAGGCTTATATGCAAGTAATTGGGCATACAATGGTTATAGGGGTCCAGGTCTTGCCATGGGGACATGTATCAAAAGTTTGTGAAAAACGTCATTTTTAAATGAACAGTGATTTTTTTTAAATTTGAAAGTGAAAGCATAGAAATGAAAAATTCCTTCCAATATAGTGCCTGGGGGGTCCCCTTAGTCTACCTGTAAAGTGACAGATCTGTACCATGTCTAGAATCTGCTGCAGCAATAATTGCATTTATAAAGCCAAAAAAATTACATTTTCCATGCAAGCTGCCTTTATTTTGCTCAGCAACAGCTGGGGAGCCAGTGTGTATGATGAGGCTACAATGTTGTGCACTGGGAACAAGATTAGAGATTTTTTGAAAACATTCTGGTGTCACTTAGACTTTAGATAAAAGTAACAGGTGCAGAAAAATTGGTCTTTGGCTGTCGGTGGCGCCTTCCCACCATAACCCTATAAAGGTACTCTTGATGAAAGCAAGAATTGACCTTGCTGTAAAAAAAATGCAATGATATGCACCTGTCAAACAGGTGCATAAAAATTGGTCTTTGGGTGTTAATTTTGCCCATGAAACCTAAACAAAAACATTCTTCCAGATGAAATGATTGAACACCCTCAAAGCTAGGCAGCCTTGAAGTCCTGCAGAGATTCCATCTCAAAAAGACTTAATCCGTGACATCGGTGTAACGACACCCCGAGTATGAAAGGGGTTAAAGTCGTTTAGGAGATTTCAAACCCAAACACAAAGGCAGCTACCGAACACTCCAATCAGCCAAACAAGGAACCCATACAAATAATCCACCCCAAAAACGAGACACAGCTCTGTCTTCAGGTCCCAAGCAGGAATGAATCTTTATTCAAAAAACACATGTTATACAGATCCCACTTCAAAACATTTCCCCCCACCCTTGGAAAACAGGGCGGGTTAAACTGTCCAATGACAATGGACACACAGGTCAGGTGTGCTTAACTTCTCATCAGTAAACAGTCTTAACAGGGGGGCTGCTGGAGGAATCCCCCCTCCCTCTTTCCTCACAGCAATACACATCCTGTGATCCAAGGCAGACAAACACAATAGAACATTGGAATACAGCCCCACCCAAAACTAGCACAGCAAACAGTACACAACACAATGAGACAGCACACTTTATATATACACACATATACAGCATTGAGTCTCTGACTAGCACAGATCATAGTGGGGTTCTCATTCACCTTGTGCCCCTATTAGTGACTCCCATCACAATGGCATAGCCAGGGTCCCCAGAGTCTGTGTGTCTTGGGGAACATGGACCTGAATCTAAAGTAACGCCACCTCCAGGGTCCCCAGACATACAGCTCACAAAGAGCACCGTCCCCCCCAATGCCAGGGCCCATAATCGGTTTGCAGGAGGCTAGCCATCAGTCCCCTCCAAAAGCCTCTTTTCCAGATAGGTCTGTCACATTTCTCCCCTTTCGGCAGGAGACTAACACAGGAGGAGACCCCAGACGGGTTGACTCCGAAGTTAGTCAGTAATTCCAGTCCCCCAATGCCGGTATCCACAAAGTACCCCAAACAAATTGTTCCAAACAGATCATTACTTACCCAGCCGACCTCTGCCTCTCTCAGAGAACACGCCCGCCGCTGGGGAGAGGCCTGGACTGGCCCTTCTCCCTGTAGTCTTTTCAGCCGCTGGAGAGAAGACAGGGTGACTGGGCTCACGCCATCATGCTGTTGGGGATCTGGGCACGGATAGTCACTGGGTTGGCTTCAGCGGGGCCTATCGGGGCGTAAGCAGAAATGAGGGGGGCCAAATCATTCCCCAGTAGTACATCCGCTGGCAAATCCTTCATCACCCCCACATTCACGTGTCCCGAACCAACCCCCCAATCCAGGTGAACACGGGCAACAGGTAGCCGGAAAATGGTGCCTCCCGCTACCCTTACGACTACAGTGTCCCCGGTGTGTTGGCTCTCTGGGATGAGGTTCTTCCGTAGTAGGGTCATGGTGGCGCCAGTATCACGTAGGCCATTGGCTACCTTTCCATTAACCCGGACGGTCTGCCTGTGTTGCTGCCGGTTGTCCTGGTTAGCTGCTTGTACTAGATCAGCCTCATGCAGGACACCCCAACGTTCTTCCTCCTCAATGCAGTGAGCCGCAGGCATGGATGTGCGAGGATTCCCCCCTGCTGGCTTTCTCCACGAGTGGGACTGCCTGGCTGGTTTCAACGGACAGTCTGGCTTTTTGTGCCCTAGCTGTTTACACCCGAAACACCTGAGGGGTTGTGAGTAGTCCTGGGAGTTGAACCTGGGCTGCCGAGAATAAGTGGCCACTGGAGGTGGTGCTGTAGGGCGGTACAACTGTGGTTTGTAGGCACCAGCTGGAGGGGGTGCCGCTGATCGATAATCCACCCGAGCTGTTGTCTTGACCACAGGGTTATCCAGTTTGCGGGCGTCTGTGTATTCGTCCGCCAGGCGAGCTGCTTCAGGCAAGGTGAAAGGTTTTCGGTCCCGGACCCACTCTCTGACTTCTGGGGACAGCTTTTCAAAGAAGTGCTCCAGCAGGAACAGCTGCAGCACCTCTTCCCCAGATACTGCGTGGCATCCAGCGACCCAGTGGGATGCCGTGCGGTGTAGGCGGCATGCCCACTCGGTATATGAGTCTTCAGTCCGCTTGCTCGTCTCTCGGAACCGCCTCCGGTATGCCTCCGGTGTGACGGCATACCTGGCCAAAAGTGCTTCTTTTACCAGCCCATAGTTCATAATATCCTTGTCTGGGATGGCCCTAAACGCTTCACTGGCCCGGCCGGACAATTTCCCAGACAAAATGGTAACCCATTCCTCTGTGGGCACCCGGTGTAGGGCACATTGCCGTTCAAAATCTGCAAGGTACCCATCAATCTCCCCTTCTGCTTCAATGAAGTTTTTAAAAGCAGCAAAATGTACCTTTCTCCTTTCAGTAGGTGCTGTTGTGACTCCCGCTGCTGCAGCACGTCTTTGCTGTAGCCAATTTGCATCCACAGCCGCTATAACTCGGTCTATGATATCCGCTGTAGGGTTAGGGCCATAATGTGCCAGTCTTATTTTAACAGCCCGATCAAAACTTGCCTCTTCGGGTGTCCTGTCTGTTACGCTGGGCCTTTCGGTTATGCTTGGTCTTTCCGCTGTATCCATTTCGACTAGTTCTTCGATAATGTCCCTCTTCTTACGGTTGTTGGCCGGTCTCCGGTTGTAGCTGTCCTTCTGGGCTGTGGGAATTATCCCGCTGCTTGCCACCAGTGTAACGACACCCCGAGTATGAAAGGGGTTAAAGTCGTTTAGGAGATTTCAAACCCAAACACAAAGGCAGCTACCGAACACTCCAATCAGCCAAACAAGGAACCCATACAAATAATCCACCCCAAAAACGAGACGCAGCTCTGTCTTCAGGTCCCAAGCAGGAATGAATCTTTATTCAAAAAACACATGTTATACAGATCCCACTTCAAAACATTTCCCCCCACCCTTGGAAAACAGGGCGGGTTAAACTGTCCAATGACAATGGACACACAGGTCAGGTGTGCTTAACTTCTCATCAGTAAACAGTCTTAACAGGGGGGCTGCTGGAGGAATCCCCCCTCCCTCTTTCCTCACAGCAATACACATCCTGTGATCCAAGGCAGACAAACACAATAGAACATTGGAATACAGCCCCACCCAAAACTAGCACAGCAAACAGTACACAACACAATGAGACAGCACACTTTATATATACACACATATACAGCATTGAGTCTCTGACTAGCACAGATCATAGTGGGGTTCTCATTCACCTTGTGCCCCTATTAGTGACTCCCATCACAATGGCATAGCCAGGGTCCCCAGAGTCTGTGTGTCTTGGGGAACATGGACCTGAATCTAAAGTAACGCCACCTCCAGGGTCCCCAGACATACAGCTCACAAAGAGCACCGTCCCCCCCAATGCCAGGGCCCATAATCGGTTTGCAGGAGGCTAGCCATCAGTCCCCTCCAAAAGCCTCTTTTCCAGATAGGTCTGTCACAATCGGCATCAGGGGCTTCATAGCTACTAATTCAGGACTGAATTATTTTTATAAAAGTCAAACAGTCCACAGAGTCTGCGGACAGATGTGTTCTATGATCAGTAACGAAGCACTGAATGCCTGTTCTGAAAGCATGCTGGATGCAGGGCAGCCCAACAACTCAATAGCACACTGGGAAAGTTCTGGCCAGTGGTCTATTCTCATGACCCAGTAAGTCAGTGGATTGTCAGCTGGAAAGCTCTCCATCTCTGTTTTGGCCCAGAGATAATCATCCACCATGTGAAGCAGACTCTGCAGATGGGATGTGGAAGCTGACAGCCCTGAGCAGCGAGAACTAAAAAAAAATTCAGAAAAGCCTCACTTAGGCGGACGCCTTCTCCAACGCTCCGCTCTTGACCAACAGAAGACTCAAAACGAAGTTTTCCACGGCACTGTAACCTACTGGAGTCAGGGAAAATGTTCAATAAAATCCTCTGTAACGTGTCCTCAAGAGATTTTATCTTCTGCACTCTCTGTGGGGACGGGAAGAATTCTAAGACCTTCCCCTTTTAACGGTGGTCAAGGAGGATTGCCAACTAGTAACCATCCTTCTCATTTATGCCACATATTCTTGGGTCCTTTCGCAAGCTTTGAAGCATGAGGTTGCCCATGCGCCTCAAATTTGCTGAGGCTTGAGAAGCAGACTTCTTGGGGTCACTCAGGATGACAGCATCTGGAACTTCCTCCTCCCAGCCACGTACTACTCCCAAGGGTCCTGGGGTTGGAAAGCCAGCGTTTACAGATTGACGCATGTCTTCCTCTTCTTCAAAGCCTATGCAAGTGCCAGAATCCTCCTCCTCCTCATCCTCCTCCCCTCTCTCCTCCTGTGTGTTCTGTGACAAAGGAATGATGATATCTGGATAAAGTGGGTCTTGAGAAGCAAGGAAGTCCTCCTCTTCCTCCTGCTGCTCTGCCTCCAGTGCCCTGTTCATAATGCCACGCAGAGTCTGCTCCAGCAGGGACACAAGAGGGATTGTGTCACTGATGCATGCACTGTCACTGCTCACCATCCTTGTGGCCTCCTCAAATGGTGACAATACAGTGCATGCATCCTTAATTATCAGCCATGGGCTTGGGAAAAAAAAGCAGAGGCGGCCTGAGCCTGTCGTCATGCCGTAATGGCACAGGTACTCATTGACAGCCCTCTGCTGCATGTATAGCCACTGCAGCATTCACAAAGTTAAGTTCCATCTGGGCATGTCACAAATCAGGCAGTTTACGGGCAGGTGGAATTCCCGCTGAATTTCAGCCAACCGAGCACTGGCTGTGTATGACCACCTGAAATGGCTTCAGGCTCTTCTGACCTGCTTTAGTAGATCTTGCAACCCTGGGTACATACTTAGGAAATGCTGCACCACCAAATTGAGGAGATGTGCCAGGCAGGGCACATGTGTCAACTTTCCCTGTCTAAGGGCGGACAGGAGGTTTGAGCCATTATTGGATGCCACCATTCCTGGCTCCAGCTGGGGTGGTGTGAAGCACCTCTGGGCCTGTCCCTGCAGAGCTGCAAGAATTTCTGCTCCAGTTCTGTTCCTGTCCCATAAACACACCAGCTGAAGCACTGCATGGCACCTTTTAGCCTGACTCTGGGAATAGCCCTTTGAACGCTTAGGGGGTACCTGATGTTCATAGGACAATTCTGCAGATGAGGGCATGTAGGTGGCGGAGGAGGACAAGGTAGAACTCACAGGTCTGACATCATCACCACCAGCTGTATGGAGACATGAGGGCACAACAAGCTACAGCACCAAGCCCTGTCCTGCATCCTTTTGAGTTGTAAGCAACATTACCCAGTGTGCTGTGAACAAAATATATTGTCCCTGCCCATGCTTGCTGGACCACGAGTCAGCAGTAAGGTGGATTTTAAACCTGACTGCCTTGCCCACCCATGCAAGAACATTCCCTTCCATGTGATGGTAGAGAGATGAAAACATCTGAAAAGTACATGAAAAGTAGTAGTGATTGGGAACCTGCCATTGTGGTACAGCACATTTATGGAAGGGGGCAGATTCCACCAGGCTGAAAGGCAGAAGTTGGAGAGCCAACAGCTTTGACAAGCTTGCATTCAGATGCTGGGCATTTGGGTGGCAGGGGCTGTATTTTTTTTCCGCTGCAGCAGATGGGGCAGAGAAATTTGCCGGCTACAGTCTAGAGCTGGTGCTGTGCTGCTGGCAGATGTGCTGATAGGACCTGGGACACCCTGTGCTATACCATCATCCCTGTCAGTGGAGGCTGCTGAGACATAATGACTCTGTATAGCAGGGGCAGACTGAAGTGGGTAAAGAGGAGGAGGAGGGACAGATTTCTGCCCCTTTTGTGTGGCTTTTAGGTGCTCTTGCCAATGGGCTGAGTGATTGTACATTGCATTGTTAAGCATGTGGTACCCAAATGGTTGGTGTTTTGCTACAATTGATGTGCCTGAGGCACAGTTTGCAGATAGCAACAGTGCGATCTGATGCAGATGTGCTGAAAAAGGCAGAGACAGTTGAGCTTTTGGAAGTGGACCAGGAGATAACAGCTGCAGAATGTGATGAAAAAGGGTGGCTGCTTTCTACTTTTTCTTGATGTCGGCCTCCTTGGGGTTGTGCCACCTCACCTTCAGTTTCCTCCTCTGCTCTATCTGGCACCTAAGTGGCATCAGTGACCCCATCATCATCATCTCCATCTCCTCCATCTTCATCATTACCACTGGAGACAACTTGGCAATATGCTGCGGCTTGGGAAACATGAATGCCAATTTGTCTACCAGTGTTCCTCCCTCTCTCTAGGCTCATGTGCCTGTCATCCTCAACCTCAGAACCAACATCTGAATCCAGTAATGGCTGGACATCATCAAGGAGCAAGTGGTTGACGCTATGGTCAAATAACTTAGCTGACTCCTCAATGGCTGATATTGGGGCTATGATAGGAATAGATGTGGACAAGGAGGCAGGTTTATCCACTCTGGCAACTGCAGGGGACTGCACACTTCTCTCTGCTTGCGTGACAGAGGATGAGGAGGATGAGGAAGGTTTAGTAAGCATAAATGATGCCGTGCCTGAGGACTGACCACCACGTCCACCTTTGCCTGTGGACACATTTGTTTCTGGCCCCTTACAGTGCCAAGGGAATGTCTGCCTCTCCTTGTTGTCCTCCCAGACATTATTGGGAGGGAGGGGTGGTGCTTTTAAGCAAATGTAAAGAAGAAGTTGAAATCTGTACGTAGATGCACTTTAATCAACGTAAAGAGGTGTTTGGTGCACTTTAATTTGAGTACTCACACTACACAGACACACTCCACGGATACCCTATAATTTACTGCAATACAATGCGCCAAACATACAGTGACGCACAGAACTATATGGTGCTAAACTGGCAGTAACGCAAAACTATATGGCGTTAAACTGGCAGTAACGCACACAGAAGTAAATGGAGTTAAACTGGCAGTAACACACAAAACGATATGGCGTTAAACTTACAGTAATGCACACAGAACTATATGGTGTTAAACTGGCAGTAATGCACACAGAACTATATAGCGTTAAACTGGCAGTAACGCACGCAAAACTATATGGCGTTAAACTGGCAGTAACGCACACAAAACAATATGGTGTAAAATTGGCAGCAACGCACACAGAACTATATTGCGTTAAACTGGCAGTAACGCACGCAAAATTATATGGCGTTAAATTGGCACTAAGGCACACAGAACTATATGGCATTAAACTGGCAGTAACACACACAGAACTATATGGCGTTAAACTGGGAGAAATGCATGCAAATCTATATGGGGTTAAACTGTCATTAACGCACACAAAACTATATGGTATTAAACTGGCAGTAACACACACAAAACGATATGGCGTTATACTGGCAGTAACGCACACAGTACTATATGGCGTTAAACTGACAGTAACTAACGCAAAACTATATGCCGCTAAACTGGCAGTAAGACACACAGAAGTAAATGCCGTTAAACTGGCAGTAACGCACACAGAACTATATGGCGTTAAACTGGCAGTAACACACAGAACTATATGGCATTAAACTGGCAGTAGCTCACACAGAACTAGGGATGAGCCCGATGTTCGAATCAAACGTAAGTTCAACTCGAACATCGGGTGCTCGCCTGTTCGCTGAATAGCGAACAATTTGGGGTGTTCGCGGCAAATTCGAAAGCTGCGGAACACCCTTTAAAAGTCTATAGGGGAATTCAAAAGTGCTAATTTTAAAGGCTTATATGCTTCGTATTGTCATAAAAAGTGTTTGGGGACCTGGGTCCTGCCCCAGGGGACATGTATCAATGCAAAAAAAAGTTTTAAAAACAGCCATTTTTTTGGGAGCAGTGATTTTAATAATGCTTAAAGTGAAACAATAAAAGTGAAATATTCCTTTAAATTTCGTACCTGGGGGTGTCTATAGTATGCCTGTAAAGTGGCGCATGTTTCCTGTACAAAATGATATTTCTAAAGGAAAAAAAGTAATTTAAATGTACTAGCAGCTATAATGCATAGTCTGTCCTGGCAATACAGATAAAAGAAGTCATTGAAAAAAACAGATTCCCCCACAGTCCTCTACCAGGCCCTTTGGGTCTGGTATAAATATTAAGGGGAACCCCAAACCAAAACTAAAAAAAAACATTTGTGTGGGGGTCCCCCAAAATTCCATACCAGGCCCTTCAGGTCTGGTATGAATATTAAGGGGAACCCCGTGCCAAATTTTTTTAAAAAATGGCGTGGGGGTCCCCCTCAAAATCCATATGGATTTTAAGGGGAACCCCATGCCAAAATTTTAAAAAAAATGGCGTGGGGGTCCCCCAAAAATCCATACCAGACCCTTATCTGAGCACGCAACCTTGCAGGCCGCAGGAAAAGAGGGGGATGAGTGAGCGGCCTCTCCTGAACTTTACCAGGCCACATGCCCTCAACATGGGGAGGGTGCTTTGGGGTAGCCTCCCAAAGCACCTTGTCCCCATGTTGATGGGGACAAGGGCCTCATCCCCACAACCCTTTCCCGGTGGTTGTGGGGGTCTGTGGGCAGGGGGCTTATCGGAATATGTAAAACAAGGGGATCCCCAGATCTCGGCCTCCCCCTCCTGTGTGAAATGGTAAATGAGGTACAAATGTACCCCTACCATTTCACGAAAAAGTGTCAAAATGGTAAAAATGACATGACACGGCTTGGGACAAGTCCTTTATTAAAAAATAAAAAATAAAAATGTCCCACAAAGTCCTCTTCTTCTTCTCTTGCTCTGCTGATGGACCGAAAAAGAAAAAAAATCCCACATGCCGCCACCGATCCACCTCCATGGGAGGCACCGCCGTAATGACCGTCCTCTCAGATGACAGTTCTTTTATAGCTGAGGGCGGGGGCCACACAGAGCTGTCCCCAGGTGACCCCGCCCCCCTCCAGGGGCTGATCCAGAGTCTAGTCTCGGGAGGGGCGCTGCCAGAATTTTTTTTTGTGGGCAATTTATTGGGGAAATGGCTGGTGTTGGCGCTTCAATCATCCTGGCACCGTGGTTGTTATGGTGTTTGGATGATTGAAACACATTATTTCTATCATTACATTGTAATATAAAATGAAATGGTTCAACTCACCATAATACAGAATCAGTGGGAGCCCTGAGTGTGTCACTTGCCACCGTCGCCTGCCACCAGATGTGGATTGTCACTTGCCACGTCACCTGCCACACCTTGCGGATTGTCACTTGCCTGACACCAGATGCAGATTGTCACTTGCCACGTCACCAGCCACACCTTGCAGATTGTCACTTGCCACATCACCTGTCACACCTTGCAGATTGTCACTTGCCTGCTAAGGTGGTGTTTTGCTTGTCTCTTGCTTTGTTCCACTAAGAGTCAGGCAGCAGAAAGGTAATGTAATCTCTCTGCTTCCTGCGCTGCCTACACAGTGAGGGCGGAAGTTACTGCAGGGATGCAGGGTGGGCACGGGGCAGTGAGAGATGATGTCTTCTCTCTGCTCCCCCACCCGCCGGCTCGCTGTTTGGCCAGCTGTCCACTCACACACTGAGCTACTCAGCTGACCGCCTGCTCTCTCAGCCGCCACCAAGCTGCCCGCCCGTTCACAAACCGAGCCACCTGGCAGCCCGGCCCGCCCACTTTCTCACCCACCCGCAGAGCCGCCCACCCCCACCCGCAACTGCCCCCCATGGATCCGCCCCTGCCCACCTCTGACGCATGGGGACATCCCTATGGCTTCCCCTGTAGCGTCAGAGGGGGGCGGCGCCACTCGGTGAAGTAACCAGGTGACCCCGCCCCCCTCCGATGCTACAGGTAAGCCATAGGGATGTCCCCTTGTGTCACATATATATATGTATAAACTCATACTCCATAAGAAGGTATCATTATACTTAATGGCGAATAAATTAATCGTTGTGAACAATACCCTCCACACAGCTATGTCAATAATATCAAAGAATTGAATTGAAGAATTAAAGTAAATAGACCCAGCACTAGAGTGTCCCGCAGACCACAACAAAATGGCCGTGGATACTCTATTTTAACTGACAGCTTCACCGTGCAATCACATCATCCCCTTGTATCGACACATGTAGGGGAAGGGGACAGGATGCCACACTTAGCAGATCAGCTGTTAGGAACGATCAGCATACCATCCCGTTACTGGCCGGTTTCCACCATTCATTTTTTGCTTGATGTAGAATGGCGCATTGAAGCGCCTGGATATTGTGAGTACCCTTTGCGGGACCTGTTTATTTTTTGGTTCAATAAATTGCATAAGCATACTACACTATGAGATCCTTTTTTTATTGATTTACTGAGGCACATGGGCAATTGATCCAGGATCCCGGATGCTTTAATATTTTTTATCACTATATAAGTGCACATTGTCATTTTATTATTTGGCTATTAACCACTTCAATACCAGGCACTTAGACACCTTCCCGCCCAGGCCAATTTTCAGCTTTCAGCGCTGTCTCAATTTGAATGACAATTGCGCGGTCATGCTACACTGTACCCAAACAAATTTTTTATCATTTTGTTCCCACAAATAGAGCTTTCTTTTGGTGGTATTTGATCACCTCTGCGGTTTTTATTTTTTGCGCAACAAATAAAAAAATTTCGAAAAAAAAACAAGTTTTTCTTTGTTTCTGTTAAAATTTTTTGTAAATAAGTATGTTTTCTTCTTCAATGATGGGCACTGATATGGCTGCACTGACGGGTACTGATACGGCGGCACTGATGGGCACCAATGAGGTGGCACCAATGAGGTGGCACTGATGAGGTGGCACTGACGGGCACTGATGATGGGCACTGATAGGCGGCACTGATGGGCACTGATAGGTGGCACTGATGGACACTGATAGGTGGCACTGATGGGCACTCATAGGTGGCACCAATGGGCACTCATAGGCGGCACTAATGGGCACTCATATGTGGCATAGATTGGTACATATGGGTGGCACTGATGGGTACTTATGGGTGGCACTGATGGGTGGCAAGGATGGGCACTGATAGGTGGGCACTGATGATGGGCACTGATAGGCAGCACTGATGGGCACTGATAGGTGGGCACTGATGGGCACAGATGGGCACTGACAGATGGCACCGATGGGCAATGACAGGTGGCACTGAACACACTGATTGGTGGCACTAATAAAACATATTGGGGGCATTGCTGGGCAGATCTGGAACATAATGATGCCAATCAGTGCCCATTTGTGGGCACTGATTGGCACAGATTGGGCACATGTGGATGGCCATGGGGTACATACCTGGCCATCCACATGTTGCCCCTTCCCTGGTGGTCCTAGTGGCTATCCCTGGTGGTCCAGTGTGGTGATCTGAGGGGGGGCTGCGCTGATAAACAATCAGCGCAGACCCCCCTGTCAGGAGAGCCGCCAATCGGCTCTCCTCTACTCGCGTCTGTCAGGCGCGAGAGAGGAAAAGCCGATCAACGGCTCTTCCTATTGACAGCGGAGGCTCTTTACCAAGATCGGTGTAGTGGTGTGTCAGGCTGACACCGCTTCACCGACCGCCGCGATGCGCTCCCCCACGGCAGCATGTTATTCTGCTGGACGTCATATGACGCCCAGTCAGGATAACTGAACCACCGCCCGGCCGTCATCTGCTATGGGCCGTGCGGGAAGTGGTTAAACACGTGTCTTTTTTATATTTTTCATCATATATTTTATACATTATTATTACCATGTTGTAAAGGATGTATTTTTACCAGTTCAGAGGCTTTTTGCTTATACCTTTGATAGCGCACCATTTTTAATGCGTTTTTAATATATGCCAGTGTTTCTCTAATATTTTTCTAATTGGCCTATGCTGTCTTCTGTAATTAGGCAGGTGATGTGTGTTTTTTTTTTTTTTGTTTTATTATTATTAGAAAAAAAGGAGTTTGTGTCTGGATTAATTTTTTGCCCGTTTAAAGGCTTTCTTGAGACAAGTGAGGGAATAGCCTTGATTGAGTAATCTTAATTTTAGGAGGTTAGCCTCTAGACAAAATGAATCGTCTGTTGAACAGTTTCTTCTGAACCTTAAATATTGGCTGTAAGGGATTGATTATACGAATGGTTGAGGGTGTGCACTAGTTGCATGTAAGATGGTATTTCCGGCCTTGGGCTTACAAAATAGATCACTAGAGAGATTCCCATCCATGTTTTTTTATGATTTTCACATCCAAAAAAGTGATCATATCTGCGCTATAAGACATTGTAAAGCTCAAGTTGAAGTTGTTCTTATTAAAAGCTGACATAAACACATTTAGGGGTTCAACCGAACCATCCCAAATAATGAGTATGTCGTCTATATAGCGATACCATGTGGTAATGTGACTAGTTAGTGGGAGTAACTCCTCATCATCCAGAAGGGAACGTTCCCACTCCCCCAGGTACAGTTTGGCATACGATGGGGCACAGTATGTCCCCATTGCCACCCCCTGCACCTGGAGAAAGTGGAAACCGTCAAATGAAAAGGTGTGTGATAAAATAAATTCCAATGCTGAGATGATAAATTGGTGAATTTTCCAATCATCCTTATGAGATTGTGACAGAATATGTTTTACTGCCGCAATCCCCTGATGGTGGGGGATAGAACTGTACAGTGCCTTAACATCTATTGCTATGAGTATTGTTTCAGGAAAGAGATGAATACCTTCTGTATTTTTGAGTAGATGAATGGTGGTATAGGAGGGAAGATTCATTACGTGAGGTCTAAGGTGTGCATCTACAAGTTTTCTCAGGTTCTCCATTATACTCTCTACTCTCAACACAATTGGTATCCCTGGTGGATTATGGAGATCTTTATGTATTTTTGGCAAGCTATAAAATGTGGCGATTTTGGGGTGTTTTGTACGGATGAATTTCCAAGTATCTTTATCGATAGCGCCATTGTATTAGGCATCATCGATTAGGGTATAACATTTATTGTTGAATTTTGCGATGATACATTTAGAAATAGACTTATACCAAGCATTATTATGGAGTATTTTTGTGAGGACATAAGTGGCATATTTTGTATCTTAACTTTTTTGTCTTTAAACTGACTCTGTAGCTCATGGCGTAATTGTAAATATTGATAAAAAGTGTGAAAAGACAGTAAATATGTTTTCTGTAAATCTTGAAATGTTTTTAATATATTATCTGTATAAAGCTGTGCAATATATTTTATCCCCTTTTCTCTCCATACTCCAAACCCTTTTAATTTATCTAATTCCTCATAATTTTTATTTCCCTATAAGGGGGAGTATACTGAGATATGGTTATATTGCATAATACGCCTCATTTCCTTGTGAGTCCAAGAGTTAAACCTTGCGCCATATCAGCAAAGTTGCCTGATTCTATTTGAGCTATCAAATGATATTGTGAGGATCTACTCAAAATTATTGATTGGATAGGATCACTCCCCATCCTGCAACCTGTTGGAGTTGTGCTGCTAAGAAATACAATTTTAGCATATGGAACAGCAAGACCCCCCTTATCTTTGGGGAGTTGTAATGTGTTGAGTTTTATTCTAGCATTTTGCCCTTTCCATAGCAGTGTTCGAAATAGGGAATCTATTTTTTTAAACCATTTAGGTGGTATCCAAATCGGTGAAATATGTAAAACGTAAAGCAACTGTGGGGCCCAGACCATTTTTATTAGGTTTGCACGCCCTACCACAGATAAAGTTAATTTAGACCATACTTTACTCTTCATCTTAAATTTATCTAATATGGGGGACTAAATGATAATTAATATATCCCTTTAAATTAGGATAAACCTGTATACCTTAATATTTGAAAGTTGTAGCAACCTGTATTTTGTGATGTGTTTGTGCTAAAGTCACTGTTAAAACATCAACTGGGAGTAGTACTGATTTTTCCCAATTTATAATGAACCCCGAAAATCTACCAAAAGTCTCAATCAACTTTATTGCAGATGTTAGGGATTGATCTGTATCTCCCAAGAATAATAAGGCATCGTCTGCATATAATGATATTTTATCCTCTCTTCTTACTCTCTCAAAACCCCTAATAATAGTTGTCTGTCTGATTTTTATTGCCAGTGGTTCCATATCCAATGCAAATAATAACGGTGACATCGGGCACCGCTGCCTAGTACCTCTAGTCAGAGAAAAATTCTCTGATATTGCTCTGTTTATCTGTATACATGCTCGTGGGGCTGTGTATAATATTGTGTTCCACTTTACAAATCCTCTACCCAATCCAAATTTCTCCAGAACCTCCCATAAATATACTCACTCAATGCATTTGAATGCTTTGGCTGTGTCTAGCGATAGTATAGCTATTTTCCCTACAATATCTGATGGTATCTGTAAATTTAAAAATAGTCTTCTCAAATTTGTTTTTGTGGACCTTCCAGGTATAAAACCTGATTGATCCACATGCACCAACTTATGTATAACCTTATTTAATCTACATGCCAAGACCCGTGCCAGAATCTTAGCGTCAGCATTTAACAATGAAATCGGATAATAAGACTTGCAATAGATGATCTGTATCTGGTTTGGGTAATACTATTATACAAGCATCATTAATAGTTTCCAGTAGCCTAAAAGATGCATGTGCATGATTCAATACTTTCAACAGTTCTGGCAGCAAAATATCTCCCATAGCTTTTATACATTTCCGATGGTAACCCATCTAGACCAGGAGCTTTCCCATTAGGGGAGTCTGAAACAGCCCCAATTAATTCATCTAATGTTAGTGGTGCATCCAGATGTTCTCTTTCCTCTCTGGAAATAGATGGTATTTTAAAAGGATACAAAAAGTCTCTGAGCTCATTCAGATGGTAGGCGGCCTTATTCCCTGTATAAATCCCTGTAAAAAGTAGTAAATGAGGATAATATGTCCTCTTGACTATGAAAAATATTCCCATTTGGTATACGTTAGACTTATGCCCCGTACACACGGTCGGATTTTCCAATGGAAAATGTCCGATCGGAGCGTGTTGTCAGAAATTCCGACCGTGTGTGGGCTCCATCGGATATTTTCCATCGGATTTTCCGACACACAAAGTTGGAGAGAAGGAGATAAAATTTTCCGACAACAAAATCCGATCGCGTCAATTCCGACCATGTGTGGCCTGTTCCGACGCACAAAGTGCCATGCATGCTCAGAAGAAATTCCGACACGGAACAGCTCGTTCTAGTAAACTTAGCGTTCGCAATGGATACAGCACTTTCGTCACGCTGCAATGTTAAAAATGGTTTAATACTGCACACTCTTTTCTTCTTTATAATGTGACAAGAATAAAGTAGTTTTGCTGCTCATATTCACACTCACTTCTCACAAACTTATTTCGTTACTATTTATCAGGATTCCCTCAATATATTTTGATTTCTCACATCTGACAACATAATTTGGTTGTATTTTTTTTTTATTTGACTTTAATGTAGATTCTTTTTTTGTGTTTGTATTTTTTTGAAGGGTGTTATTTTTTTTTTGGATTTTTATTTGTACTCCCGAAAATGTTTGTGTGTGTTTTTTGTGACAAGTTCCCACAACACCATTGGTATGTTGTTCTATTTAATCTGTAGGAGATTGTTTGGTGTTGTTGTCCCTTGT
This sequence comes from Lithobates clamitans, assembly GCA_037952925.1. Classification (NCBI taxonomy): domain Eukaryota; kingdom Metazoa; phylum Chordata; class Amphibia; order Anura; family Ranidae; genus Lithobates; species Lithobates clamitans. Next base: position 6,623,856 of record JBBGZY010000272.1, read on the forward strand.
TAATTTCACATTTTATGTTGGAAATGTACCTGAATCGTCACCAACAAACTGTTCTTTTTGGATTAAAACACACACAGGAGAGTATAATTTCCCCCAAAAAAATTTATTAAGGGCTCACAACTAAACAAAGAGGGAGGCAACGCTGGAGAAACTGCAGAAGTGGGTGAAGCCTTGGACCCCCAGGGCAGACATCAATAATTTTAAATCAAAATTGGTGGCCTGAGGAGTCCATATCTAAGGGAGGGCAGTCTGGTCCAGAAGTCCCAGAGATCCGGAAAGCAGGAGATGACATCTGTGTCCCCAGGCTGTGGTCATACAAGAGACTGCAGCTTTTGTCAGACCAGACTGAACCCAGGGCAATCACTCTCTGGTCTTCTTTCCACGCTTCCTTCCATGCTGTGGCTGTGGCGGTTGAGTTGTGGCAGCAGGAGGAGGAGGAGGAGGAGGATGGTCCAACTCAATCACGTCGGTCTTGGGTGTTAGTTCTCCACTCACCCCCTTACGTAGGACTTTATACAGAAGGTCCTCATAGAGCCTGCGTTGACCCTCCTGCATGCCCTGTAGTTTGGTGGCAGCCATGCAGGCATAGGCCTCTTCAGGAGTGGGTAAGGCTCGTAGGGACGCCAAAGCCTCCTGAATTAGCCTAAACGCAGAATCCTGCACGGGACTCGGAGTCGTCTTCCTGGCTCTTTTATATGGAAGGTGGAGGGGAGGAACCTGAGATTCAGTCAGGCTTCGACTTGTCCCAGGCTTCTCTTGGCTGCCACTTAGCCCCGCCTCCTCCTGGCTGCCACTAACCCCCGCCTCCTCCAGACTGTCACATTCCACAACCTCCTCCTGGCTGAGGTCTTCCTGTGTATGAAAAAGGGACATAGTTTTAGTTTTTTATTCATCAATCACACACAATTGTCACCTCCTGACTGTTGCAAATTGAATGTTAACAAATATAACAGACTATCATATTGAGGCCAGCATTTTTCATTCTTGCCCCAAATTTGGGTGCCCACTACTGTCTATTGATATGTAAAACACTTTTTTCAATCAGCAATTAGTGATCAATAATAACATCTAGTAAACATCATTTATTTATTGCCCAGAAATCTGTAGAATAATGCTATACCTGACTCCAGCTGGGCTCCTCCACTTCTTCCTGGCTGGAAGGCCCAGGTTGGACATCAGAAGCCTCAGCTGGGGTGGAAGGAAGCGTGGAAGGAAGAGTGGAGAGGGATTCCTTGACTTCAGTGTGGTCTGACAGAAATGGCAGTCTCTCATAGTACCACAGCCTGGGGACATCAACATCATCTGCTGCAGCTCCGGACCTCTGGGAATCCGTGACCTTCTTGCGCTCCCTAAGATATGTGCTCCTCAGGCCACCAATTTTGTTTTTTAAATAGGGGATGGTTGCTGTAGGGACCACCGGCTTCACCAACTCCAGCAGTTTCTCCAGCGCTGCCTGCCTCTTTTGTTTATTATTGTAATGGGGGTGTCTCACTTGCCAAAGACAGGGCAGCTCTCTGTACTTGTCTATGAACAGGGGGAGGAAATTGTGGTCATGGAACCCATCCATTTTCTCTGCAAGACACAACACAAGACAAACCCTAATGTCAGGCCAAACTCCCCAAATCTTGTTACAATATAGGCTTCCATTTCAAAGCAGTATAGGCCCAAGTTTAAATCCTACCTTCGTTATCACGATCGGCACCTCCGATGCTCCTTCCTCCGTTCACAGATCGTACGTAAAAGCTTACATGTTACGCTTTATACACACTGCGCATGCGTGTAACTCCGCCAGCCCCTGACGTTCTTTCTAGTCTAGTCCCCGCCCCTTTTCGTTCGGCGCAGTGGGGGAAGAGCACATGGCGGATACACAGCAGGATCGTGATAATTGTAGCAACGAGGAGGAGGAGGAGGAAAGCCCTGATCCGGAACCGTCCCGATCCAGAAGGAGATTTCAGGCCTCAAATATGTCCTTTGGGAAGATGTTGGAGTTGGTCAACATCCTGAAGAAGGCCGACTATGACGGAAAGTATGGGCCTTACCCCAACCCCAATGTCAGAAAGGCCAAGATCATGGCGAAAGTGGTCAGGAGTCTGCACCGGGATTTCGGGGTATAACGATCGAAAGATCAGCTCAGGAAGCGGTGGTCAGACCTCAAATTAAGAGAACATGAGCAGCACAGAAAGATCCGGAGAGTGCTGCAAAAAAGTAAGTAGTTGTGCTGTGTTCCCATTCTTTTGATGTTTATTACGTTCGTGCTGCTCCATGTGCTTTTAGGAACTGTTGTACAGTTTAAAATGGCAACTTTCATGTTCATGGGCACATTATTCGTTCGTATCAAACATTTTTCTTTCAGACTATAAAATACCATTGTTTAGGCCATATGCATTTGGCCACCATTTTGACGCCCTATACTTGTCTTAAAAGAATTTGGTTGTGTAGATGGTTTTGTTACTAGAATGAAATGCAAACTAGATTCTGTGTAAGGAGAGGACAATCAGCAGCTGTTTTCACATCTGGACACTGGAGCACTAGTGTGGGACACAAGAACACCGTTTTTATTAAGGGGGCCACACAGGTGCTCCTGTGTATACTATAGGGGGGGGGCTACATCTGTGAAGCTTGTACCAAACAGGTAAAGTATTGCAGCTTGTCAAAGGACACTGAAAATGCTACATTTTGGAACTCTGCTAAAATTGGCAATTGTACCCCACTTCCAAGCAATGTTCACTATTTCTAGTTCTGCCATCAAATATCTGTGTGCTAATTATACCATTTTGTTTTACATTTGGGAGAAAAGACTCGGAGGACACCCCTCATCCGAGGAGACCAGAGCCCACACCCCTCTGGAAGAAGGGGAAATCCCCCCAACACAAGCTGAGCAGGAGGAGGAAGACATGGTGGAAATAGTCACCACAACAGGTGAGTGTCTGCGACCACAGGCTCAGGTAAGAGATGGATGCCGGCATATTTTGGAGACCTAATTTTTTGGGGGGGTTCCTCTCTTTTTAGGTGATCGTGATGTTGTGGATCCAGATCTGTTCACATCCGAAAGTGCCCAGATCCTGATCGGGGAGATCATGGGGTGTAATTTACAATTGGAAAACATCAAGAAAAACATCAATGATGTTATTCCAAAAAATAAAAACATCATTGATGTTTTGGGGCGAGTTTAAAGCCCCTCTAAAACCCTTTGTTTTTTGGTGTGCTACAATGTGCAAAATGTTTTTGTGATTTTTCACAAAGCCAAATTTGGAGGATGCACACAGTGTGTCAACATGTGTTATCTGCCATCACGGGAGATCAATGGACGCATTTTGGGGGTACAACCCTTCATCAATAATAAAGTAGCTGAGAGGAAGGGGTTTCTCCCCCAAAACACGTCCCTTGATCCCCCGTGATGGCAGGTAGCACATGTTGAAATTCGTAAATCGGTGTGCATCTTCCAAATTTGGCTTTTCCTGGGGTGACTTCACCCCATCTGAACGCAATATCAAACACAGATCCTAAATACTCATGTCTGATATTGCCTTCAAGTTCTACCAAATGTGACGTTTGTAAGTTCAAGATTTGTGTCTTTCTTGTTGGTTTTACACATGCCTGTTTTATCGTAAATGGACATTTCTATTTTTGATAATGCTACCCCAAAAATTGTTATACAACAAACATGTTGGTTTTTTTGAAAACCCTTTGGTAAATGCACATGTGATTGTGGAGGTATTAAAATGTTTGTTAATCAAGAATGTGTGGATTATTGTCTAAACGCTACAACACTTTTGGGGTGATGTCATTGCTGTTTTCAGAGAAAATGGGGGTTATTTACTAAGGGCAAATCCTCTTGGCACTACAAGTGCAGTTTCAGTGCAGTTGCAACTGCACTTGTAGTGAAATGTGTCTTTGCATTTAGTAAATAACAGCCAACAGTGCTTTGTATAAGGTTACACAATCACGCCATTTTCTGGACTCCACACATTTCTGTCAGGGTCAGCTAAAACAAACACAAGCAGTAAATGTCCACAAAGAATGTCTTTTTTTTATTATAAAAAGGCTTCATATATTTGCTGGCATATTGATGGCCCCCCTACCCGCAAAGAACTCCAGGTATCGTAACCGGACATCACGGGCACTTAGGGAGGACAAGCCAGGACGGCCGCTTTCAAGCGCCGTCAGTGTTGTTTCATGTATCATTCTGGCCTCAGGCCCAACTGAGCCAGCATAGTTGGCCAAATGTTTCCTTAAAAAGTTTTGGAGAATACAGCACGCCAGTATAATATGGTTCAGTTTATACTCCGCCATATGGATGGGTGTCAGAAATAGGCGGAACCGGCTGGCCAGGATTCCAAATGTGTTCTTCACCACTCTTCGGGCTCTGGCCAGCCGGTAATTAAAAACCCTCTGTTCCGGGGTGAGGGTCCTCATCGGGAATGGCCGCATCAGGTGGTCCCCCAGCGCAAACGCTTCATCAGCAACGAACAAGAATGGGAGTCGCCTGTAGAACTCCGTCTGGGCGATGACTCCACCGCCAACATCACAATACTATTGAACCCCTTATAGTTGAAATAGTACGACCCCGAGTTGGGTGGTGGGACGATGTGGACGTGTTTCCCATCAATTGCCCCTCCGCAGTTAGGAAAGTCTCACCGCTGGGCAAAGTGGGAGGCCACAGTCTGCTATTCCTGTGGCGTGGAAGGAAACTGTTGAGGGAAAAAAAAATTACTTTTTTGGCACAGAAACATGGCAAGCAGATTAGGCACAAACATTATGGGGCAACCTCCAGATAGCATTTATTAAGGGGAATGTAACAACGTTAAAGTATAGGGTACACCTATCATATTCCCCCTCCCCCCCCTCTCATGGGCCATTTCTAACATTATGGGGGGTGTGGAAATCTTGGACAGGTAACCCTCTTCACTTCATTGAGAGATGAATGCCTAAATACAGGGTATTACTTGGAACAGCCCCTCCGTAGTTACACTATTGGCAGCCCACTGGACAGGTAAGAAGTGTCATAATACAAAGATATAAATTCACATTGTACACATTTGAGGACATTTGGACATTCTGCTATTACCTGTCAAGATAATAATAGGATACAAAAACTTTAAACAGTACCATTTGAAAGTATACAGGCATGCCCTTGCACTACATGCTTTGGGGAATTCATCCATAAATCTGAGCACAAAAGAGGTGGGTATAGTGTGTATGGGTTTGACAAAGTCAGCAGATAGATGATTGAGGATAGATAGAGAATTGGGATCAGCTGACTTAGCAGTTGGGGGAGGGAGGGTTACTAAAAATTATTTGTGGACACCACAAAAAAAAGCCTATGGTACTCTGCCAGAATTTAAACCTAAAATAACATTTAAAAACATTTTAGGGGGTGTTTGGGGTAAAGCACTACTATGGAGCTGATAAAATACATTGTTAAGTGACTACATGAGGTGAATATAGGGCAATAAGAGAACATGCTGGGGAGGTTATTGAAGGCCAATCTGTATGAAGGACTAAAAAAATAATTACATAAAAATCCTGCATGCATGAGAACAAAGGGGACATTCACAGCGTATTACAATCATGGTAATTAGGGAATGAGGAAAGAAATACAATATATTATCAAACATTCAATACAATAAAATGTGATATTAAAAGAAAAAAATCTCACCTTCATATACTCCTTCTGCAGTACCTGGATGATGGCAGAATAGGTCTCTTGGATTATGATCCCCAGAGCCTGGGGGGAGATGCCTGTCGAGAACTTCAAGTCCTGCAGGCTTCTCCCTGTCGCCAAATACCGCAGGGTAGCGACGAGCCTCTGCTCCGGAGTGATGGCTTGCCTCATGCAGGCATCCTGCCTGCTAATATAAGGGGTCAGCGAAGCCAACAGATGGTGAAACACGGGGTCCGTCATCCTGAGAAAGTTCCTGAAATCATCAGGATTATTCTCATGGATCTCACAGAGCAAAGGCATATGAGAGAACTGGTCACGCTGAAGCAACCAATTCTTTGTCCATGAACTCCTCCCCACCCTGTTCATGGACTGGACTTGTGTCAAGGTCAGGACCCCAACACCAAGCCCCCCGCACAGCACAAACTCTACGAGGAGTATGCATACGCAAAATGGCTAGAAAAAGGTCGGCTGCTCAGAAGTAACAGAACGCACTGAAGAACAGCAAGGCCTGTGAAGAGCGACCTGAAAAAAAGTAACGAACGAACAAGAATACTATGACTACTTAAAGTCACGCGGAACTTGCTTGCACGCACTGAAGAGCAGATACAAACCCACAAGCACAAACTGAAAGGCAGACAACGATCTGAAAGCTACGAGTCTGAAAAAGCACGAATCGTCTCTTACCAAACTTTTACTAACACAAGATTAGCAAAAGGAGCCCAAAGGGTGCCGCGCTTGGTTCTGAACTGACCTTTTCTAGTCTCGTCGTACGTGGTGTACGTGACCGCGTGGTTGGCGATGGGAAATTCCGACAACTTTGTGCGACCGTGTGTACGCAAAACAAGTTTGAGCCAACATCCGTCTGAAAAAATCCTAGGATTTTGTTGTCGGAATGTCCGAACAAAGTCCGACCGTGTGTACGGGGCATTAGTCTGGGATTTTACAATAACTGCTAACATTTTCCCATTTTGCTCTCCCTCCTCAAAATACTTACTCCTTACTAATGATTGTTCCCTTTCAGCTTTTTCCATAGCTGTTCTTTTATAAAGGAGTATATATGGATCCGTCCTTGGGTCATTTGATTCCTGAGGTCCCTCGCTTTACATTTAGGAGAGCAACCTCTATCACTTCCAAAATAGCGAAGAGTGAGTTCAAGGGTGACCAGGGTGTTGAACACTGCAAATACAGAGGTACATTTATGTGTGGCTCCTGCGGGTACTGCAAATATATGGACGCCAGCAAGAAACCAATCTTGCCGGATGGCAAGGCCTTTACACCTAAACATTTTGCTAACTGCAAAACATTTGGTGTGATCTATTTGTAAAGATGTGACTGTGGCTGTTTTTATGTTTGTAAGACCAAACTTGAGTTTTGGAAACAAGCTTACCAACATATCAGGAGCATGCAGATGTGCAATCCCAACTTGGCCCTGGGAAGACACACTAGAATTGTCCACCAGGGCAAATTTCCGAAGATCAAATTTATAATCTTAGATCAAATTCATCCCAATCCCAGAGGAGGAGATTGGAATAAAAATCTCCTCCAACTGGAATTGCACTGGATATACATGCTGAGGGCCACACAACCACCGGAACTGAATGAAACAGTTTGCTTCGAGCCTTTTCTTGAAGGATTTACCTCGGGAGGGATGGAGAAGTAGGCACGATTTTTATTAATGTGAACTAAAAATTTAACTTATATGCCATCTATCTCCCTGCTGATTTTACCTTCTATATATTCTGTCTGTTTCCTTCTCTGTTGCTTTTATCTATATAAGTGATGAATTACCCATTCAACTATATTAGAATTTTGATAGACATATGAGATTTACCTATGCTTTATTTGCTAACTGACCCAGTCTTTCCTGCAGACTTGCCTATTGTTGTTTCTATGTAAACACTGTCACACACAGTCTCTGCCATCCCACCCAAGATCTGATACTATTTACCATGAGATGCTCTTATGAAATTTTTAACTGAGGTAATCCTGTGATGGTATCTCCTTGTACATCTAAGATATAATTTGTCTTTTGTACGTCATGTCTTTCTTTTTCAAATTAGCCCGAGTGATCACATACTCTTTGATTCTTTTTTGGTTGTCGTGCATTTGTATGTACCTGGCAATGTGAGGTCACTCTTTGAGTGTCCTCTGTGGAGTGAGATGTCAATCCATCAACATTGGCCACTCCCACTGGGTTTCCAGGGCGACAGCTTGTTTTCGCCTGGAGACACTTTCATGCCGGTGGGATGCGCGTGCGTCATGTCATTCCGCAGTGAGTGCGCATGACGTCATGTCATGTAGGCCTTCAAGATGTGTATAGTAAGTCATATGTAGACTTTTGCTACATTCACTTTTATACTTTGTGTTTGGGCTATTTTAGCACAAATATAGTTATATGGGCGGCCACTCACGTTCATTTTGTTTCTCTGTCCCCTTTTCTTTTCAACGTGGGATTACAAACAGCCTTCTAATGTAATAATGATTGGACTATTTCCCAGCACCTCCATATATTTGTGTTCTTTCTAGCCTGGTTGCCAGTACTCTGATGCGACTTCACACTATAGGTACGTTTGTCCACAAGTGTCAGGGTATCACCGGCACCAGACATGGGCGTCGGCGCGCGCCTATGCCCTGGCGCGCTCCATTACACACTTCCCAGCAAAATCGTGGTGTTCCCGGGCGTCAGCGTGGCGCTGGGGCGCGCGTGGGTATGGGGCGCTCGGGCACGCGCGCGTGTGCGCGTGCGCGTGTACGGGCGTGCACGCGTTCGCGATAGCGCCGATTTGGCGCCAAAGTGCACATAAAAATCCCCCTGTGCCTCTGGCACATTGCTGCTTCGTCTCAGCTTGTGATTTGTGTAAACCTGAACTTGATTGCTGTTACCCATCTGACCCGGCTTGTTTGACTATCCGTCCTGCTCCTATCCGACCCGGCTTGCCTGACTACTCTTCTGCTACCTGCCTGATACCGTTGCCAATCTCCGCCTGCCTACCAGTTTTTCTGCTTTATCTACCAATTCTACCCATCTTGCCATTCTTCTCTCGTTACAGCTTCAAGAAAGGACACTCCAAGTCAACGCAATTATTGACTCCGGGGCATGCAGCTGCTTTATAGACCTAAACTTTGCTAAGCAGCATAACATTCCTTTGCAGACCAAAACCCATGGACTTTCTGTCTTTCTTGCCGACGGCTCTCGTATCAGATCTGGACAAGTGACACAAGAGACTCTGCCATTACCCACTACAATTGACTCTCAACATAAGGAATTGCTGATCCTGGATGCCATTACCTCCCCTATGTTCCCCATTATCCTGGGCATTCCCTGGCTCCGGGCTCACAACCCACACATCCATTGGGCCTCTGGAGAAATGAAATTCCTGTCATCTTACTGCCAGGATAACTGTCTGGCGAAGGATCTGGATTCCCAGGCTACCTTGCTTTGCCTGGACACCGACCAGAAAAATTGTCAGGTCATTCCCAAACAGTATCATGACTACATTGATGTCTTTAGCAAGAAGGGGGCAGATTCTCTTCCACCTCATCGCCCCTACGATTGCCCCATCGAATTGCTGCCAGGATCCGAAATTCCCTTCGGACGCATCTTCCCTCTATCCGAGAAAGAACAAGAAGTGCTGAAGTCTTACATAGATGAAAACTTGGCCAAGGGATTCATTCGGTATCCCCTACCTTTGATACCCGAACTGTTTCAGAAATTAAGGACTGCCGTCATTTTCACTAAGCTTGATCTAAGAGGGGCCTATAATCTGATCCGCATTCGGGCTGGGCATGAGTGGAAAACAGCTTTTCGGACCCGATTCGGGCATTATGAATATTTAGTCATGCCTTTTGGACTCTGCAATGCCCCTGCGACTTTTCAACACCTGATTAATGACGTGCTTAGAGACTTCCTAGACCTGTTTGTGGTTGCATATCTAGATGATATCTTGATCTTTTCAGAATCCCTGGATCTCCATCGAAAACATGTTTGCCGAGTGTTGGGTCGTCTCCGCTTACACAGACTTTATGCAAAAGCGGAGAAATGCGAGTTTGAGCAAGAAAGCATTCAGTTCTTGGGCTTGATAATCTCCTCAACTGGCATCAGGATGGATCCACAGAAGGTTTCTGCTCTTCTGGACTGGCCAGTACCCTTAGACAAGAAGGGGGTTCAACGATTCATCGGGTTTGCAAATTTCTACAGAAAATTTATCAGGGGTTTTTCTGCAATAATCGCACCAATCACACAACTAACCAAACAGAATACACGTTTTTCCTGGAATCACCTAGCCCAAGAGGCTTTTGAGAACCTCAAGAGACTATTCACCTCAGCACCTATCCTCAGTCATCCTGAACCATCCTTGCCATTTATTTTGGAAGTGGACGCTTCTGAAATAGCGGTTGGAGCGGTTGGAGCGATACTCTCACAACGAAGGGGCAGTAAAGACGATATGCATCCTGTGGGGTTTTTCTCCCGAAAACTTTCCTCCGCGGAGAGGAACTATGATGTTGGAGACCGGGAGCTTCTTGCCATCAAAACTGCATTAGAGGAGTGGAGGTACCTGCTGGAGGGGGCTATGCATCCAGTACTAATTTATACTGACCACAAAAATCTAGAATATTTACGATCTGCTAAAAGGCCCCGACCCCGGGCGCTGTTTTTCTCACGCTTTTCCTTCCACATTACTTATCGGCCAGGTTCAAAAAATGTCAAACCAGATGCATTATCACGTATGCATGACAACCCAAAGGACTCATCCGCTCCGGATACCATTTTACCTGCAAACAATTTTCTGCTCATTCAAACTGATCTTCTCTCCCAGATTAAGGAAGCATCCTCTGAATCAGCCAGACCCACAGGGATTACCTTAAGTAACAAGGACGGACTTTTCTGGAAAGGGAGCCAAATTTTTGTTCCTGAGGAGGTTCGGGTCAAGGTCTTAGCACTTCTTCACGATCACCCGCTGGCAGGTCACTTTGGGGTTCGTAAAACCCTGGAATTGGTACAGCGTACCTTCTGGTGGCCCAATTTAAAGGACTTTTGTGAGAAATATGTTAGCTTGTGTCCTATCTGTACCCAGAATAAAACTTCCAGGAGTCGAGCTTGGGGTCTGTTAAAACCCTTACCGGTACCCGATAGGCCTTGGAAAATGATATCCATGGACTTTATTGTAGAGCTTCCATGTTCTGAGGGATGTTCTGCAATTTTTGTGGTAGTTGACCGTTTTACCAAAATGGCCCATTTTCTTCCATTAAAAGGAACTCCGTCAGCTATTGAAACAGCTCACGTCTTCATCAAGGAGATCGTTAGACGTTATAACCTCTGACAGAGGGGTACAATTTACCTCACGCTTCTGGAGAGCCCTGTGTGAGTCTTTAAAAATCAAGCTGGCCTTGTCATCGGCCTATCACCCTCAGACCAACGGCCAGACAGAGAGGACCAATCAGACTCTTGAACAGTATATTAGATGTTTTACTTCCTTTTCTCAAGATGATTGGGTATCCTTGCTGCCCTTGGCAGAATTTGCCTACAATAACGCCAAGCACTCAGCCACCGGTCAATCCCCCTTCTTCGCTAATTATGGTTTCCATCTAACCTTTTTACCCGATTTCCTTCCAGAGTCCTCAGTTCCAGCAGTGCAGAGTACGGTAGACTTCATCAATCATAACAACCAGATGTTGCAGGAAGCAGTGTCCAAGGCTCAGGCGGACAGCAAGAGGATCTTTGACCGAAGGAGAAGAGGGGAATTGAAGCTTCAGCTGGGCGATCAGGTATGGCTTTCTACAAATAATATCAAACTGGCTTGTTCTTCTAAAAAGTTGGCACCTAGGTTTATGGGACCTTTTCCGGTTAGGAGGAAGATTAATGAAGTCTCGTATGAACTGACTTTGCCTGACTCTCTTAAAATTCATCCCGTGTTTCATGTGTCTTTGCTCAAGCCTGCTGTACCTGATCCCTTTCCTGGTAGAGGAACTAGACCTCCTGAACCTATTGTAATTGATGGTAACGAGGAATTTGAAGTTGAGGCTATCCTCGATTGCAGGAAAAGACAAGGGCAGATCCAGTTCCTAATCAAATGGAAGGGCTACGGCCCAGAAAATAATTCATGGGAACCTGATAGCAATGTGCATGCTAGGCGTTTAGTTTGAGCCTATTTTGCTAACCATCCTGAAAAAAGGCTTTTGGGCACCCGGAGGTTGCCCCTTGGGGGGGCAATGTCAGGGTATCACCGGCACCAGGCGCTCCATTACACACTTCCCAGCAAAATTGTGGTGTTCCCGGGCTTCAGCGCGGCGCTGGGGCGCGCGCGGGTACGCGGCGCTCGGGCGCGCGCGCGTGTGCGCGCGTTCGCGATAGCGCCGGTTTGGCGCCAAAGTGCACATAAAAATCCCCCTGTGCCTCTGGCACATTGCTGCTTCGTCTCAGCTTGTGATTTGTGTAAACCTGAACTTGATTGCTGTTACCCATCTGACCCGGCTTGTTTGACTATCCGTCCTGCTCCTATCCGACCCGGCTTGCCTGACTACTCTTCTGCTACCTGCCTGATACCGTTGCCAATCTCCGCCTGCCTACCGACTCTGCCTCTGCCTGCTGTTCTTGCCTGTTTTCATACCCGTGCTGACCCGGACCGTCTGACCCTGCTTGTGCCTGCTGTTGTCCTTGCTGTTGCACCTTCAGCTCCAGTTCCAGCGATCTCTGCATCTACAAGTGTTCCAGTGTGCTGCCTCTAGTGTCTACCTGATCTGCAGTCCAGCCATCCCTGAGGGATCTCTCATCACTTCTGCTCCAGAGACTCCGCTCTACAGGCACTCCTACCCCACTGTGCTCAGGAGACCACTGTTCCCACTCCAGTGGCTCCTGAACCAGCGTTGTATGAGAGGTCTTCTCCTACAAGTCAGGCTCTACTACCAGGTACCTAACAACAAGTTTATCTTGTTTGGACTATATTTATACAGTACCTCTCTTTCTCCATTTGATTGATACAAATATTTTATCACATCTTTTTCAGGTTTCCAGTCATATATTCCCAAGTACACGTGGTCTGCCCCAAACGAAGACAAGCCCCCTCTCTTCTTTTCATGATTGAGGGCATAGTCCATATATATACATATCTTTTCTCTGGCAGAAAATTTGGGTTGAAACACCTCCCTTATAGAGATTTACTCCAAACAGCGAGAGTGTGGATGGGATGGCGGAATGACTCTATGTGACAGTGTCCTTCTTTTAAAATTAATTTTGACGATCTTATGCATGTGCAGTTGAACAAGATGTAAGTCACTAGCACCCTAGGCCCCCTTCATGGGCAATGTACTTTGGGTGGAATATATTAAATTGATTGTTGACCATTTGTATTTTATAGACTATACATTTTCTGTTAATCCCTGATGAAGGAGACTACATTCATCTCCAAAACGCGTTGGTTATAGGATCCCTGTATCATCAATTTGCACAATTTGATGTTTCTATGTTCATGAGTTTGTCTAATATTCTATGTATTTTTCTTTAAATTATTAATCAAAATTACTATTTTTATCTGTATTGCTTGTTGGTAGTGCTTAAAAATCCCACCCCTGGGGTTATTTCTTATTCCTATTTATATAGGAGTTGTACATCCTTCCATATAGCTTGATTCACAGATGTAGAACATATTGAAAATCTTTTTGTTGTACTTCTGCTGCCAATAAAGTTTCCCATTCCTTACTTGTCTTTTTAAATCTGCTTATAGCTTGTATCATTAACCCTCTTAGAAAGGCCTTCATAGTATCCCATACCAATTATGGAGTCGTTGATTTTGCATTATCCAAAAAAAAAAAAAATCATCTAGTGATTGTCACATGTACCCCCCATGGACCACCTCTAACCGTGAGGCATCCATACACCAAAAACATTTGTTATATGGTTTAGTTTTTCTCATGGTAATCAGAACTGGAGAATGGCCCGAGATACCCCTCGCCAGTCACCGTATATCTGAAACCATTGGAAGGGCTAGTTCCATGCCCAGAGCCAAGTCAATCTTGGATAAAGTGTCAGAGTAGAGCAGCAGCAAATATAAACCTATACTCCGAGATTGAGAAGGTGCCACATGTCGCACAGACCTATCACCTGCAAATGTCTAGCAAAGGGGGTCTCCGACTTTGGACACACCAGATAGAGATCCATACTCGCATCACAGACATTATTAAAGTTCCCCATTATCATTTTTGGGATGCCAGGGTGTTCAGCCAAGAATATACTAATCCTCCGCAATATCTCTGAATTATAAGGTGGTGGTACATACACTGATCCTATTATGCATTTAGTAGTAGAAAATATAGAGCAAAATATATCTACCCTGTGGATCTATCAATGTCTGTCTGCAGGAAAATTGTATTCTTGTTGATATTAACACACCAACTCCCCTTGAAAATGCAGAAAACACCAAATGATATTGAGTAGAGAACTTTGCGTTTTGTAATAGAGAGACAGTATCCTTTGTAAGATGAGTTTCCTGCATACAGACTATTGTTGAATTATATTGTTCTATAATGGAGAAAATTACCCTTTTTTTAACCGGATCCTTCAATCCTCTCACATTCCAGGATATTAATACTATCTCATTAGCCATTATCCCCGTCTGTTACACCTAAAGCCATCTGAAAATAGGTGTGTATATATATATATATATATATATATATATATATATATATATATATATAGTATTTCTGTTTTGCTTTTTCTAAATAGGAAAGAGAGCACACAAAAAAGAAAAAAGAAAAGAAGGAAAACATAAACAGGGTCTTCAAATATAAGTAATAGCACAATTTGACCGCATAGTAAACCCAACATAATGTTGGTATATGAGAGCCCCACGACGGAGGGTAGAGGGAGAGAGAGAGAGAGAGAAAAAAAAAACACAACAGAACACAACCCCTGCAACAACCAACACCTCCCCAAAATGCACACACCCTCATCCTAAAACATTTTCCCCCAAGGACAAAAACGGTATTTAGAAAAAAAAACAAGTAATTATCCCGGGCCTAAATGTGAACATCAATGCAGCTACATCACACTCCCCCTGCCTTTAGATTTTAGTATTTGGGACAGAAAAACAATAAAAAAAAAACTTCTTATCAGCTGGATTTGTCTCTGCGATTGGAAGACAGATGTTGTTCATTTATATCCAGCCATATTGTGGCCTTGTTAAAGTTATAAAAAAAAATTGTCTCATCCTTGACCATGATCCTAAGTTTTGACGCTTGCGAAGACGCTTTTTAACTTCTTTTAACTTTAACTTCCCTCAATTTTTGTATTTCAATGGAGTAATCTGGATAAAAGGAGATTTTTGATCCCTCAACATTACCCTTTGTTCGTGCCAGGTCCATAATTTTGTCTCTGTTTCTGAAATGCATTGCATAAAGGTCCAAGGTGTCTTCAGCATTACTAATTCTATTCTCCACAGCTGTCATGGGTTCTCTGACTTTTTCCATGTCATGCCATATGATGGTAACTTCCTCCCGTAAATACTGGAACTGGTTTGATAAAGTCATCAAAATCAATGTAGTGTTACATATCTGTACTGCTTGGAATACATCTTTTAAGGTTGGTTCTCCTCCCTGTGTATTTTATAGTCTCTTTTAAGATGGTTTTACTTTCAATCCTTTTTTCCTCCTCCTCGCTCCCCCTTTCCCCCTCTGTATAAGCATCTTTCCCCTGCACTTCTGCTGATATGGATACCGGGGTCTGCTCCTGAAAATCTTGCTTTTCCAATATCTGTACCGGTGAGTGTTGTGTGTGCTGTATTGCCAAAGTTTCCATAGTAGTATTTCCAGCAAAACTCTTCAACTTCTCCCCTGAGTTTTTATCTTTTGTCTGTAACCTATGGAAAGATAGCTCATTATTGTCATTGATGTTTTGGGCCAGTATTATTCCCTTTCTATGTTCCATCACTGCATAGCTCTAGTAGTTATCCCCAGCCTGTAAGTATTCAGCGTATTCACAATAGTTCTTACGGCTCAGATATTGCAGGAGGAGTTTGGGCTGGGCTTCAATGTGAGCAGACGTGTGCTGGATCTGCTCCTGACCTGCTGATTGCCAGCTCGATATCAGCTGTGGACAAGCTCACCTGAGCAGAGAGGCTGGTGGTTGTAGTGTGGATGAGTACTTACTGCGGGAACAGAGCGGAGAAAGAGCTGTGCTGATTAGGAGGGGAGCCTCCGCCTCAACGTGGATTCCCGGCTGGTTCCCGAAATATATGTGCACCATAATCTTTACCCTGTGCTCTGCGCTCTTAGTGCTCCGTGTATCGGGTGTACTTTCAATCCACGCTCCTCTGTTTCCCTGCATGCTAAATAAGATTGGAATGGAATGGGATTGATCCCGCTGATCCAGTTATAGAAAGCAATCCAATCTCCCTTTAAGTAAAAATGATAAATCAAAACATTAGTGCAAAAACATGAGCGTGAAGGGCTGCAATGTGTAATGCAAACAAATAACTAGATTTAAAAAATAAAAAATATAAAGAAAAAGAAGTCCATATACAAAATCACCCCAAAAGTGATGTAATAATGCAAAAATTGTCCAAATATATAAAAAATCCCAGATGTGTGGGTCCACCACCATAGATGAAGTGCCTGGCCTCTTACCGGAACCCCATGACCCCCCGTTACAGAGGGTCTAAATGGGCTTTGAGGTCCTGCTACTTCGGACCACCAAGGAATCAGAATGGAAACCAGAATGGAACAATAGAAGCTGTGATGCGGATGGATCCACAGGGAAAAACAAGGCTCAGCCCTCAACGGAGTAATAACATCATGTAGGGGAAACAGAAGAAGGCTCCAATAGTGTAAAATCAGATGATATTTATTAAAAAATATAGTAAACACTCACATATAAAATGAGGAAATTCGTCCTCTGATGAAAGACAGTCTGTGGCACCGGCCGGATGTTCACAGACAGCCCGTCCTGCTGGAGTTACAACGACAGAGGGAGGTGACGCGATGACACCGCTCAGCCCTACGCTGCGTTTCGCAAAAAAATTGCGTCTTCCAGGGGCACGGGTGGTACATCACGTCACCTCCCTTAAATAATAACAATAATGGAGTAGAAGCCTCGCTCTGGGTTCCGTCTGAACCGGATGTCCGCATTAGCCTGGAGCGCAAGTGGTTAGGTACAGGCGTGCATGTGCGCCCTGAATCCCGACTTCCATCACGCAGTACAGCGTCGGATGGTTAGCTGAGGATACCCAGGACGAGAATTGAAAAACTGCCTATGCGCTTGCGCGCCCTGCGTCCTGACTCGCATCACGTGATGCTACGTCAGGCAACTAACTGGGTCACTTTACTGCACATGGGCAGCAGAGACTGAGAAAAAAAAGGGGAAATAAATAAATGAACAAATGGGCGGCCATTCGTAAAAGGTTCATCGGGTTCGCGCACCAAGCCCCACCAAAGAAGAAAGATGCGCAACCCAGAAGGACCCACGATCCACCACAATAACATGTATCCGCACCAGGGTGGAAAATCCAAATCCCTACCACACCATGTTATTAAAAATCTAAGTGGTAGCACACATACAGAAAAGATGAAAATGGGGCCTCTGGGGACATGAAAAGAGGACCCCTAGGGGCCATCCTAAACATTGCATGCAAATAAATGTTTTTATATCTATATGAATGATAAATTGATGGATATACATATAAATGCATGCATGAGTGAAAAAAATATAAAAAAATATAAAAAATACAAAAAATTAATTTAATAATTAAGAAAAGAATAAATGATAAAAATGAAAATATGAAATAAAATAAAATGGAGCTGTGGGCCGATGTGTACTGGAAGTATACATAAAAGCCTCAAACTATTGAAGAATGGGCCAAACCCAAAAATGTATGAGGGTCCCTACCCACAAACTCTAAAACCAAAGCCAAGGTGATTGTGTTGGTGCAAGCCACCAAAACATGTGATTGAAAGAAAACAAAAGCTCATCCGGCGCTCCAGTTGTGAGGACCCAGAGCGATGACCTTAACAGTAGATTCATATAGATTCAGTAGACATAAGTTCAGTATGTATACACTGCATGATCAAACACCATTGATATATTTAAAAGGGGAAAGGGAGAGGGGAGGGAAAGGGGGGGGAGAGGGGGAGGGAAAGGGGGGGGAGAGGGGGAGGGGAGGGAAAGGGGGGAAACAAGGGGGGGGAATAAAGGAACCAACAAAAGCTTAGGCGTTATTAATGAAGGCATTCACGTCTGTATCGAAGTTCATGCCAAATGGCACGTAACTTTTGACTCTGTAAAAAGGTAGTTTTTCAATTCTCATCCTGGGTATCCTCAGCTAACCATCCGACGCTGTACTGCGTGATGGAAGTTGGGATTCGGGGCGCACATGCGCGCCTGTACCTAACCACTTGCGCTCCAGGCTAATGCAGACATCCGGTTCAGACGGAACCCAGAGCGAGGCTTCTACTCCATTATTGTTATTATTTAAGGGAGGTGACGTGATATACCGCCCGTGCCCCTGGAAGACGCAATTTTTTTGCGAAATGCAGCGTAGGGCTGAGCGGTGTCATTGCGTCACCTCCCTCTGTCGTTGTAACTCCAGCAGGACGGGCTGTATGTGAACATCCGGCCGTTGCCACAGACTGTCTTTCATCAGAGGACTAATTTCCTCATCTTATATGTGAGTGTTTACTATATTTTTTAATAGGATTTATCAAAGGACTAAAAACTTCAATGGGACTTTAAAGGCACAACTGTAGTGAGCTACACAGCGTATATAAAAAAATCGAATTTTATTAATGGTATACAAGAGAACAAAAAGAATAAACAGAACAATATTAAAAACACATCGGATCTGGACATACAACGCATATCATAACACCATCTTGAAGGACCCTATCCTGCCGTTTAGTGTGTATTTCTATATAGTATACAATTCAAGCACAATCCCAAAAAAAGGGAAAAAAAGAAATTATATATGAACTTCCCCTAAAGAGGTTGAGATTGGGGGAGCACTGCAGGTCTGGTATTCCCAAAGAGGTGTGTTCTCCAATTGCTCTACATGTTTCACGTTAACAGGGAACGCTTCTTCAGGAGCTAGAGGTTCTATTAAAATTACATACAAGTGAAGAGAAAGAACAGAGGAAAAAACATGTGTCAAAATTGCGATATTTTAAAACACTATTCTCAGTAAACATGTTGAAGAGAAAAGAAGAAATATTACATATGTAAATAATAATTTGGTAGAAAACAGGGGAGAAAAGGCGCCCCCAGGTGGTAAAGCATGGCGTAGGTCCTATAAAAGATAGAGGTCTCCAGTGGGAGGACAGCACAAAGCAATGGTCTAGGACAGCCAGTACAGAGGGAAACCACCACAGGACAACGATGGACATAAAAGTTGGTGAAAAAATGATAATAATAATAATACAGATGTGAGAATAATTTCACTCCAGCGTTTAGCTGGAATGAAGAGAAAGAAGGGAAAAGGGGAGGGGAGAGGGAGGGGAGACAAGAGGGGGGGATATGGGGACCCAAGGGAAAATACGGGGGGGGGGGAAAGAGGGGGAGGAAGGGGAGGAAGGGGGGGATGGGGAAAGGGAGAAATGGGGGAGGGGAGGGGGGGGGGCAGGACACGGAGTGGGCTAAATTTTCAAAATATGTGGATCGAAGTATTGCTTACCAAGTAGGTGTGTAAAAAGAAAAAATTGTTCACACAGATAAATTTAATCGGTAAGTCGCAAACAGCGATCGAGGTATGGATATTAGTAAAAATCAAGCAAGCAGCAAACGGACACCAGGGCCTCCCAGATATGTCACATCACATAGTTGTAGGTGGGGAGAGCTTGTATATGCTACAATTCTGGGGCATAAACAAAAGCAGAGATAAGAGTCAGTTATATTTATGGATACTAAGATAACTAATGGTCTCTATGTTAATGACATACTCCGCCTGGAAAGGTCACCAGGAAAAGCTTACCCCACAATAAGGAAAGGAGAGAGATCTGGGAGTGCTCCGTCCTGCTGAGTAGTTGCCTGTTGTATGTCTCAGCATTGAGCAGTGGGGAAGCCCCCTATAAAGGGTGTCCAGGGCGGAAGCAGCCGCTCTGTACGGCGCGGCGTCTTCCGGCCCCATGGCAGGCAGCCGCGCATGCGCCAAGCAACGTCACAGGCCGGACCAACGGCGCACGCGCGAAGGGCAGCATTACGCGCGTGCGTCGGGGCAAGGACCGGGGGAGGGGACGGAGCCCGAGCGATGCGTCAGCTGCAGAGGCGGGGGAGGAGGGAACTCCAAAGGGTTTCCCAAACCCCCGTCAATCGCCGCACATCCGGCCGGAGGAACGGACCAGGTGTGCGGCGCTGTGCAATGGGCACCACTGATCGTGATGGCCAGTGTGACCCCAATAGAGACCAAGAAAACTAAGGACGCTGAGCCATGCATCACCACAAGGGGGAGACATAATCAACCAATAATGAACAAACATTTGAAAGCTATACATACAGTAATTTAGGCATAATATAAGTAAGACAATCAACTGAAATGTGGCAGACAGACATACTGCTCATATATTGTCAATACAAAGAAAGGGGGAAAGGAAGATGGAATAGGGGGGCAATATAAAATCTAGACACATTGATCTGAAATACAAAGCAGTAAATGAAATGTGGGATTGATGTGTGTATTGGAAAACATCTTCTTTAATATCCAAATATTTCAATCTTATCTTGCAAAGGGCGAAACCAAACTGTAGTCAGATAGGGGGGGGGGGGGGAGGGGGGGAGGAGAATTGTTTATGGAGCAAGGTTGGTTGGGGGAACTTTATTAAATTCAAAGAAACGGTTTATATGAAAGAGATTCATTCAAGCCAGGTGTTTTGATGGCATTCAAGCGTTCTATCCAAAGTGATTATTTTTGTAAAATAAGTTTGTCCCATTCGCCCCCTCTGGGATTTTTGGGGATGACGGCCAGGACAGTGAACAAGATACTGGATGTATCAAACCGGTGGTAAAGATCAAGATGTCTGCTCACAGGTGTGAGCATCTTTCCATTTCCGGAATAGTAAACATGATCGTTAATTCTCTGTCTAAGTTGTCTGGCCGTCTTCCCCACATAAAAAACCCCACAGGTGCAGGTCATAAGGTAGACCACCCCTTTTGTCTGACACGTTGCTGAGAATTTTGGATAGAAGGTTTCGCCGTTTGGAAGCAAGACTGGAAATTCAGGGGATATCCAGGGGCAAAAGGAACAGTTGCCACAAGGTAGTGTACCCCTGGGTTCTAGAGAGGAAACTGAGTTAGGAGTCTTGTATTGACTAGAAACTAGACGGTCCTTAAGGGATGCCGTGCGTCTATATACTATTCCTGGTTTTGGGTTAATATATTTTTTCAGGATAGGATCTTCGCTTAGGAAGTGCCAGTGTCTTTTAAGAATGTTGTGAATGCTTTGATGATGAGCGGAAAAACGAGTAATTAGTTTGACAGTGGGATTTTGTAGTCGAGTTTGGTTGGTATAGAGTAATTCGTTGCGTTGTCTATTTTTGGCTTTATTAAAGGCCTTTCGTAAGAGTGATCGACTGTAGCCTCTGGCTAACAGGCGAGATCTAAGTAGATTCGCCTGGTGTTGGAAATCTGTCATATGGGTACAGTTACGCCTGAGGCGGGTGTATTGCGCATACGGTATGCTTTTTATGAGGGTAAGTGGGTGTGCACTTGTGGCATGTAGCAGTGTATTTCCTGCTGTTGTTTTCCGATATAGATTGGTGGATAAGGTGTTGTTGGCGTCCCTGCGTATCTCGAGATCCAGAAAGGTAATACTTTGTGTATCACATTGGTAAGTAAATTTCAGGTTGAAATGATTTACACTTAGTATTTGCATGAATTGCTGCAGGGTGTTTATGGTACCTGTCCAAATCATAAAAATATCATCTATGTAGCGTTTCCAGATCAAAATCTGATCTAGATAATTCGCCAAATGATCTCGAGAAAACAGGTGCCGTTCCCACCCCCCCAGGTACAGGTTGGCGTAGCCAGGGGCACAAGAGGTGCCCATGGCTACGCCCTGCACCTGGAGGTAGTGGGAACCCATAAATTCAAAAGTATTGTGGGTCAGGATAAAGTGGAGTAACTTCAGGATAAATTCATTATAATTCCACAAATGGTGGTCCTCTTCATGTAGAAAGGTACGGACCATCTCGACCCCCCGCTCGTGAGGGATGCTGGAGTAAAGGGCCTCCACATCCAAGGTCACGAGCAGGGAGTCGGGAGGGACCGGTAACCCCTCAATCTGTTTTAGAAGGTCTAGAGTATCCTTCGTGTACGATGGTAAAGCCGTAACATGAGGCATAAGTGTGGCGTCTACAAGTTTGCTGGCATGGTCTGTTAGGCTTCCGATACCTGAAATTATCGGTCTCCCAGGGGGCGACACAGGGTCCTTATGCACTTTGGGGAGTGCATAGAACGTCGCCAACCTGGGAGACCGAACATTCAGGTATTCGTAAACATCCTTGGTGATTAATCCCTTCAAAAAGGCATCTCCAATGATGTCCAGAAATTGGTTTTTATAAGATATTGTGGAGGATGAAGAAATTTTTTTATACCAATCTTGATTGGATAGAATTCTCGTGCACATGTCTTCATAAAAAGTTCTTGTGAGTAGGACTATGTTACCGCCTTTGTCGGCGGGTTTCACAATGACATCTGGGTGATTGTGTATTCTGGAAATGGCCTGGCGCTGTGTCAGGGTTAAATTATTTTGTGTGGAAGGTATGTCCATATGTTTAATGTCGCTCACCACATTGTGTAAAAATGTCCAAATCTGAGGATTTTGAGAGAGGTCAGGGAACTGCCGGGATTTGGGTTTGAATCGCTTGTTTGTAGATGTGGACAAAGTTACAGATGCTGGTGTAGGGGTATCGTTGTGTGACATGGTGTCATTTTCCTCTAAGAGGAGTATTAGATCACGGAGTGCTCTGAACTCGTCCATTTTAAAGTGTTTTATGCTTTCCGAAAATTCACGTTCCTCTTTAGTTCTTAATCGGTCCGGGTCAAAAAGAAATTTGTATGTGAGGTTACGGGTAAACATATAGACATCCTTGATTGTTTCGTATTTGTCGATTTTTTGTGTAGGACAGAAACTTAGTCCTAATTTAAGTACGTTAAGGTCTTGATCAGAAAAATGGTAAGGGGTAAGATTAATGATATCGAGTTCTAGGTGTGGGGCGGTATTGGCCTGGGTATTGGAAAATTTAGGGTCGGTGTGGCATTAGACGTGACATGGGAATCCAGTGTACTTTGTTTTTTACACATTTGTGATTGGGTAAGGGAAAATGAATTGGCAAGGTTGAGGGGATTAGACAGACTAGATGAAGCTGTCATATTGGCAAGTGTATTTTTGAAAGAGCTGGTGTTTGAAGTGTCACCTCCTCCATTGGATTGAGGTGTTGTAGGTGCATGGTTGCTCCGGCCTTGTGCGTTTAATATTTGTAGTGCTTTATGTGCATTTGGGCCTATGTAGTTAGATTGTGAATTAGTACCACCACCTTTAGCCAGGGGAAACCCTTGACGCAGTGAACCTTCCATGCGGTTGGTGTTTTGTTTGTCTATTTTCTTTTTAGGATAGGGTGTAAAGTGCCCACCACCATACTGTCTCTTACGTGCACCGGTGTCGTTAGTATTGGTCTTCAAATCTCTTCCCGTGAGGGGCTGTGAAGAAACAATGGGTAGAGAAGAATCAGAGTCAATTTCGGTATCATCATCTGTATACATCATGTCATTATCTGAGGGTCGCTTTTTAGGGGTTGTTTTTCTAGATCTGCGACTGTGGGAGGGGGAGTGCCAATGATAGGCATATCCCTCCACAAAGGCAGATTTGTCTTTCATAAATTTATTTTGTTTTTTAAAAATTATATCCTTATTAATTTTAGTAATGTAATCCTTGACATCTTGCCATTTTTGATTAAACTGTGCATGATTTTTGAGGTTATCATTTTGAGTCTGGAATGTGATTATCTCTTCATCCAAGTGACCAAGTTCAACTTGGTAATGTGATATCAGGAGTTTGATAAGATCAGTACTGCATTGGGTGAGAATTTTCTCCCATGCAGTTTTAAACTCAATGCCGACATTTTGAAAAGATGGGAAAACCTGGACCCTCAACCCTACAGGGCTCAGGTTCTCGCGTGTATATTGTTGGAGAAAATCCACGTGCCAATGCAGGTTGGATTTTTTCTTCAATAGTTTTTTCATTTTGGTGATATAATGATTAAGCCCTATTTCTTGACCAGTATCCATTGAGCAGCTTGCTTGAACATCATTGATGTAGCCCAGCCAAGCATTGCCTACAAAATCCATCCTGGATCAATGTGTTAGCCCCTAATCTTCCTAAATGGTTAAACAGTCTGAAACAGTTGGTAAAAATTCTAAGTTATAAACTAGCAAAATACAAACGTCACCTTAACTAGGAAGAAATTAAATGGGATGCTACCATCCCTAATACGAATAACAAAAGAGAGGGTCCTAGTGTTAGAGTACCTAATATACAGGGTGACTCTGTAGGTACTTAAGATTTGCTTGTGCCAACGTCCCGAATACTGAATTGGATTTATCAAAGGACTAAAAACTTCAATGGGACTTTAAAGGCACAACTGTAGTGAGCTACACAGCGTATATAAAAAAATCGAATTTTATTAATGGTATACAAGAGAACAAAAAGAATAAACAGAACAATATTAAAAACACATCGGATCTGGACATACAACGCATATCATAACACCATCTTGAAGGATCCTATCCTGCCGTTTAGTGTGTATTTCTATATAGTATACAATTCAAGCACAATCCCAAAAAAAGGGAAAAAAAGAAATTATATATGAACTTCCCCTAAAGAGGTTGAGATTGGGGGAGCACTGCAGGTCTGGTATTCCCAAAGAGGTGTGTTCTCCAATTGCTCTACATGTTTCACGTTAACAGGGAACGCTTCTTCAGGAGCTAGAGGTTCTATTAAAATTACATACAAGTGAAGAGAAAGAACAGAGGAAAAAACATGTGTCAAAATTGCGATATTTTAAAACACTATTCTCAGTAAACATGTTGAAGAGAAAAGAAGAAATATTACATATGTAAATATGTAAATATTTGGATATTAAAGAAGATGTTTTCCAATACACACATCAATCCCACATTTCATTTACTGCTTTGTATTTCAGATCAATGTGTCTAGATTTTATATTGCCCCCCTATTCCATCTTCCTTTCCCCCTTTCTTTGTATTGACAATATATGAGCAGTATGTCTGTCTGCCACATTTCAGTTGATTGTCTTACTTATATTATGCCTAAATTACTGTATGTATAGCTTTCAAATGTTTGTTCATTATTGGTTGATTATGTCTCCCCCTTGTGGTGATGCATGGCTCAGCGTCCTTAGTTTTCTTGGTCTCTATTGGGGTCACACTGGCCATCACGATCAGTGGTGCCCATTGCACAGCGCCGCACACCTGGTCCGTCCCTCCGGCCGGATGTGCGGCGATTGACGGGGGTTTGGGAAACCCTTTGGAGTTCCCTCCTCCCCCGCCTCTGCAGCTGACGCATCGCTCGGGCTCCGTCCCCTCCCCCGGTCCTTGCCCCGACGCACGCGCGTAATGCTGCCCTTCGCGCGTGCGCCGTTGGTCCGGCCTGTGACGTTGCTCGGCGCATGCGCGGCTGCCTGCCATGGGGCCGGAAGACGCCGCGCCGTACAGAGCGGCTGCTTCCGCCCTGGACACCCTTTATAGGGGGCTTCCCCACTGCTCAATGCTGAGACATACAACAGGCAACTACTCAGCAGGACGGAGCACTCCCAGATCTCTCTCCTTTCCTTATTGTGGGGTAAGCTTTTCCTGGTGACCTTTCCAGGCGGAGTATGTCATTAACATAGAGACCATTAGTTATCTTAGTATCCATAAATATAACTGACTCTTATCTCTGCTTTTGTTTATGCCCCAGAATTGTAGCATATACAAGCTCTCCCCACCTACAACTATGTGATGTGACATATCTGGGAGGCCCTGGTGTCCGTTTGCTGCTTGCTTGATTTTTACTAATATCCATACCTCGATCGCTGTTTGCGACTTACCGATTAAATTTATCTGTGTGAACAATTTTTTCTTTTTACACACCTACTTGGTAAGCAATACTTCGATCCACATATTTTGAAAATTTAGCCCACTCCGTGTCCTGCCCCCCCCCCCTCCCCTCCCCCATTTCTCCCTTTCCCCATCCCCCCCTTCCTCCCCTTCCTCCCCCTCTTTCCCCCCCCCTCCGTATTTTCCCTTGGTTCCCCATATCCCCCCCTCTTGTCTCCCCTCCCTCTCCCCTCCCCTTTTCCCTTCTTTCTCTTCATTCCAGCTAAACGCTGGAGTGAAATTATTCTCACATCTGTATTATTATTATTATCATTTTTTCACCAACTTTTATGTCCATCGTTGTCCTGTGGTGGTTTCCCTCTGTACTGGCTGTCCTAGACCATTGCTTTGTGCTGTCCTCCCACTGGAGACCTCTATCTTTTATAGGACCTACGCCATGCTTTACCACCTGGGGGCGCCTTTTCTCCCCTGTTTTCTACCAAATTATTATTTACATATGTAATATTTCTTCTTTTCTCTTCAACATGTTTACTGAGAATAGTGTTTTAAAATATCGCAATTTTGACACATGTTTTTTCCTCTGTTCTTTCTCTTCACTTGTATGTAATTTTAATAGAACCTCTAGCTCCTGAAGAAGCGTTCCCTGTTAACGTGAAACATGTAGAGCAATTGGAGAACACACCTCTTTGGGAATACCAGACCTGCAGTGCTCCCCCAATCTCAACCTCTTTAGGGGAAGTTCATATATAATTTCTTTTTTTCCCTTTTTTTGGGATTGTGCTTGAATTGTATACTATATAGAAATACACACTAAACGGCAGGATAGGATCCTTCAAGATGGTGTTATGATATGCGTTGTATGTCCAGATCCGATGTGTTTTTAATATTGTTCTGTTTATTCTTTTTGTTCTCTTGTATACCATTAATAAAATTCGATTTTTTTATATACGCTGTGTAGCTCACTACAGTTGTGCCTTTAAAGTCCCATTGAAGTTTTTAGTCCTTTGATAAATCCAATTCAGTATTCGGGACGTTGGCACAAGCAAATCTTAAGTACCTACAGAGTCACCCTGTATATTAGGTACTCTAACACTAGGACCCTCTCTTTTGTTATATTTTTTAATAAATATCATCTGATTTTACACTATTGGAGCCTTCTTCTGTTTCCCCTACATGATGTTATTACTCCGTTGAGGGCTGAGCCTTGTTTTTCCCTGTGGATCCATCCATCTGCATCACAGCTTCTGCTGTTCCATTCTGGTTTCCATTCTGATTCCTTGGTGGTCCGAAGTAGCAGGACTTCAAAGCCTATTTAGACCCTCTGTAATGGGGGGTCATGGGGTTCCGGTAAGAGGCCAGGCACTTCATTTTATGTTGGTGGACCCACACATCTGGGATTTTTTATATATTTGGACAATTTTTGCATTATTACATCACTTTTGGGGTGATTTTGTATATAGACATTTTTTTCTTTATATTTTTTATTTTTTAAATCTAGTTATTCGTTTGCATTACACATTGCAGCCCTTCACGCTCATGTTTTTGCACTAATGTTTTGATTTATCATTTTTACTTAAAGGGAGGTTGGATCGCTTTCTCAACCTTGCACTTGGTTTTGTCACATATTATTATATGTTTATATATTTCTTCACATGTTTAATAAGGTTGGGAACACTTCCCAGTTATACATGTAGTAGTTTTGTTTCAAGCGCGAGTCATCAATTTTCCAATCCAACTTTTGTGTGTTTGTGTCACATATAGGACTCTGCAGCATAGATGGTCATTATTAATATATATATATTTTTTTGATGCGCAGTTATTTTTTACTTTTTTCTTGATCCAGTTATAGACAGAGGTGATTTTGTCACCCTTGATCACCTTCGGTCATCCTCAGTCTTCTTCAGTCCTCGGTCCTCTGCCATCTCCCCATCAGCCCTCGTCTATAGCTATAAATAACCCTGCAGTGCCCACAGAACATTCCTGGATATGATATTGGACGACCTTGGTTCTGAGTACTGAGGGGGGAGCGTGTCTCTGCCTTTTTCCCTGGATCCTAGAACACCCCTGTGCTGGATCATAGATCGGGAGGTGTTGGAACCCTGTCAGAGTGCAGCAATACCAGTGAAGTGTATGGTTTGGAGCGGAGAAAGAGGTGGTGTAGTGAGTGTTCAGGGCTCCCCCCTTGTTGTTTTTTCCTGTGCCATACCTGAAAAGAACTGTAAGGAACTGTGCTGTGCTGTAGGAACTGTGTTGAACTATCTGCAGGTATATGGAGAGTGTATCTTTTGCTTCTGAAATATTTTGAAACTTTTTGAAACATTTTAAGTGCCTGAAATATTTGAAGTACTGGAAATACCTGATATATTTAGAATATTTGGAAATGTCTGGAATGTCTGAAATGTTTTGAAATATTTGAAATACCTGAATTACCGGAAATATTTGAAATATTGGAAATACTTAAAGTATGTGAAATATTGAAATTATTGAAAATATCTGGAAATCTGACATTTTAAATATCTGAAACATCAGAAATATCAGAAATATCTGAAACACCAGAGGTATTTGAAATACCTAAACTATTTGTTAAATATGTATATCTGCATATATGAAATATTTGAAATATCTGTAATATCTGCAATTTGTTAATCTCCTTATGGAATATCCCTGAAGAAAGGACTCTTTACAGGTTCTGAAATGCATCGGGCTAAGCACCAGGAGAATACTCAAATGTCCCGTAAACACAGTCAGACTTTCCGACGGAAAATGTGCGATCGGAGCGTGTTGTTCGAAATTCCGACCATGTGTGGGCTCCATCAGATATTTTCCATCGGATTTTCCGACACACAAAGTTTGAGAGTAGGCTATAAAATTTTCCGACAACAAAATCCGATCGCGTCAATTCCGACCGTGTGTGAACAATTCCGACGCACAAAGTGCCATGCATGCTCAAAATAAATTCCGAGACAGAACTGCTCGGTCTGGTAAAATTAGCGTTCGGAATGGATATAGCACTTTCCTCAGGCTGCAATGTTTAAAATTGTTTAATGCAGCTCACTCTGTTCTTCTTTATAATGCTAGAAGAATGAAGTTGTTTTGCTGCTCATATTCACACAGACTTCTCACAAACTTCTTTCTTTATTATTTATCATGATTTCATCAATATATTTTGATTTGTCACATCTGACAAAAAAGATATATGTTTTTTTTGTTTGTATTTTTTTAAGCCTGATCTTGTTTTTATTTATTTTTTTGTTTTGTTTTTTTACTCCAGAATATTTTTGGGTGTGTTTTGTGTGTCAAGTTACCACAACACCATTATTACCTTGTATTATTTAATCTCAAGGAGATTTCTTGGTGTTGGTGTCTCTTGTTAATTTCACATTGTATTTTTGAAATGTACCTGCCTCCTTACAAACAAACTGTCCCTTTTGAATGAAAACACACATAGGCAAGTATAATTGAAACAAAAATTCCTTTATTAAGGGCTCAGAACCAAACAAAGAGGGAGGCAATGCTGGAGAAACTTCAGAAATGGGCAAAGCCTTTGACCCCCAGGGCAGACATCAATTATTTTACAGCAAAATTGGTGGCCTGAGGAGTCCATATCTAAGAGAGTGCAGTCTGGTCCAGAAGTCCATAAGATCATGAAAGCAGCAGATGAAATGTATGTTCCCAGGCTGTGGTCATACAAGAGGATGCATCTTTTGCCAGACCAGACTGAACCCAGGTCATCACTCTTTGGTCTTCCTTAGACGCTTCCTTCCTCCTCCTCCTCCAGGAGTAGGACCTGAAGGAGGAGGAGGAGGAGGACCATGGGTGAGCTCAAAAATGTGGGTTTCACATGTGAGTTGGCTCCTCAACCCCTTATTTAGAGCTTCCAAAATGACAAACTCACATAGGAGTCGTTGGCCCTCCTCCATCTGCATCATTTTGGAGGCAGCTAGCTCAGCAAAATCCTCTTTCACACTGTGGGGTGTTCTGAAGGCCTCAGTAGCCTTCCAAACAAGGCCTATTGCAGCCTCCTCCAGGTTACACCTCTTCCTGCCACTTTGTCTTTGAAGGTGGAGGGGAAGGACCTGGGTATTGGGCAGCCTGCTTGGCCCGGCCACCTCCTGGCTGAGACTTCCCTGTGTATGAAAAAGGGACATCGTTTTAGTTTTTGCTTCATCAATCACAATCAGGAATTAGTACTCCAAACTAACATATATTTAACATCATTAATTGGACAACCAGAAATATTTAGAAGAATGCTATACCTGGCTCAAGCTGGGCTCCTCCACATGTTGCTACCTGGAAGGCCTAGGTTGGGCGTCAGAAGCCTCAGCTGAGGGGGAAGGAAGCGTGGAAGGAAGAGTGTAGAGTGCTGGCCTGGGTTCAGTCTGACCTGACAGAAAATGCAGCCTGTCATAGTACCACAGCCTGGGGAGATAAATTTCATCTGCTGCTCCTGATCTCTGGGAATCCTGGACCTTCTTGTGATCCCTTAGATATGTGCTCCTCATGCCACCAATTAGGACCTTCAAATAGGTGATGTCTGCCGTGGGGATCACTGGCTTCACAAATTGCAGCAATTTATCCAGCGCTGCCTTCCTCTTTGTTTGATTTTTATAATCAGGGTGGTTTACCTGTCACAGACAGGGCAGCTCCCTGAACATATCTATGAAGATTGGCATAAAGTCCTGATCATTGACTAGATCCATTTTCACTGCAAGACACAACACCAGACAAACCCTAATGTCAGCCTAAAGTCTTCTAAACTTGTCTAAATACATGCCTCAATCTAGAAGCAGTATGGGGCCAAATTTAAATCTTACCTTCGTTATCACGATCGGCACATCCGATACTCCTTCCTCCGCTCACAGATCGTACGTACTACGCACGCGTGTTACGCTTTATATACACTGCGCATGCGTGAAACTCCGCCTGCCCCTGACATTCTTTCTTGTCTATTCCCCGCCCCTTCTCATTCGGCGCAGTGGGGAAGAGCACATGGCGGAGACAGAGCAGGTGCGTGCTAATTACAGTAATGAGGAGGAGGAGGAATCATTGATGTTTTAGGGAGAGTTTAAAACACCTCCAAATTCCTTCCTTTTTTGTGGTATTTTGAATCTAAAAATGTTAACATTTTTTGACATTTTATAGAAAAGCCAAATTTTAAGGATGCACACAGTGTGTCAACATGTGCTATCTGCCATCACGGGAGATCAATGTAGGCATTTTGGGGGTGCAACCCCTTCCTCAATAATAAAGTAGCTGAGAGGAATGGGTTGCACCCCCAAAACATGTCCCTTGATCCCCCGTGCTGGCAGCTAGCACATGTTGACATTCGCCAATTTGTGTGCATCTTAAAAATTTGGCTTTTTCAGGGGTGACATCACCCCATCTGAACGCAATATCAAACACAGTTTATAAATACTCATGTCTGATATTGCCTTCAATTTCTACAAAAGTTGAACTTTGTATGTTCCAGATTTGTGTATTTCTTGTTTGTTTGAAACATTTCCTGTTTTACCTTAAATGGACATTGCACTACAAGTGCAGTTTCAGTGCAGGCTCAAGTGCACTTGTAGTGCAAAGTGTCTTTGCCTTTAGTAAATAGCAACCAACAGTGCTTTATAATGTTACACAATCACGCCATTTTCAGGACTCCCCACATTTCTGTCAGGGTCAGCTAGGGATGAGCCGAACACCCCCCTGTTCGGTTCGCACTAGAACATGCGAATATGAAAAAATTTCGCTTGAACACGCGAACACCGTTAAAGTCTATGGGACACGAACATGAATAATCAAAAGTGCTAATTTTAAAGGCTTATATGCAAGTTATTGTCATAAAAAAGTGTTTGGGGACCCGGGTCCTGCCCCAGGGGACATGGATCAATGCAAAAAAAAGTTTTAAAAACGGTCGTTTTTTCAGGAGCAGTGATTTTAATAATGCTTAAAGTCAAACAATAAAAGTGTAATATCCCTTTAAATTTCGTACCTGGGGGGTGTCTATAGTTTGCCTGTAAAGGGGCAAATGTTTCCCGTGTTTAGAACAGTCTGACAGCAAAATGACATTTCAAAGGAAAAAACCCATTTAAAACTACCCGCAGCTATTGCATTGCCGACAATACACATAGAAGTTCATTGATAAAATTGGCATGGGAATTCCTCACAGGGACACCCCGAACCAAAATTTAAAAAAAAAAAAATGACGTGGGAGTCCCCCTAAATTCCATACCAGGCCCTTCAGGTCTGGTATGGATATTACGGGGAACCCCGGCCAAATTTTTTTTTAAAAAATTACGTGGGGTTCCCCCTAAATTCCATTCCAGACCCTTCAGGTCTGGTATGGATTTTAAGGGGAACCCCGCGCCAAAAAAAAACAAAAATGGCGCGGGGTCCCCCCAAAAATCCATACCAGACCCTTATCCGAGCATGCAACCTGGCAGGCCGCAGGAAAAGAGGGGAGGACGAGAGTGCGCCCCCCCTCCTGAATCGTACCAGGTCACTTGCCCTCAACATTGGGAGGGTGCTTTGGGGTAGCCCCCCAAAACACCTTGTCCCCATGTTGATGAGGACAAGGGCCTCATCCCCACAACCCTGGCCGGTGGTTGTGGGGGTCTGCGGGCGGGGAGCTTATCGGAATCTGGAAGCCCCCTTTAACAAGGGGACCCCCAGATCCCGGCCTCCCCCTGTGTGAAATAGTAAGGGGGTACTTACCCCTACCATTTCACTAAAAAACTGTCAAAAAAGTTAAAAATGACAAGAGACGGTTTTTGACAATTCCTTTATTTAAATGCTTCTTCTTTTTTCTATCTTCCTTCATCTTCTTCTTCTTCTGGTTCTTCTGGCTCTTCTGGTTTTTCCTCCAGCATTCTCGTCCAGCATCTCCTCCGCTGTGTGACGGCATCTCCTCGTCTGACGGTTCTTAAATAACGGGGGGCGGAGCCACCCGGTGACCCGCCCCCCTCTGATGCACGGTGACTTGACGGGACTTCCCTGTGACGTCACGGGGAATGCCACAGGGAAGTCCCGTCATGTCCCGTGCGTCAGGGGGGGCGGGGTCACCGGGTGGCCCCGCCCCTGTTATTTAAGAACCGTCAGACGAGGAGACGCCGTCACACAGCGGGAGCCTCCCTCCATGCCAGCATGGGTGCGGAGCGGCCCGGAGAAGAAAATGAAGAAGAGAAGAAGGAAGAAGAGAAGAGGATGAAGAAGAAGATGAAGAGAAGAGCTGGAGCCTCCTCCAATGCCATGGGTGCGGTGCGGCCCGAGGAGAAGAAGATAGAAGATGCCGCGGAGGAGATGCTAGACGAGAACGCCGGAGGAAGAACCAGAAGAGCCAGTAGAACCAGAAGAAGAAGAAGATGAAGGAAGATAAAAGAAAGAAGTATTTAAATAAAGGAATTGTCAAAAACTGTCTCTTGTCATTTTTAACATTTTTAACAGTTTTTTAGTGAAATGGTAGGGGTAAGTACCCCCTTACCATTTCACACAGGGGGGGGCTGGGATCTGGGGGTCCCCTTGTTAAAGGGGGCTTCCAGATTCCGATAAGCCCCCCACCCGCAGATCCCCACAACCACCGGCCAGGGTTGTGGGGATGAGGCCCTTGTCCTCATCAACATGGGGACAAGGTGTTTTGGGGGGCTACCCCAAAGCACCCTCCCAATGTTGAGGGCATGTGGCCTGGTACGGTTCAGGAGGGGGGGAGCCGCACTCTCGTCCCCCCCTCTTTTCCTGCGGCCTGCCAGGTTGCGTGCTCAGATAAGGGTCTGGTATGGAATTTAGGGGGAACCCCACGTCATTTTTAAAAAAAATTTTGGCCAGGATTCCCCTTAATATCCATACCAGACCTGAAGGGCCTGGTATGGAATTTAGGGGGACTCCCATGTCATTTTTTTTTTAATTTTGGTTCGGGGTTTCCCTGTGGGGAATTTCCATGCCGTTTTTATCAATGAACTTCTATGTGTATTGTCGGCAATGCAATAGCCGCGGGTAGTTTTAAATGGGTTTTTTCCTTCGAAATGTCATTTTGCTGTTAGACTGTTCTAAACACGGGAAACATGCGCCCCTTTACAGGCATACTATAGACACCCCCCAGGTACGAAATTTAAAGGGATACTACACTTTTATTGTTTGACTTTAAGCATTATTAAAATCACTGCTCCTGAAAAAACGGCCGTTTTTAAAACTTTTTTTTGCATTGATCCATGTCCCCTGCGGCAGGACCCGGGTCCCCAAACACTTTTTATGACAATAACTTGCATATAAGCCTTTAAAATTAGCACTTTTGATTTCTCCCATAGACTTTTAAAGGGTGTTCTGCGGCATTCGAATTTGCCGCGAACACCCCAAATTGTTCGCTGTTCGGCGAACTTGCAAACAGCCAATGTTCGAGACGAACATGAGTTCGACTCAAACTCGAAGCTCATCCCTAGGGTCAGCTAAAAGAAACACAAGCAGTAAATGTCACCAAAGATTTTAGTAGTTAAAATGATTTTTTTATTTTAAAAATGTATCAGACATTGTCTGGCATATTGATGGCCCCCCTACCCGCAAAATATTCAAGGTATCTAAGACGGACCTTGTGGGCACTCATGGGGGGCAAGCCAGGACGGCCAGCCTCAACTGCCGTCAGGGTTGGTTCATTTACATGAATTCCAGCCTCAGGCCCCACTGAGGCAGCATAGTTGGCAGAATTTCTCCGTAAAAAGTTGTGGAGAACACAGCACGCCAGGATGATATGATTGAGTTTATACTCCGCAATGTGTATGGGTGTAAGAAATAGGTGAAACCGGCTGGCCATCATTCCAAACGTGTTCTCCACTACTCTTCTGGCTCTGGCCAGCCGGTAATTAAAAACCCTCTGGTCCGGGGTGAGGGTCCTCATAGGGAATGGCCGCATAAGATGGTCCCCCAGCGCAAATGCTTCATCCGCAACAAAGACGAATGGGAGTCCTTCCACATTGTCTTCTGGAGGTGGCAAGTCCAAGCTGCCATTCTGGAGATGCCTGTAGAACTCCATCTGGGTGATGACTCCACCATCGGACATCCGGCCATTCTTCCCCACGTCCACATACAGGAACTCATAAGTAGCCGACACCACCGCCAACGTCACAATACTATAGAACCCCTTGTAGTTGTAATAGTATGACTCCGAGTTGGGTGGTGGGATGATGTGGACATGTTTCCCATCAATTGCCCCTCTGCAGTTAGGAAAGTCCCACCACTGGGCAAAGTGGGAGGCCACAGTCTGCCATTCCTGTGGGTTGGAAGGAAACTGTGGAGTCAAACAAGAAAAAGAAATTAATCATTTTGCACATAAACATGGAAAGCAGATTAGACACAAACATTCTTGGCCAACATCAATATAACATTTATTTTAGGGAGTATTTAAAGACCAAGGTATCAGATCCCCCCCCCCCTCTCATAAGCCATTTGTAAAATTTTATGAGGGGGGGTGTTTTGGACAGGTCACCCTCTACACTTCATTGAGAGATGAATGCCTAAATAATGTGTATTAGTTTGGGGAGCCCCTCCTTACTTTTTTTTTAATCAAAACTTTTTTTATTTATTTCCGATGCAGAAAATAATCATACAAAGATATTACAGATTGTATTAAGGATTAAAGAAATCAAAGTCCATCCAAAACTTATACAGTGCAAGTCTGCATACATCTGAATAAAAGTTTATACTGCATCTTTGTCTGCTATTGAATAATACATAACAGGTGTTTAACGTACCTAACATAAAACTGTGTAGTGTTGTCCCCTCCCCTCTCCCTTCCTCCCCTCCCCCTTCCTCCCCTCCCCCTTCCTCCCCTCCCCCTCCATCTGCTGCACATTCTTCATACTAAATTCGTAACAGTCTATTCATCACAAGCTGTGTGGGGGCAAGAGCTGGGTCAGACAACCAGGGCTCCCATACCTTTTCAAATTTATTGCCAGCATTTCTATGACGGTATGCTAATTGTTCCCTGATCAGGAGTGAGTTTACATATGCAATCCATTGCTTCCCTGTTGGTACAGTGTGCGCCATCCAGTGTCGAGCTATACGTTTTCTAGCCAGATACAATAGCCTGGTAAGCATAATGTACATTCCCCTCTGGTACATCTCCTCATCAATCGCGCCTAGTAAGCACACCAGAGGAGTGGAGGGCACTGGAACCTGCGCCAACCGGGATACAACATTCGCATGCAACAGTTCTCTCAGAAGTGGGGATGACGTTACTGACATGGGGGTTACCCGACCCTGGGCCTGTAGGGCATGTCGGAGTTGTAGATATTGAAAAAAGCATCTACTGGGGAGTGCAAATTCCGAACATAGTTGCACAAAAGATTTTAATACATTTCCCACATATATCTGTGAGAAAAAACAAATTCCCTTATGCTTCCACAGGGTAAATACCTCTAATTTATTAAGTTCTGGGTATTTTGGGTTATCCCATAAGGGGGTGCATTCCAAGGGGCTCACAACCTTCAGTGCCTCTCAAAGTGCCCACACTTTTTTAAAAAGACCCGCTGTTGGTGAATTCGGGGGTAAGTCGGGGAGGTCCATTTCTAAATAGGAACTGGCCTTCAAGTCCGGGTTTGTATGGACCACTAAATGTACTATGGGATCGTCTGAGATATCATCATTCCCCCACCCCATTAGCTGCTGCATTTGAGAGACCAAAAAATATAGTTTGGGGTGTGGTACCGCTAGACCTCCTTTGTCTTTACAATATTGTAGGGTGTTTAAACTGATTCTAGCTCCCTTCCTTTTCCAAATGAGATCCTGCATCTGTGTATCTATTTTCCTGAACCACTTGTTAGAAATCCATACAGGGGAGTTTTGAGTGACATACAATAATTGCGGGGCCCAAATCATTTTTATTAGATTTACCCTCCCCACGACCGATAAGGGAAGTTTACACCAGCTAAGGGATTGCTCTTTTTGTTTGTCCAACAGGGGTTCCAAATTTAGTTTAAGGTACTTAGAGGTGTCCGGAGTCACCACCACTCCTAGATATCGAAATGATTCGGCGATGGTGATTTGTCTTGCCTCCTGGGGCATGGGTTTAGTTATGGGGTCTAGAGGCATCAAAATAGATTTGGACCAGTTTTTTGAAAAACCTGAGAATCCTCCAAATTTAATTATAAGTGACATTAGTAACCTCAAAGAATTATCCGTATCTCCCAGGTACAGCAGTGCGTCGTCAGCGTACAGTGAGATCTTTTCCTCTGAGAGGCCTCTACGGAATCCCACTATCTCAGAGGAACTACGGATCATGATAGCCAATGGTTCAACTGCCAAAGCAAACAGCAGGGGTGACAATGGGCACCCCTGTCGAGTGCCTCTGTGTAATGCAAAGGACTGGGAAAGGGAGTTATTAATGCAAAGCCTCGCTCTAGGGGCTGAGTATAGAATCTTCACCCAGTTAACAAACCTGTCACCTAGACCAAAATGAGCTAGGATCTCCCAGAGGTAGGGCCACTCCACACTATCGAAAGCCTTAGCGGCATCCAAGGATAATATGGCCCTACCTCCGGGATTATCCACTGGGGTTTTCAGGTTCATAAAGAGGCATCTAATATTATTAGTTGTAGACCTAGTAGGTATAAACCCAGACTGGTCTCTATGCACCAACCCCCCAATCACCTTGGACAATCTATTCACCAGTACTTGTGCTAGAAGTTTGACGTCTAGGTTTAAGAGGGATATGGGTCTGTATGAATCTGGTAGGAGTTTGTCCTTACCCGGTTTAGGGATCACAACTATGAGGGCTTCTTGCATACTATCCGGCAGGGATCCTTCCCCCTCCGCCGCAGAGAAAGCCTGCAGCACTGGGGGAAGTAGAACATCATCCTATAAACCTCAGCAGGTAAACCATCCAAGCCCGGAGACTTATGCTTTATAGCCCCCTGGAGGGCCTCTTTCAATTCCTCCATAGTTATTGGAGCACCCAACATGTTCCTCTAAGTCTCCGAGATCTGAGGGAAGGGACAATTCTGTAGGAATTAATCCAGCTCAGAGGAACTAGACGCAGTCCTAGAGGAATATAAGTCCATATAAAATTGATAAAATATCTGCATAATGTCAGCTTTCCTGGAGCAAGTCTCCCCTGTCCCCGATTTAATAGCTAGAATGGAAGCCATGTCTCTTTGCTCCCTGGCCAATAAGGCAAGGAGATGATCCGTGTTCTCGCCCTCTTCATAATATTCCTGTTCTAGGAAGAACCTCAGTTTTTCGGCCGCTGATAAGACTACTGAGTTGTATAACGAGTGGGCCTCAATCCATGCCTCCCTGATTTCCTGGGATGGGTCTGAAGTAATTTTCTGCTCTCTAGTTTGTAAATCATCTCTAACCCTGGATTCTCACTCTCCCGATCTCCTCTTCACTCCATTGATTCCTCTGATCAGACATCCTCACAGGAACGCCTTCAGAGAGTCCAAAACAACAGCCGCGCTCGTGGATCCTCTGTTGAAACATAGGAACTCTCTCAAGGCATCAGCTATCCCATCCGGTTCTGGCAATAGCGCCAGCCAGAATGGGTTAATCCTCCAGAGGGGTTGAACCTCCTGGGCTCCTACATCTATTCGTACCCAAAAGGGAGAGTGATCAGAGAGAAATCTAGGTTCATATGCTGAATCCAACACTCTCTGCAAAAGGGAAATGTTGCCCAGGCCCAGATCTATACGTGAAAGACCACCATGTGTGCTCGATCTACATGAATAACATTTATCCATTGGATGCTTCCCCCTCCAAACGTCTCTCAGATCGAATTCAGTAAGCATAAGTGCAAATGAGGTACTACCCGGGGAGCGACCAAATTGTCTGGGGTTTAGGGATATTCTATCTAAGTGTGTATCTAACACATTATTGAAGTCTCCCAACGCTAGGACAGGAGTATTAGGGTATAAAGCCATGAACTGGGCAAATTTCTTTAGAGCGTCCGAGGAGTATGGGGGAGGAACATACATGGCCGCAACAATACACACAAATCCATTGAGCTTACACAGTAGAAACACAAATCTGCCATCCCCATCAATCCTCTGCTACAATGCACCTAGAGCCGAATCTCTGTGAAGCAGGATGGCGGTGATATTGATAGGATTCGTCAGGATTTCTGGCGGAGCTGTGCAGTGCACGTCTCACTCCATTCCCCGTTCGGCTACGCCCCCAGCCCCTCCTTACTTTACACTATTGGCAGCCCACTGGACAGGTAAGAAGTGTCATAATACAAAGAGATAAATACACCCTGTACACATTTTAGCACATTTTTACATTCTGCTATTACCTATCAAGATAATAATAGGATACAAAAACTTTAAACAGTACCATTTGAAAGTATTCAGGCAGGCCCTTGCACTACATGCTTTGGGGAATGCATCCATAAATCTGACCACAAAAGAGGTTGGTATAGTAAATATGGGTTTGGGAAAGTCAGCAGATAGAGGATTGGTATAAGCTGAGTTAGCAGTTGGGGGGAGGGAGGGTTCCAAATGATTTTGGGACACCAAAAAAAAGCCTCTGGACAAAGGGGACATTCACAGCATATTACAATCATGGTAATTAGGGAATGATGAAAGAAATACAATATATTATCAAACATTAAATACAATAAAAAGTGATGTTAAAGGATAAAAATCTTACCTTAATATAGTCTTTCTGCAGGACCTGGATGATGGCAGAACAGGTCTCTGGGATAATGATCCTCAGAGCCTGGGGGGAGATGCTTGTCGAGAACTTGAGGTCATGCAGGCTTCTCCCCATCGCCAAGTACCGCAGGGTGGCGACGAGCCTCTGCTCCGGAGTGATGGCTTGCCTCATGCAGGTATCCTGCCTGCTGATATAGGGGGTCAGCAAAGCCAACAAACTGTGAAATACGGGGTCCGTCATACGGAGAAGGTTCCTGTGTAGTGTGTAGTTCCTGTGTAGTGTGAGTATCTGAGTGTTGTCTGAGTAGTGTGTGTGGATCGTTAGCACTTGGGTATTGTGTACTGTATACTTGAGTATTGCGAGTGCACGTAGGTCTGCGACTGTTCTGCGATTGCACGTAGGTCTGTGAGTACCTGTGTATTGTCTTGTTGTGTACCTGTGTATTGTCTTGAGTATTAGTGCCAGGAAGCTAGCTGTTAGGTAATTTGGACAGGGTAAAATCCCCAAATCCTCACTAAATTTAAATAGGTACAATGCCCGGCGGTTGTGGAGAGGCGACTCTTTGTACATCTTGCCGCATGTATGCGTTCCTTGATCATCCGATCGAGGGCGAATGCTGCTGTGCAAAATGTAAGCACATTGTTTCCCTGAAAGCCCAGGTTCTGAATCTGGGGAAGCAACTGTCAGCACTGAGAAGTCCCTCCATACTAAAGGTGAGCCAGGAATGTACACGGCAGGTGCACGGGGCCAGCACAGAGGCGGGTGGAGACAAAGAGGTGCAGGCACTAGCAAAGTGTAGATGGGTGACAGTCAGGAGGGGTAGAGGGGGAAGTGCCAGAGAGGCCGATCCAGGACTGAAGCATCCCAATAAGTACGCTCCATTGAGTGACATTGGTGAAACCAGTCAGGGACCAGCACTGCTGGAGATGAGGGACTCTCCTAGCTGCCAGGGGAAGAACTCCTCCAGTGAGAGTGGGGGGGCAGCAAAGGGAAAGGAAAGACAGATTCTGGTGGTAGGGGACTCAATTCTTAGAAGAACAGAGAGGGCAATCTGTAACCAAGACCTGAAGCGCCGAACAGTATGTTGTCTACCGGGCGCTCGGGTTCGGCACATCACGGATCTTGTGGACAGATTACTGGGAGGGGCTGGGGAAGACCCGGCTGTCATGGTGCACGTTGGCACCAATGACAAAGTCAGAGGCAGATGGAGTGTCCTAAAGAACGATTTTAGGGACTTAGGTGCTAAATTGAGGAAAAGGACCTCCAAGGTAGTATTCTCAGGAATACTACCGGTACATCGAGCCACACCAGAAAGGCAGAGGGAGATTAGGGAAGTAAACAAGTGGCTGAAGAGCTGGTGTAGTAAGGAGGGGTTTGGGTTCCTGGAGGACTGGGCCGACTTCTCAGTCGGTAACCGGTACTATAGAAGGGACGGACTGCACCTAAATGGGGAGGGT
The DNA here is from genome assembly GCA_037952925.1 of Lithobates clamitans. Lineage (NCBI taxonomy): Eukaryota > Metazoa > Chordata > Amphibia > Anura > Ranidae > Lithobates > Lithobates clamitans. The sequence goes on from JBBGZY010000272.1 coordinate 6,664,690, forward strand.
GCAGATCTGCTGGGAATGAAGATGGCCAAAAAGTTAGAGGGGTTTTTAAACTAGGCGATGGGGGGGAGGGTCCAGAGACAGTGATAGCCAGCACGGAAGATATTTGTCAGGAAAGTCCTGTCAGTATCAGACGCCCTGTGCAGGCAGTCGCACGCATGCGCGCGCGCACCAGGCGGGCTATTTAAACTGATCTGTCACATGAGAATCTTGCTGTCTGCTCTACAGCGTTACGTGTGCACTTCCTGAGAACACTTCCTGTTTCCTGTACTAGACCCGGCTTGTTCCTGATTATCCTAGCTGTCTGCCTGCATCTGATCCCGGCTTGTCTCCGACCATCCCTGCTTTCTGCCTGCATCCGACCCCGGCTTGTCTGACCACTCTTCTGCCTGACCCTTTGGCTCATCTACAGTCCGCCTGGCTATCGATCTGGCTTGTCTGACCTTCCAGTCTGCTGCACCAGTGTTCCAGTCTGCTGTCCTGTGTGTTCCAGCCTGCTATCCAGTTCCAGTCTGCTGTGTGGTTCCAGTCTGCTGCACCAGTGTTCCAGTCTGCTGTCCTGTGTGTTCCAGCCTGCTATCCAGTTCCAGTCTGCTGCACCAGTGTTCCAGTCTGCTGTCCTGTGTGTTCCAGCCTGCTATCCAGTTCCAGTCTGCTGTGTGGTTCCAGTCTGCTGCACCAGTGTTCCAGTCTGCTATCCTGTGTGTTCAGCCTGCTATCCAGTTCCAGTCTGCTGTGTGGTTTCAGTCTGCTGCACCAGTGTTCCAGTCTGCTGTCCTGTGTGTTCCAGCCTGCTATCCAGTTCCAGTCTGCTGCACCAGTGTTCCAGTCTACCTACCAGATCAGCTTAATCTCCACTGCACAGTGTTTCCAGAGTTCCAGACCTACCTCCTGCTGTTGATCCTGCCAGGCACTCGTGCCACTCCTGACTCTTGTGCTTCCTGTATACCCTACCAGGGCCCTCGAGTTGGAGCCGCAAGAGAGGCCATCCCCTGCAAGTCGGGCTCGTCCACAAGGTACGTGACAGTAGCAGACAGCCATGACCGAGCCCGAGCAGGGAGCCTCTCCTATGGAAGAACTTTGTATGCACCTGGCCGGCCTTACACAGGCTGTTAAGAGTCTCCAGGAAGGATATACACGTCTGGAAGAACGGGTCCAAGTACTGTCTGGTCTCACTGAGACCCAGGGATCTTCTCTGCCATCTACCTCTGCTAGCAGTACTACTTCCCCTACAGTAGTGATGCTGCCCCCTGAACCAAGGGTTCCCACTCCTGAAAAGTTTTCTGGAGAACGAAGTAAATTCAGGGCATTCCGGAATGCATGCAAACTGTACTTCGCCCTTCAAGCTCGCACCTTCTCGCTTGAAGCCACCAAAGTAGGTTTTGTGATCTCACTACTCCTGGGTGACCCCCAAACATGGGCTCACCGCCTTCTGGAACTGAAAGCCGAGGTGTTGACCAATTTAACCACCTTCTTTGATGCAATGGCCCAGCTATATGAGGACTCACAGCTTTCTGCAACCGCAGAAGCCGCCCTGCACACCCTTCAACAAGGGCGTAGGGCAGTAGAGGACTACGTTGCAGAATTCCGCCGATGGAGTGCAGACACAGACTGGAATGACGCTGCCCTCTGCTACCAGTTCCGTATGGGACTTTCCGACCCTTTAAAAGATGAACTGGCCCGAGTGGAAATTCCTCTGACTCTGGATGCCTTGATTAATCTTGCCATACAGATCGACCGACGGTTGAGGGAGCGAAGAGCAGAAAGAGTTGCTGGGCCTACTCGCCCAACCTGGATGTTGCCTAGGGTCCCCAGCTATACCCATCCTGCAACCACCTCTAGTCCTGCTGTTTCACCTGATACCTCTGAGCCCATGCAACTTGGAGTCCTCCGCCCATCACGAAGGAGGAACGCCAACATCGCCAGGCTAACAACCTGTGCCTGTACTGCGGGGAACCCGGACACTATGTCAGGAACTGTCCTAACAAACTCCGTAAGTGCCTGTCTGTCTCCTCTGGTGATGTGACTGCTTGGCCTAAGACTTTCGCTCACTTGACTCTTTCTATATCTTTGCAGCTCCCAGGAAAGACTTTACAGGTTCCCGCTATCATTGATTCCGGGACTTGCAGCTGCTTCTTGGACTCATCCTTTGCAGCTAAACACCAGATCCCACTGCGTTACAAGGCCCATGGACTCTCTATTCATCTGGTCGACGGGTTTGCAATAAAATCTAGGCCGGTTATACAAGAATCCGCTCCCCTTCCAGTCACCATCTTCAACTTGCACCAAGAACTGCTTCGCCTGGACATCATCACTTCTCCTTTATTTCCTATTATTCTTGGCATGCTGTGGCTACAAGCCCATAACCCTACTATCAACTGGGTCACAGGAGAAATTACGTTTTCCTCTCAGTACTGTCAACAGTTCTGCACTTTGAAGGACTCTGGTGAATCCCCTGCTCTGTTATGTCTCAACACTGATTCTGAGTTATTCCAGGTGGTCCCCAAGGTCTATCATGACCTTTTAGATGTCTTTAGTAAAAAAGGGGCTGAAACCCTTCCTCCTCATCGGGCTTATGATTGCCCCATCGAGCTCCTTCCCGGAGCCGAAGTTCCCTTTGGCAGGATATTTCCTTTGACCAAGCTGGAGCAAGGAGCACTAAAAGCATACATCGACGAGAACCTAGAAAAGGGTTTCATCCGGCCCTCTACATCCCCAGCAGGTGCAGGCATCTTTTTTGTTGAAAAAAAGGATCACTCTCTTTGTCCTTGTATAGACTACCGCGAACTCAATAAAATAACTGTTAAAAATCGGTACCCTCTCCCCTTGGTACCAGAATTATTCCAGAGACTGGGGACTGCTACTATTTTCACCAAATTAGATCTCCGAGGGGCTTACAACCTAGTTCGCATCAGAAAAGGGGATGAGTGGAAGACAGCTTTCCACACTCGCTTCGGGCACTTTGAATACATGGTGATGCCCTTTGGACTATGTAACGCCCCTGCAACTTTTCAGTACTTCATAAATGATGTTTTCCGGGACTATTTGGATCTATTCGTCATAGTCTACTTAGATGACATTCTCATCTTTTCTTCTTCCCTGGAATCCCATCGCAGACATGTTAAATGTGTTTTAGCTCGACTCCGGCTACATGGCTTGTATGCTAAGGCTGAAAAGTGCGAGTTCGAGCAAGAGAGTATTCCATTCTTGGGGCTAATTATCTCCGTGGAAGGGATCAAGATGGATCCCCATAAGGTTGCTGCAATTCTTGACTGGCCAGCCCCTACTGACAAGAAAGGAGTCCAACGTTTCATTGGCTTTGCCAACTTCTATAGAAAATTAATTAAGGGGTTCTCAGTTATCATTGAGCCCATCACTCAATTGACCAAACAAGGGGTGCGTTTTCATTGGTCGCCCGAAGCTCAATCTGCCTTTGAATCTCTCAAAAGACTGTTCACCTCTGCTGCTGTTTTGAAACATCCCAATTCCTCTTTACCATTTGTCCTGGAAGTGGACACTTCTGAGAGTGCTGTTGGTGTGATTCTTTCCCAGCGACAAGGGACCAAAGCTCTGTTATACCCTGTAGCCTTCTTTTTTCGCAAACTATCATCCGCAGAAAGGAATTATGATGTAGGAGATCGGGAACTACTGGCCATAAAATCCACTCTGGAAGAGTGGCGGTATCTTTTGGAAGGAGCTGCTCATCCTATTCTGATCTACACAGTTCACAAAACCTGGAATATCTTAAATCCGCAAAGAGGTTGAGACCGCGACAAGCCAGGTGGGCCTTGTTCTTTTCCAGGTTCTCCTTCCACGTGACCTATCGGCCAGGCTCCAAGAATATAAAACCTGACGCTTTGTCTAGGATGTTCCACGAGCCTCAAGAAGCCTCACCTCCAGATACGATCCTTTCTCCTGGAAATTTTTTCCTGTTGCAAGAAGACCTACTTTCCCGGATTAAGCAAGCTTCAGTAGGGTTGGTACCTGCTATGAGAACAAAACGACAAGAAAAGGATGGTCTGCTTTGGTTCGGGAGTAAAATTTTTGTACCTGAAGGCCTACGGGTCACAATTTTAGAACTTTGTCATGATCACGCACTAGCAGGACATTTTGGTGTTACCAAGATGGCTGATCTTGTCCTGCGCACCTTCTGGTGGCCCCAAGTGCCTAAGGACTGTAAGAAGTATGTGGAATCCTGTACCATCTGTGCTCGGAATAAAGTCAGTAGAACCAGGGCCTGGGGATTACTGAAACCTCTACCTGTCCCAGACAGGCCATGGAAGATGCTGTCTATTGACTTCATTGTCGAGTTGCCTCCAGCTGAAGGGCACACTGCCATCTTTGTGATGGTAGATCGGTTATCTAAAATGGCTCATTTCATTCCAATGAAGGGTACCCCCTCTGCTCCTGAAACTGCACAAACGTTCATTAGAGAAGTGATTAAACTCCATGGAATTCTGGCTAATATCATTTCTGACCGAGGAGTACAATTCACTTCCCGATTCTGCAGAGCCTTGTGTAAAGCCCTAGGAATTGAACTATAATTTTCCACCGCCTATCACCCCCAGACGAATGGCCAAACGGAGAGGACCAACCAGACTCTCAAGCAATATCTTCGTTTTTTCTCTTCCTTTTCTCAAGATGATTGGTTCTCGTTGCTCCCCTTGGCTGAATTTGCCTATAATAATGCTGTCCATTCTGCCACAAAGCAAAGTCCGTTTTTTGCCAATTACGGGTTTCACCCTACCTTTTTGCCCAGCTCCATTCCTGAAAGTTCCGTACCAGCAGTCCAGGAAACAATAAATTTTTTCTCTGTCAATAACCAAATATTACAGGAAACCATGACGAAGTCCCAAGAACGTAACAAGGTAACTTTCGACAGGAAAAGACGTGGGGAATTGCTACTCGAACCAGGTGATCTTGTATGGTTATCCACTGTAAACCTGAAACTGACTTGTCCCTCCAAGAAGTTGGGTCCTAAATTCCTGGGTCCTTTTCCTGTAAAAAGGAAAATAAATGAAGTAGCTTTTGAATTGGAACTCCCGGACTCACTCAGAATTCATCCTGTTTCCCTGTTGAAACCTTTTGTCTCCAATCCTTTTCCTGAACGAAATCTGAATCCTCCAGATCCTGTAATAGTGGACGGTGAGGAAGAATTTGGGATTGAAGCCATCCTTGACTGCAGGAAAAGGAACAATCAAGCCCAATTCCTGATCAAGTGGAAAGGGTATGGCCCGGAAGAGAACTCGTGGGAGCCTGAGGAGAACATCCATGCTAAAAGCTTAGTTCAATCCTTTAAGAGAACCCATCCTGAGAAATGGGCCCGGTTGGGCATCCGGAGGCTGCCCCTTGGGGGGGGCAGCGTTACGTGTGCACTTCCTGAGAACACTTCCTGTTTCCTGTACTAGACCCAGCTTGTTCCTGATTATCCTAGCTGTCTGCCTGCATCTGATCCCGGCTTGTCTCCGACCATCCCTGCTTTCTGCCTGCATCCGACCCCGGCTTGTCTGACCACTCTTCTGCCTGACCCTTTGGCTCATCTACAGTCCGCCTGGCTATCGATCCGGCTTGGCTGACCTTCCAGTCTGCTGCACCAGTGTTCCAGTCTGCTGTCCTGTGTGTTCCAGCCTGCTATCCAGTTCCAGTCTGCTGCACCAGTGTTCCAGTCTACCTACTAGATCAGCTTAATCTCCACTGCACAGTGTTTCCAGAGTTCCAGACCTACCTCCTGCTGTTGATCCTGCCAGGCACTCGTGCCACTCCTGACTCTTGTGCTTCCTGTATACCCTACCAGGGCCCTCGAGTCGGAGCCGCAAGAGAGGCCATCCCCTGCAAGTCGGGCTCGTCCACAAGGTATGTGACAATATTCCAGAGGGTAGTATTGGGGGCATTAGTGGTAGGTTAACCAAAGCACAAAAACACAAGGTGAGTATAGAAGCAAGTCGTAGTTGCAATTTTGAAACACCCAATACGAGGACAATATGCGACCGGTCTAAACTATGTGGCATGTTCACCAATGCCAGGAGCATGGCGGACAAGATGGGTGAACTAGAGATACTGTTGTACAAGGAGGATTTGGATTTTGTGGGAATTTCAGAGACCTGGTTCAACAGCTCTCATGATTGGCTGGCAAACATTCAAGGGTATACCCTATACCGCAAGGATAGAGAGGGTAAAAAAGGGGGAGGGGTATGCCTATATATCAAGAATAATGTACAAGCGAATGTGAGAGATGACATCACTGAGGGAGCTAGAGAGGAGGTGGAATCCTTATGGGTAGAGCTCCAAAGGGATGAAGCTAAGGGGAAAATAATACTGGAGTATGCTATAGGCCCCCTAACCTGAGGGAGGAAGTGGAGACGGATCTCCTATCACAAATTGGATTAGCAGCAAGGATGGGAAGTGTTATCATAATGGGGGATTTTAATTATCCAGACATAGACTGGGCGGAGGGAGCCGCGCATTCATTTAAGGCTGGCCAGTTCCTTAATGTCTTGCAGGACAATTTTATGGGTCAGATGGTAGACGCACCAACTAGAAATACTGATTACCAACAATACAGACCTGATCACAGGTGTGGAAATACGGGGCAATTTAGGTAACAGCGATCACAGGTCAATTAGTTTCAGTATAAATCACACAAGTAGGAAACATGAAGGGAACACAAAGACACTGAATTTCAAAAGAGCCAACTTCCCTAAAATACAAACCTTGCTAAAAGGCATAAATTGGGATAAAATATTAGGAACAAAGAATACGGAGGAGAGATGGGTTTGCTTTAAGAGCATATTAAATAAGGGCATTAGCCAATGTATCCCATTGGGTAATAAATTTAAAAGAGCGAACAAAAATCTTGGATGGCTTAACTCCAATGTAAAAATGCATATAAAAGCAAAGGAGAAGGCCTTCAAAAAATACAAGGCTGAGGGATCATCCTCAGCATTCAGACTTTATAAGAAATGCAATAAGAAATGTAAGGGTGCAATTAGGACGGCTAAGATAGAACATGAAAGACACATAGCGGAGGAGAGCAAAAAAAATCCCAAGAAATTCTTTAAGTATGTAAACAGTAAAAAAGGGAGGACACACCATATTAGCCCCATAAAGAATGAGGAAGGACATCTGGTTACAAAGGATGGGGAGATGGCAAAGGTATTGAATTTATTCTTCTCCTCAGTCTTCACGAGTGAATCGGGGGGCTTCAGTAACCAAAACTGCAGTGTTTATCCTCATGACACAACACAGGAAGCACCACTATGGTTAACAGAGGACGGAATTAAAATTAGACTTGAGAAACTTAACATTAATAAATCACCGGGACCAGATGGCTTGCATCCGAGGGTACTTAGGGAACTCAGTCAGGTGATTGCCAGACCGTTGTTCCTAATTTTTACAGACAGTCTATTGACTGGAATGGTACCAGCTGATTGGAGAAAAGCCAATGTAGCACCAATATTTAAAAAGGGCCCAAAAAACATCCCTGGGAATTACAGACCAGTTAGCCTAACATCAATAGTATGTAAACTCTTGGAGGGGATGATAAGGGACTATATACAAGATTTTAGTAATAAGAACGATATCATTAGCAGTAATCAGCATGGATTCATGAAGAATCGTTCTTGCCAAACCAATCTATTAACCTTCTATGAGGAGGTGAGTTGCCATCTAGATAAAGGAAGGCCTGTAGACGTGGTGTGTCTGGATTTTGCAAAAGTATTTGACACAGTTCCCCATAAACGTTTACTGAACAAAATAAGGTCTGTTGGCATGGACCATAGGGTGAGTACATGGATTGAAAACTGGCTACAAGGGCGTGTTCAGAGGGTGATGATAAATGGGGAATAGGGATGAGCCGAACACCCCCCTGTTCGGTTCGCACCAGAATATGCGAACAGGAAAAAAGTTTGTTCGAACACACGAACACCGTTAAAGTCTATGGGACACGAACATGAATAATCAAAAGTGCTAATTTTAAAGGCTAATATGCAAGTTATTGTCATAAAAAGTGTTTGGGGACCTGGGTCCTGCCCCAGGGGACATGGATCAATGCAAAAAATTTTTTTTAAAATGGCCATTTTTTCAGGAGCAGTGATTTTAATAATGTTTAAAGTGAAACAATAAAAGTGTAATATCCCTTTAAATTTTGTACCTGGGGGGTGTCTATAGTATGCCATTTAAAACTACCCGCGGCTATTGCATTGCCGACAATACACATAGAAGTTCATTGATAAAAACGGCATGGGAATTCCCCAAAGGGGAACCCCGAACCAAAATTAAAAGAAAAAAATGATGTAGGAGTCCCCCTAAATTCCATACCAGGCCCTTCAGGTCTGGTATGGATATTAAGGGGAACCCCGGCCAAAATTAAAAAAAAAAAATGACGTAGGGTTCCCCCTAAATTCCATACCAGACCCTTCAGGTCTGGTATGGATTTTAAAGGGAACCCCGCGCCCCCCAAAAAAAAAAAAACGGCGTGGGGTCCCCCCAAAAATTCATACCAGACCCTTATCCGAGCACGCAACCTGGCAGGCCACAGGAAAAGAGGGGGGGATGAGAGTGCGGCCCCCCCCTCCTAAACCGTACCAGGCCACATGCCCTCAACATTGGGAGGGTGCTTTGGGGTAGCCCCCCAAAACACCTTGTCCCCATGTTGATGAGGACAAGGGCCTCATCCCCCCAACCCTGGCCGGTGGTTGTGGGGGTCTGCGGGCGGGGGGCTTATCAGAATCTGGAAGCCCCCTTTAACAAGGGGACCCCCAGATCCCGGCCCCCCCTGTGTGAAATGGTAAGGGGGTACAAAAGTACCCCTACCATTTCAATAAAAAAATGTTAAAAATGTTAAAAATGACAAGAGACAGTTTTTGACAATTCCTTTATTTAAATACTTCTTCTTTCTTCTATCTTCCTTCATCTTCTGGTTCTTCTGGCTCTTCTGGTTCTTCCTCCGGCGTTCTCGTCCAGCATCTCCTCCTCGGCGTCTTCTATCTTCTTCTCCTCGGGCCGCTCCGCACCCATGGCATGGGGGGAGGCTCCCGCTCTTCTCTTCATCTTCTTCATCTTCTTCTCTTCTTCTTTTCTTCTCTTCTTCTCTTCTTCTCTTCTTCTCTTCTTCATTTTCTTCTCCGGGCCGCTCCGCACCCATGCTGGCATGGAGGGAGGCTCCCGCTGTGTGACGGCGCTCCTCGTCTGACAGTTCTTAAATAATGGGGGCGGGGCCACCCGGTGACCCCGCCCCCCTCTGACGCACGGGACAGGACGGGACTTCCCTGTGGCATTCCCCGTGACGTCACAGGGAAGTCCCGTCAAGTCACCGTGCGTCAGAGGGGGGCGGGGTCACCGGGTGGCCCCGCCCCCATTATTTAAGAACTGTCAGACGAGGAGCGCCGTCACACAGCGGGAGCCTCCCTCCATGCCAGCATGGGTGCGGAGCGGCCCGGAGAAGAAAATGAAGAAGAGAAGAAGAGAAGAAGAGAAGAAGATGAAGAAGATGAAGAGAAGAGCGGGAGCCTCCCCCCATGCCATGGGTGCGGAGCGGCCCGAGGAGAAGAAGATAGAAGACGCCGCGGAGGAGATGCTGGACGAGAACGCCGGAGGAAGAACCAGAAGAACCAGAAGATGAAGGAAGATAGAAGAAAGAAAAAGTATTTAAATAAAGGAATTGTCAAAAACTGTCTCTTGTAATTTTTAACATTTTTGACAGTTTTTTAGTGAAATGGTAGGAGTAAGTACCCCCTTACCATTTCACACAGGGGAGGGGCCGGGATCTGGGGGTCACCTTGTTAAAGGGGGCTTCCAGATTCCGATAAGTCCCCCGCCCGCAGACCCCCACAACCACCGGCCAGGGTTGTGGGGATGAGGCCCTTGTCCTCATCAACATGGGGACATGGTGTTTTGGGGGGCTACCCCAAAGCACCCTCCCAATGTTGAGGGCATGTGGCCTGGTACGGTTCAGGAGGGGGGGGCGCACTTTCGTCCCCCCCTCTTTTCCTGCGGCCTGCCAGGTTGCGTGCTCGGATAAGGGTCTGGTATGGATTTTTGGGGGGACCCCACGCCGTTTTTTTTTTTTTTGGCGCGGGGTTCCCCTTAAAATCCATACCAGACCTGAAGGGTCTGGTATGGAATTTAGGGGGAACCCCACGTCATTTTTTTTTAAAATTTTGGCCGGGGTTCCCCTTAATATCCATATCAGACCTGAAGGGCCTGGTATGGAATTTAGGGGGACTCCTACGTCATTTTTTTTTTAAAATTTTGGTTCGGGGTTCCCCTTTGGGGAATTCCCATGCCGTTTTTATCAATGAACTTCTATGTGTATTGTCGGCAATGCAATAGCCGCGGTAGTTTTAAATGAGTTTTTTCCTTCAAAATGTCATTTTGCTGTCAGACTGTTCTAAACACAGGAAACATGCGCCCCTTTACAGGCATACTATAGACACCCCCCAGGTACGAAATTTAAAGGGATATTACACTTTTATTGTTTGACTTTAAGCATTATTAAAATCACTGCTCCTGAAAAAACGGCCGCTTTAAAAAAATTTTTTTGCATTGATCCATGTCCCCTGGGGCAGGACCCAGGTCCCCAAACACTTTTTATGACAATAACTTGCATATTAGCCTTTAAAATTAGCACTTTTGATTTCTCCCATAGACTTTTAAAGGGTGTTCCGCGGCATTCGAATTTGCCGTGAACACCACAAATTGTTCGCTGTTCGGCGAACCTGCGAACAGCCAATGTTCGAGTCGAACATGAGTTCGACTCGAAGCTCATCCCTAATTGGGAATACTCAGAATGGTCAGGGGTGGGTAGTGGGGTTCCCCATGGTTCTGTGCTGGGTCCAATGCTATTTAATTTGTTTATAAACGACCTGGAGGATGGGATTAACAGTTCAATCTCTGTATTTGCAGACGATACTAAGCTAAGCAGGGCAATAACTTCTCTGCAGGATGTGGAAACCTTGCAAAAAGATCTGAACAAATTAATGGGGTGGCAAATGAGGTTCAATGTAGAAAAATGTAAAATAATGCATTTGGGTGGCAAAAATATGAATGCAATCTATACACTGGGGGGAGAACGTCTGGGGGAATCTAGGATGGAAAAGGACCTGGGGGTCCTAGTAGATGATAGGCTCAGCAATGGCATGCAATGCCAAGCTGCTGCTAATAAAGCAAACAGAATATTGGCATGCATTAAAAGGGGGATCAACTCCAGAGATAAAACGATAATTCTCCCGCTCTACAAGACTCTGGTCCGGCCGCACCTGGAGTATGCTGTCCAGTTCTGGGAACCAGTCCTCAGGAAGGATGTACTGGAAATGCAGCGAGTACAAAGAAGGGCAACAAAGCTAATAAAGGGTCTGGAGGATCTTAGTTATGCGGAAAGGTTGCGAGTGCTGAACTTATTCTCTCTGGAGAAGAGACGCTTGAGAGGGGATATGATTTCAAATTACAAATACTGTACTGGTGACCCCACAATAGGGATAAAACTTTTTCGCAGAAGAGAGTTTAATAAGACTTGGGGCCACTCATTACAATTAGAAGAAAAGAGGTTTAACCTTAAACTACGTAGAGGGTTCTTTACTGTAAGAGCGGCAAGGATGTGGAATTCCCTTCCACAGGCGGTGGTCTCAGCGGGGAGCATTGATAGCTTCAAGAAACTATTAGATAATCACCTGAATGACCGCAACATACAGGGATATGTAATGTAATACTGACACATAATCACACACATAGGTTGGACTTGATGGACGTGTGTCTTTTTTCAACCTCACCTACTATGTAACTATGTAACTATGTTCCTGAAATCATCAGGATTATTAGGATCTCACTGAGCAAAGGCATGTGACAGAACTGGTCACGCTGGAGCAACCAATTCTTGGTCCATGAACTCCTCCCCACCCTGTTCATGGACTGGACTTGTGTCAAGGTAAGGACCCCAACACCAAGCCCCTGCACAGCACAAACTCTACGAGGAGTATGTATACGCAACATGGCTAGAAAACGGTCGGCTGCTCTGAATGGGGTAACAGAACGCACTGAAGAACAGCAAGACCTGTGAAGAGCGACCTGAAAAACAGCAACGAGCGGACAAGAAGGCACTGAATAATCAAATACGAACTCACTTCACGTACTGAAGACCAGATACAAACCCACAAGCACAAACTGAACAGCAGAAAACGATCTGAAAACCACGAGTCTGAAAAAGCGCAAATCGTCTCTCACCAATTTTTACTAACATGAGATTAATAAAAGGAGCCCAAAGGGTTCCGTGCTTGGTTCTGAACTGCCCTTTTAAAGTCTCGTCGTACGTGGTGTACGTGACCGCGTTCTTGTCGATCGGAAATTCCGAAAACTTTGTGCGACCGTGTGTATGCAAAACAAGTTTCAGCCAACATCTGTCGGAAAAAATCCATGGATTTACAGTGATACAGAAATACAGTGACTTAATTACATGACCACCATCTTGAATCACACTTCCCAGGATTCCAGGCCTTCTGCATTAAAGTCTATGGGTTTTATGTAAATTTGCTCCTGCCTCTGTTGGCTGGAGGAGAACTGTACAGCAGTGTTAACCACAAGACAGGAGCAGAAAGTAAGATTATTTGTCTCATAACACAGTAGTTCCATATCTGGTTACATGTAGTTTAGGCCACAAAAGTATTAACAGTTTCAGTACACCCTTAGCACCATATCCCACATACAGTATACAGCTTGCCAAACTGTTATTACAAGTAAGGAATAGGCCCTACATTAACTTATGGGAGGCCTAAAGGAATTGGCAGAAGTTGTTCCATTGTAGCTATGAGATCAGCAAGCATTATCTGTTTCCACATGCTAAAGCAGTGGATGAGATTGAGCATCTAAAGTCAGGGCATGTGTGCCTTTCTTTTCTGGCAGCGGGTGTGTCATATAGCCAGAGCACATTGTGGAGGTGGTAGAGTGGCTAACCAAACCTTAACCACTTGCCTACCATAGCAAACAGTTTTCTAATAAAAGTGATCTAGAACTGCCTGATCACTTTTAAAGCAAAAACAATGGTTAGTAGCACTGTTGCTAGTTAAAAATGAATGAAATGCACATGCCCCCTAGTGGAAAGGGGAAGGTAGGAAATGGCAAAATATGATTGAATAAATGGACAAAAAAACCTTATTGTAAAGTTCAAAACAGTCTGTGTTCTAGGGCAAGCCTTAGGGGAAGCGTGAAGCAGGCTCCAAGGACATGTAAAAGATAAACAGAAGAAAGGCGCCTCCGGATCAGAAACAGTAAAAAACTATATTTTACAAAAACGAATATGTCCACTTACATGGGGTAAAGGTAAGTAGAGCACAATGTATCCTCAATAGGTGAAGTCCCGGCGTGAGCGACCAGTGCAGTGAATCTATCCATGGGAGAGGAGGAGGAAAAAGCAGTCCCGTCCAGCAGGAAGTCTGTACTCTATCCCAGAGATGAAAACGAAGCTTGCCTCAGATGAGCTGTGGAGCGCAGGTCTCAGGCGCGATGACGTCACTGGTACTGCAATGACGTTTCGGCGCATGCTTACTGTGTGTTACAGGTGTGCGCCTTCCTCAAGCATAGAGGATAGAGGCTTGAAAAATCCTTATATTTGCCTACAAAGGGAGCCATCTAGTGGAGGTTGTGTACAACAACACAATCTAGATTGAGGAACTCCAGCAATGAATGAAAACATTTATCTAATGCAAAGGGATTATAAAACAATTTAAAAAATAAAAAGGGAGGGGGGAATCATCTTAAAAAAATATAGTTGGATGTATATGAAATATGGATGATAATAAGGAAAATGATAAAAGTAACTGTATGTATATATATATATATAAATATATATATATATATACTTGATTTAAAAAAAAAATTTGAGGAATGGGATAGAGTACAGACTTCCTGCTGGACGGGACTGCTTTTTCCTCCTCCTCTCCCATGGATAGGTTCACTGCACAGGTCGCTCACGCCGGGACTTCACCTATTAAGGATACATTGTGCTCTACTTACCTTTACCCCATGTAAGTGGACATATTTGTTTTTGTAAAATAAAGTTTTTTTACTGTTTCTGATCCGGAGGCGCCTTTCTTCTGTTTATCTTTTACATGCCTGATCACTTTTAACCACTGTCAGGGCTGGCTCAGCCCTTACTTCTCTGAGCTGGCCGCTCAGCTGTCGGCTTATTGCCAGCTCTCATCTCTCTCCACAGTTACCCAGCTCTTCCTGATCCTGCTCATCTGACCTGCCTACTTAAAGCTGTCCAGCTCACTTCATCTCTGCCTTCGCCTTGGTCACGTGACAAGAAACCATCTCCTGCATTCCTGTTTAAAGACTGGCTTTGCTGACATCCCTTCTGGTTCCTTTGCCTGCTTGCTGTTCCACTTGGATCCCTGACTTCTGGCCTGGCTGATTAAACGATCCAGTTACTGAACTCTGGCTATGCTTTGACTATGCTTACTCTATTTAACTTTTTATTTTTACTAATAAACAAGTGTGATTTAATTGTACTTCTGTCTCGGTCTGATTCATAGTTTCTGGCAGTAGGCGAAGGCCATGAATTCAGAAGATACAGTCAATCCACTTGTTGGTAATATTTTTTCCAGATTGGATGAGCAAGATCACCGCATGGATCAGTTTACCATGGCATTACAAACGCTCCTGAGTCACACAGCTCACCTGGAATCCCCCACTGTGGCTGCTCCGGTAAAACCTGAGTCGCAGGCCGCCCCCAGTCTCTGTGCAGGCACCTGCCTCGAGTATTACCTATAAGAGGTATGTTTGGTTCCGCTCCGCTTCCCCAGCGATTTGGGGGCAATCCAGTTCAATGCCGAGGGTTTCTCAATCAGGTTGAGATATACTTTGAGATGCTGCCCCAGCCGTTTCCCATGGACAGAAGCAAAGTAGGTTTTGTGATATCTTTGCTTTCTGAGAGAGACTTGGCCTGGGCTAACCCTCTATGGGAGATGCAAAAACCTGTTGTCCTGAGTTTGTGGCCTCCTTTAAAAGGGTATTTGACGTTTCCGCACGCTCTTCTTCTGCAGCCAAGTGCCTCATGTCCATCAAACAGAGTACGAGAACTGTTGCCGACTACGCCATTGAATTCTGTACTCTGGCAGCAGAGGTTGCTTGGAACAATGAGGCCCTCGTTTCTGCTTTTTTTCATGGTCTCTCAGATTCCATCAAGGAGGAGATAGCAGTCCGAGATATACCCACTGAGCTGGAGAGCTTGATCTTGTTTGCCATCCTCAATGACTCCAGACTCAGAGAAAGACTCTCTTTTAAGGAGCGCTTGCAGAAGCCTCCTGTACATTTGCCTCTGAGCTTTGCAGTCCCACTCGTGCCTCCCTCACCTCCCATGCCTCCTGGTACCGAGTCAGTCAGTGAAGATGAACCCATGCACTTGGGCTTCACGCGTCTCTCTGCAGATGAGAGAGCCTTTAGGAGGAAGGAGAGATTGTACCTTTATTGTGGTCAAGCAGGTCACTTTTTGAAGTCTTGTCCTACCCGTCCTGGGAACACCCGAACCTTAAAGTCCTGTCATGGACAGACCTTAGGTGGCGTTGTGTTGTCCCCAGTTATCCAGAAGGATAAGCCCCTGGTTTTGGTCACCCTTTCTTGGGCTAAGTTGTCTATCGTGATACAGGCACTAATCGACTTTGGGGCTGTAGGAATGTTCATTGTCGCTGCCTTTGTATCAAAGCACTTGATTCCACTGCAGCTGCGTGACACTCCACTTACCATTGAGGCTCTTAACGGGAGATCTTTACAGCCTGCCCATGTGACTCATGAGACGGTTCCATTGTTCATGGCCGTAGGGGCTCTTCACCATGAGATAATCCAATTCCAAGTGATTTCCTCTACTAAGTTTCCACTGGTTTTGGTTATCCTTGGTTACAGAGGCACAACCCCTCTTTTGATTGGCTCTGTGCTGAGGTTCTGTCCTGGACACCACAATGCAGTGAGACATGCTTCCGGAAGGTAGCCAAGGTCCTGTGCACCTCTTCACTCCCCTCTCTTCCAGAGGAGTACCGTGACTTTAGCGATGTCTTTGACAAAGGTCAAGCCAGTAGTTTGCCTCCACACCAGCCGTATGATTGTGCAATTGACCTTCAACCTGGTGCCATACCCCCTCGTGGCCGGGTTTACCCTTTGTCGGTCTTGGAGGATAAATCCATGGAGGAGTACGTTGCAGATGTACTTTCTCGAGGTTTCATCCGCAAATCCTCGTCTCCTGCTGGTGCCGGTTTCTTCTTTGTAAATAAGAAGAGCAGTGAACTGAGACCTTGTATTGATTATAGGGGTCGCAATCGTTTCCCGATTAGGAATACCTACCCAATTCCATTGATTACTGAGTTATTTGACCGCCTCAAGGCAGCAATGGTTTTCACAAAGCTTGATTTGAGAGGGGCTTACAATCTCGTGAGGATTAAGGAGGGCAACGAGTGGAAAACTGCGTTTAATACCAGAACAGGCCATTATGAGTACCTTGTAATGCCTTTTGTCCTTTGTAACGCCCCGGCAGTTTTCCAGGAATTTATTAACGATGTCCTCCGAGATTTGTTGCAGTTATGTGTGGTGGTTTATCTCGATGATATTCTCATATTTTCCAAGTCCCTGGAGAGCCACCACACAGATGTCTGTTGTGTGCTTCAGAAACTAAGAGAGAACAATCTCTATTGTAAACTGGAGAAGTGCCAGTTTCATCGTGAACAGGTTAAATTCCTGGACTATGTCATTTCGACTGCTGGTTTTTTGATGGACCCAGAGAAACTTTCGGCAGTCCTACTGTGGCTTTGACCCGTGGGTTTACATCCTCTGCAGCATTTCCTGGGTTTTGCCAACTATTATCAGAAGTTTATTTGTAACTTCTTGTCTCTGGTCAAGCCGCTGACTGATGTGGCCAGAAAGGACGGTAACCCACAGAGTTGGTCTCCGGAGTCCATTAAGGTCTTTAAGAGTCTCAAGGCTGCCTTTGTTTCTGTTCCTGTGTTGGCACATCCTGATCCTACATTACCTTTTATCCTTGAGGTTGATGCTTCTGAGACTGGTGTTGGCACCCTTCTGTCTCAACATCCCACCTCTGAGAGTGCTATGCATCCTTGTAGCTACTTTTCCAAGAAATTGTTACCTGCGAAGTGCAATTACAAGATTGGTGACAGAGAGCTGTTGGTGATCATTTTAGCCCTGAAACAATGGAGACATCTCCTCGAAGGTACCACTGTGCCAGTTCTCATTCTTACTGATCATAAGAATCTCACATTCTTGCCTGAGGCTAAACACCTCTCAAGGGCACGATGGGCTCTTTACATGTCAAGTTTCAATTACATTGTCTCATTCTTACCCGGTACTAAGAATGTAAGGGTTGACGCCTTGTCACGAAAATTTTCCTCCACTTCCAAGTTGGAGTCGGTTCCAGTTAATGTGATTTCTCCTGATCGTATTTTGGCTACGGTTCGCACCAGTCTTACTTCTCCTTTGGGTGACAAAATTCTTGCTGCTCACGTCGATGCACCACTTGAGAAACCTTGTGACCGTTGCTTTGTCCCAGAGTGCCTCCATACTGCCATGCTCCAGACTTACCATTCTCCCAAGGCAGCTGACCACCCCAGTAAGAATCAACTCCTTTGGGCCATTTCCCAACAATTCTGGTGTCCTAGTCTATGTGCTGATGTAACTGCCTTTGTAGCTGCCCGTTCCGTGTGTGCTCAGAGTAAGACTCCACGACACCTTCCAGTGGGCCTCCTACAACCCATACCCAATGGATAGAGGCCCTGGACCCACCTGTCTATGGATTTCATTGTGGAGTTGCCCAACTCCCAAGGCAACACTGTTATCCTTATGGTGGTTGACTGGTTCTCAAAGATGTGTCATTGTATTCCACTTAAGAAGTTGGCTACTTCTAAGGAACTGGCTTCCAATTTTGCTCGGGAGATCTTTCGCTTACATGGGCTACCCAAGGTGATTGTCTCAGACAGGGGCAGTCAGTTTGTCTCACGGTTCTGGCAAGCCTTTTGTGCACAGTTGGGAATTCAGCTTGCTTTCTCTTCTGCGTATCACCAGCAGTCTAATGGGGCTGCAGAGCGAGCCAATCAGTCCCTGGAGCAATTCCTACATTGCTATATTTCTGACCATCATAACAACTGATCAGACCTATTACCATGGGGAGAGTTTGCTCACAACAGTGCCTTGAATTCTGCCTCCCGATTGTCTCCGTTTATGGCGAATTATGGTTTCCAACTTTCAATGTTGCCTGATTCGTTTGTTCTGCAGAGTATTCCTGCGTTAGAGAAGCATCTCTGTGGTCTTCGTTCCACTTGGGTAAAAGTCCAGGAGGCTTTGCGTCATGCTAATGATAGGTACAGACTCCATGTTGACCGCAGACGCCTGCCTGTGCCTTCCTACCAGGTTGGGGACAGGGTCTGGCTGTCATCTCGCAACCTTTGACTTCGTGTTCTCTCACTGAAGTTTGTACCTCGGTTTATTGGGCCTTTCCGTATCCTTCGCAGGATTAACCCAGTGGCTTACGCGTTGGACCTTACTCCTAGTATGCGCATCTCAAATGTGTTTCATGTCTCCTTATTGAAACTGTTGGTCTGCAACTGATTTACCACCTCGGTGCCACGTCCTCACCCTATACAGGTTGAGAACCATGAGGAGTAGGAGGTACAATTCATTTTTTACTTCCTTAGGTTTCCATGGGTGCATACAGTACCTGGTGCATTGAAAGGGGTATGGTCCTGAGGAACGCTCCCGGGTCTCATCCTTGGACGTACATGCCCCTGCCCTCCTCCGCGATTTCCATAGACGTTTTCCCCTCAAGCCCGGTGGTCCTCCGAGGGGAAGGGGTCGTTGAGGAGGGGGTACTGTCAGGGCTGGCTCAGCCCTTCCTTCTCTGAGCTGGTTGCTCAGCTGTCGGCTAATTGCCAGCTCTCATCTCTCTCCACAGTTACCCAGCTGTTCCTGATCCTGCTCGTCTGACCTGCCTACTTAAAGCTATCCAGCTCACTTCATCTCTGCCTTCGCCTTGGTCACATCACAAGAAACCATCCCCTGCATTCCTGCTTAAAGACTGGCTTTGCTGACATCCCTTCTGGCTCCTTTGCCTGCTTGCTGTCCTGACTTCTGGCCTGGCTGATTACCCGATCCGGTTACTGAACTCTGGCTATGCTTTGACTACGCTTACTCTATTTACCTTTTTATTTTTATTAATAAACAAGTGTGATTTAATTGTACTTCTGCCTCGGTCTGATTTATGGTTTCTGACAACCACTTGCCAACTGCCTCACGACGATATACGTCGGCAGAATGGCACGGGCAGGCAGAGTAACATATGGGTAAGTCACTCCCCTCCCCCGGGTGGGGGGCACGACCATGCCCCCCTGGTGCCCGAGGTGGTCGGCATCATTCCAGGAGTGATCCGTCCTAAGGGGAGGCCACTGATTCATGGCCTCTCCCTCACGATCGCTCCTGACTCCGGTTCAGTTCACAGCAGAACATGCAAACAGCCAAAAATTTGGTTCAAACACGTGAACACCGTTAAAGTCTATGGGACACGAATGTGAAAAATCAAAAGTGCTAATTTTAAGGGTTAATATGCAAGTTATTTTCATAAAAAGTGTTTGGGGACCTGGGTCCTGCCCCAGGGGACATGTATCAATGCAAAAAATTTTTTAAAAAACAACCGTTTTTTCGGGAGCAGTGATTTTAATAATGCTTAAAGTGAAACAATAAAAGTGAAATATTCCTTTAAATTTCATACCTGGGGGTGTCTATAGTATACCTGTAAAGTGGCACATTTTTCCTGTGTTTAGAACAGTCCCTGCACAAAATGACATTTCTAAAGGAAAAAAAACTACTCACGGCTTTAATGAATTGTCGGGTCTCGACAATACAGATAAAAGTTGTGACAGACCTAGCCAGAAAAGAGGCTTTTGGAGGGGACTGATGGCTAGCCTCCTGCAAACCGATTATGGGCCCTGGCATTTGGGGGGGACGGTGCTCTTTGTGAGCTGTATGTCTGGGGACCCTGGAGGTGGCGTTACTTTAGATTCAGGTCCATGTCCCCCAAGACACACAGACTCTGGGGACTCTGGATATGCCATTGTGATGGGAGTCACTAATAGGGGCACAGGGTGAATGAGAACCCCACTATGATCTGTGCTAGTCAGAGACTCAATGCTGTATATGTGTGTATATATAAAGTGTGCTGTCTCATTGTGTTGTGTACTGTTTACTGTGCTAGTTTGGGGTGGGGCTGTATTCCAATGTTCTATTGTGTTTGTCTGCCTTGGATCACAGGATGTGTATTGCTGTGAGGAAAGAGGGAGGGGGGATTCCTCCAGCTGCCCCCCTGTTAAGACTGTTTACTGATGAGAAGTTAAGCACACCTGACCTGTGTGTCCATTGTCATTGGACAGTTTAACCCGCCCTGTTTTCCAAGGGTGGGGGGGAAATATTTTGAAGTGGGATCTGTATAACATGTGTTTTTTTGGAATAAAGATTCATTCCTGCTTGAAACCTGAAGACAGAGCAGTGTCTCGTTTTTGGGGTGGATTATTTGTATGGGTTCCTTGTTTGGCTGATTGGAGTGTTCGGTAGCTGCTTTTGTGTTTAGGTTTGAAATGTCCGAAACAACTTTAACCCCTTTCATACTCGGGGTGTCGTTACAAAAGTCATTGGAAAAAATGGCATGGGGGCCCCCAAAAATCCATACCAGGCCCTTTGGGTCTGGTATGAATATTAAGGGGAACCCCGAATCAAAATTTAAAAAAAATTGCATGGGGGTCCCCCCAAATTCCATACTAGGCCCTTCAGGTCTGGTATGGATATTAAGGGGAACCCTGCGCCAATTTTTTTTTAAAAAATGGCGTAGGGGTCCCCCCAAATATCCATACCTGACCCTTATCTAAGAATGCAACCTGGCAGGCCGCAGGAAAAGAGGGGGGATCGAGAGAGCACCCCCCTCCTGAACCGTACCATCCCACATGCCCTCAACATGGGGAGAGTGCTTTGGGGTAGCCCCCCAAAGCACCTTGTCCCCATGTTGATGGGGATAAGGGCCTCATCCCCACAACCCTTGCCCGATCTTTGTGGAGGTCTGCGGGCAGGGGGCTTATCGGAATCTAGAAGCCCCCTTTAACAAAGGGACCCCCAGATCCCACCCCCCTGTTTGAAATGGTAACAGGTACATTGTACCCATACCATTTTACGAAAAAAGTGTCACATTGTTAAAAAAACCACAAGACACACTTTGGGACAAGTCCTTTATTAAAAAATTAACCAATAAAAATGACCCACGAGGTGCATTCATCTTCTTCTCCCGCTCCACCGACGGACCAAAGAAAAACCCCCGCACGCTGCCACCGATCTGCCTCCATGAGAGGCACCTGCCGTAAGGACAGTCCTCTCAGGTGACAGTTCTGTTATAACTGAGGGCGGGGCCAAACGATGACATACCCGGATAATCCAACCCCCCTCTGACACACGGATACTTTCCAATGGCTTCCCTGTGGCATCAGAGGGGGGCGGGGCCACCCATTTACTACCCAGGTGACCCC
The DNA here is from genome assembly GCA_037952925.1 of Lithobates clamitans. Classification (NCBI taxonomy): domain Eukaryota; kingdom Metazoa; phylum Chordata; class Amphibia; order Anura; family Ranidae; genus Lithobates; species Lithobates clamitans. The sequence goes on from JBBGZY010000272.1 coordinate 6,686,235, forward strand.
GCCCCTCTCTGATGCATGGAGACTACCCAATGGCTTCCCCATGGCATCAGAGGGGGCGGGGCCAACCGTTTACGTAAACCCCTCCGCCCAGCCCACCCAAGTGCAGTATCGCTCGATCACTGTCACTTACAAAGCACAAAACACATAACTGCAGCATTTGCAGAGTCAGGCCTGATCCCTGCGATCGCTAACAGTTTTTTGATAGCGTTTGATACAGTTGCTGACAGCCTAGAAGCTTTTTTTCCTGTGAGTCTCACTAGTGTACCAGTAAATTTAGAGCCCAAAATGGCAAATCAAAGGTACACTATTGAAGAGGCCTACATGTTTCTGAGAATGTCAGATAGTGAAGAGGAAGTCACTCATCTGTTATATTCAGGCTCAGAATACGATCCTGTAGACCACAGCGGCTCCATGACAGATAGCTCTGACGACAAAGTTGTGGTCCCTGCCAAGGTCAGGCGTACCAGACTCTGATCTTCTTCTGCTGTTGTTGAGGTGCAAGAACCGCAGGGCTCTCGTATGGAGCAGAGAGGTACTAGTGCCGCTCATCCTTCTGGTGAACTAACAAGCACCAGTGACCTAGTACACCCTGGTTGTATATCCAGCACTGCAGTATCACGTGGTGATGTGACGAGTCCCATAAGTGCAGTTCAAGCTGGCGAGGTGGCAAGCACAAGTAGTGTCCCGCTGCCACCAAGAAGACAAAGACAGGCCTGTCGTGCCCATAATGTCCCTCCTGCAGAATTTGCCAATCCTAATTGGGAGCCCACCACTAAGGATGGGCGAACGGTTCGGCCTGAGCATAAATTCGGGCTGAACTTTGGTTGTTCAGATGTTCTGCGAACACCGTACAATATGCGGAACACCGTTACAACGTTAAAGTTTATGGGACATTAACATGAAAAAAAGTGTTCATTTTAAAGGCTTATATGCAAGTCATTGTCATAAAAAGTGTTTGGGACCTGGGTCCTGCCCCAGGGGACATGTATCAATGCAAAAAATGTTTTAAAAACTGCCGTTTTTCAGGAGCAGTGATTTTAATAATGCTTAAAGTGAAACACTAAAAGTGAAATATTCCTTTAAATTTCGTACCTGGGGGGTGTCTATAGTATGCCTGGAAATTGGTGCATTTTTCCTGTGTTTAGAACAGTCCCTGCACAAAATGACATTTCTAAAGGAAAAAAAAGTCATTCAAAACTACTAGCAGCTATAATGAATTATACAGATAAAAGTCATTGAAAAAAACAGCATGGGATCCTCCCCAGTCCATTACCAGGCCCTTCAGGTCTGGTATGGATTTTAAGGGGAACCCCATGCCAAAACTAAAAAAGAAATGGCGTGGGGCCCCCCCAAAAATCCATATCAGACCCTTATCCGAGCATGCAACCTAGCAGGCCGCAGGAAAAGAGGGGGATGAGAGAGAGAGCCTCCCCTCCTGAACTGTACCAGGCCACATGCCCTCAACATGGGGAGGGTGCTTTGGGGTAGCCCCCCAAAGCACCTTGTCCCCATGTTGATGGGGGCAAGGGCCTCATCCCCACAACCCTTGCCCGGTGGTTGTGGGGGTCTGTGGATGGGGGGCTTATCGGAATCTGGAAGCCCCCTTTAACAAGGGGACCCCAAGATACCGGCCCCCCCTGTTTGAAATGGTAATGGGTACATTGTACTCATTACCATTTCACAAAAAAGTGTAAAAAAAACAGGACTCAACTTGGGAGAAGTCCTTTATTAAAAAATAAAAAAATAAAAATGTCCCACGAAGTCCATTCATCTTCTTCTATGGCTCCGCCGAAGGATCAAATAATAAAAAAATACCTGCCACCGATCCGCCTCCATGGGAGGCACCTGCCGCCTGACGTGTCCTCGCAAGTGACGTGTCCTCGCAGGGCCACACAGTGACGTACCTGGGTGACCCTGCCCCCCTCTGATGCACGGGGACTTCCCAATGGCTTCCCAGAGAGGGGGCGGAGCCACCCAGGTATGTAAATGTCAGACGGCGAGTGCCTCCCATGGAGGGGAGCCACCCAGGTACGTAAACGCCAGACAGCGAGTGCCTCCCATGGAGGTGGATCGGTGGCAGGTTTTTTTAATTTTTCGGTCCGTCAGCGGAGCCATAGAAGAAGATGAATGGACTTCGTGGGACATTTTTATTTTTTTATTTTTTTAAAAAGGACTTGTACCAAGTTGTGTCTTGTTTTTTTTAACATTTTGACCCTTTTTTATGAAATGGTAAGGGTACAATGTACCTATTACCATTTCAAACAGGGGGGCTGGGATCTTGGGGTCCCCTTGTTAAAGGAGGCTTCCAGATTCCGATAAGCCCCCCGCCCGCAGACCCCCACAACCACCGGGCAAGGGTTTTTGAGGATGACGCCTTATCCCCATCAATATGGGGACAAGGTGCTTTGGGGGGCTATCCCAAAGCACCCTCCCCATGTTGAGGGCATGTGGCTTGGTACAGTTCAGGAGGGGGGCGCTCTCTTGTCCCCCTCTCTTTTCCTACAGCTTGCCAGGTTGGGTGTTCAGATAAAGGTCTGGTATGGATTTTTGGGGGGACCCCCACGCCATTTTTTTTTAAATTTTGGTTCAGGGTTCTCCTCAATATTCATACCAGACCCAAAGGGCCTGGTAATGGACTTGGGGGGATCCCATGTCCTTTTTTTCAATGACTTTAATCTGTATTGCCGGGACCCGACAATTCATTATAGCTGCTAGTAGTTTTAAATTACTTTTTTTCCTTTAGAAATGTCATTTTGTGCAGGGACTGTTCTAAACATGGCAAAAATGTGCCACTTTACAGGCATACTATAGACACCCACCAGGTATGAAATTTAAAGGAATAATTCACTTTTATTGTTTCACTTTAAGCATTATTAAAATCACTGCTCCTGAAAAAACGTCCGTTTTTAAAACTTTTTTTTGCATTGATACATGTCCCCCGGGGCAGGACCCAGGTCCCCAAACACTTTTTATGAAAATAACTTGCATATTACCCCTTAAAATTAGCACTTTTGATTTTTCAAGTTCATGTCCCATAGACTTTAACGGTGTTTGCGTGTTCGAACAAATTTTTTGCCTGTTTGCATGTTCTGCTGTGAACCGAACCGGGGGGTGTTCGGCTCATCCCTACCCACCACTTCTGCAGCACCCGTACTTCCCCCATTAACCGGCCAACCCGGAATTCAGGTGGAAACAGTTGATTTTACGTCACTTGATTTTTATTCGCTGTTTTTCACGGAAGATCACTATAGATCTATTGTGTAACTTGTATGCTGGTCAATTCATCGTCGCTAATCCCCAGTTATCCTCCCATGTCAGAGATTGGAAACCAATTACAGTTTCCAAATTTAAGACCTTTCTGTGCCTATCCCTCCTCATGGGCGTAATTAAAAAGAGTGAGTTCATTGAGTTCATATTGGTCCATTGACCCAATTCACCATACGCCCATGTTCTCTGCTTCCATAACTAGGGCACAATACGAGCAGATCTTGTGGTTCATGCACTTCAAACACAATGAACTCTGTTGCCTCGTGGAGACCCTGGGTATAATCGGCTCTACAAAATTCGGCTCCTCGTAAACCACTTCAATGAATGTTTTGCAGCCTTGTTTACTCCCAATCAAGTTGTCTGCGTTGATGAGTCCCTGATTAAATTTTCTGGCCGCTTGTCTTTCAAACAGTATCTTCCCAGCAAGCATGCCAGATACGGAGTCAAGATGTATAAGCTCTGTGACAGGGCCCCAGGCTATACACATACTTTTAAGGTTTACAAGGGAAGAGATAGTCACGTAGGGCTGCCGAACTGCCCAGATTACACAGGGAGAGCTGGGAAGATTATGTGGGACTTGGTGTCACCCTTATTTGGAAAGGGGTACCATCTGTATGTGGACAATTATTACACAACCATGCCACTTTTTATTCACTTGTTTGATCATCAGATTGGCGCATGTGGCACCGTGAAATCTAATTGCCGGGGCTTACCCCAGAGGCTTGTGGATTCACATCTTAGGCTGGGGGAGAGAGCCTGCTTAAGGTGTAATAATTTGCTCGCTGTGCTGTGGAGGGATAATAAGAATGTTTTCGTTCTGTCCTCCCTTCACACAGACATGACGGTCCAAATTCCTACGGCTACTAGTGTTGTGGAGAAACCCCTCTGTGTCCATGAATATAACCAAAATATGGGAGGGGTGGACCTCAGCGACCAGTTGTTGGCACCGTACCTAGTTGCCTGTAAGGCCAGACGCTGGTAAAAAAAAGTGTCTGTTTATTTAATTCAATTGGCTTTGCTGAATGCTCATGTGCTATAAAGAGCTTCAGGATGGACTGGATCCTTCCTTAAATTCCAGGAAGAGATCATCAGAGCCCTTCTGAAGAAGGTGCTTCACCTCACCTTCCCAACCCAAATGCAGTAAGCCGGCTGCATGAGAGGCATTTTCCGTATGTCCTCCCTAGTATCCCTACCCAACGAGCCCCCCAAAGAAGAAGTTGTGTCTGTAGCAAGCGCGGATATAGGCATGACACCCACTATTTGTGCCCCTCTGTCCTGACAATCCTGGTCTTTGCATTGGTGAATGTTTTGAACGCTACCATACACTAGTGGAGTTTTAGCGTAGGGTACAGCACTGCACAGACTAGGACACACTTTCACTGGGTCTCCCAAGATGCCATCGCATTTTGAGAGACCCAAACTTGGAACTGAACCGTTACAGTTACAAATAAAAGTGTAAAAAAAAAAACACAAAAAAATATATTAAAAAAAAAAATCAAAAATAGTCATTTTATTGTTCTGTCTCTCTCTCTCTCTATTCTCTCTATTGTTCTGCTCTTTTTTACTGTATTCTATTCTGTAATGTTTTATTGTTATTATGTTTTACCATGTTTGCTTTCCAGGTATGTAATTTTTTTTATACTTTACTGTTTACTGTGTTTTATTGTTAACCATTTTTTTGTTTTCAGGTATGCCATTCAGCTGCAGTGCGGATTTATTTATCTTGACAGCAACAGCATTTGCTCCCACGATACATAAAGCCATGACTTCAGCACTGTAGGAGGTGATTTCACCACCACAGTTAAAAAAGAGAGCATATATGCCGAAGCATGGGGGCAGCAGGGGTGGAGGAGCGATTTGCTCCTAACTTTTGGGGCGGATGCCCCCATGCTTCAGCATATATATATTTTAGGCACAGATTGCGTTGAAAAATGTTTTATTTTTTACTATTTTTTTTTTGTATATGCTTTGCAGGTATGGTATGTCTTGTTATACTGTAATGTTACTTTGTTTTATTGTTAACCATCATTTGCTTAGCAGGTACGCCATTCAGTTGCAGTGCAGATTTATTTATGCTCCTAACTTTTGGGGCGGATGCATCCATGCTTCAGCATATATGCTCTTTTTTTAACTGTGGTTTTTGACAGCAACAGCATTTACTCCCATAATTCATAAAGCCGTGACTCCAGTGCTGTAGTAGGTGATTTCACCACCACAGTTAAAAACAAAATGGTGCATGTGTGCCCATCATCAGAAGTGGGTGGATGAAGGGAGGTATTCTAATGGTGGGCATACCCACTGATCAATCTCTTTTTTTTCGTTCAGCCCACAGGCTGCATGAAAAAAAAAAAAAGATTACAATATATGCCCAACAACGACCAGCAACGTACTAGTATGTTGCTGGACTTTGAGTGGTTATACCAGAATGCCTGCAGGTTTAGGTATCTTCTTGGTATCATTCTTTTCAGACAGCGGTCGGCTTTCATGTAAAACAATCCTAGCAGCTAATTGGCCTCTAGACTGCTTTTACAAGCAGTGGAAGGGAACAACTCCCCCACCATCTTGCATGGTCTTCTCTGGCTCTCCTGTCCCAACAGGGAACCTGAGAATGCAGCCGGTGGTTCCACCAGCTAACCATAGAACTGATCAGAGACTAGAATGGGTCCAATCATCTCTATAACGTAAGAAACTGGAAGCTACGAGCATTTCATGACTTAGGTTTTGCTGGATATAAACAGCGCCATTGGGAAATTGGGAAAGCATTTTATCACACCCATCTTGGTGTGGTCAGATGATTTGGGGGCAGAGGAGAGATCAAGGGTCTGATAGACCCCAATTTTTTCAAAAAAGAGTACCTGTAACTACCTATTGCTATCATAGGGGATATTTTCATTCCCTATGATAACAATAAAAATGATTTAAAAAAAATAAAGTAACAGTTTAAAAATAAAATAAAAGAGGAAAATAAATAATAATAAAAAAAAGCACCCCTGTCCCCCCCTGCTCTCGCGCAAAGGTGAAATTAAGCGTCGGTCTGGCATAGTATGTAAACAGCAATTGCACCATGCATGTGAGGTATCACAGCGAAGGTCAGATCGAGGGCAGTCATTTTAGCAGTAGACCTCCTCTGTAAATCTAAAGTGGTAACCTGTAAAGGGCTTTAAAGACTTTTAAAAATGTATATAGTTTGTGCGCAATTTTAAAGCATGTTACGTTTGGTATCCATGTACTCGGCCTAAGATTATCTTTTTTATTACATCAAACATTTGGGCAATATAGTGTGTTTTAGTGCATTAAAATTAAAAAGTGTGTTTTTTAAAAAAAAAATTTGTTTGAAAAATCGCTGTGCAAATACTGTGTGAAAAAAAAATGCAACACCCACCATTTTAATCTGTAGGGCCTTTGCTTTAAAAACATATATAATGTTTGGGGGTTCAAAGTAATTTTCTTGCAAAAAAATATATTTTTTCAAGTAAACAAAAAGTGTCAGAAAGGGCTTTGTCTTCAAGTGGTTAGAAGAGTGGGTGATGTGTGACATAAGCTTCTAAATGTTGTGCATAAAATGCCAGGACAGTTCAACCTTCCCAAATGACCCCATTTTGGAAAGTAGACACCCCAAGCTATTTGCTGAGAGGAATGTCGAGTCCATTGAATATTTTATATTTTGACACAAGTTGCGGGAAAAAGACAATTTTTTTTTTGCACAAAGTTGTCACTAAATGATATATTGCTCAAACATGCCATGGGCATATGTGGAATTACACCCCAAAATACATTCTGCTGCTTCTCCTGAGTATGGGGATACCACATGTGTGAGACTTTTTGTGAGTCTAGCTGCGTACAGGACCCCAAAAACCAATCACTGCCTTCAGGTCCCCAGATGATGTCCCCTAGGACAAAATGCATCGGGATGAGCTGCTGACACCACCAACATTGCCAGATATTTGTATCCAAAGCGCTGTTTTTTCTACCAAAATGTGAGTTTTCCTACTTTTAAATAAATGAGTTTTAAACCCCTTATACAGTATTACGTTATGTACTCTTACGTCTTTTATATGTATACGCTGGATGCCTGAGTGGACTTACTCCCTTTGCCATATCTAAAGTATTGGGTCACCTGGATTAACCCTCACGTTATACAGACATCACTGTGGATCCCCACAATTACAAGCTAGATTGACCCAGTGGGTGTACACCCATCTGTGTCCAATCTTTCCGGTAAGCCCCTAATTCAATAGGGTGGTGGATCTTCTATCAGCACATTCACTAGCTGTCTTCACTTTTTTGGTGTTATTTATCTACTAAAGACTTTCACTTTTAAGGATAATATCAGCATTTTGCATTACGGACTTTATTTTTCTCACAAGGATTTTTATATATATCTATGTGATTTATTTATTGGGCTTAACCATGAATATAGTTATGGACTATGTCTATGGTTGTTAGCGCTACACTTTTCTTTATAAGAGTCTGTCTGTACCCAGACATGGTTAAGTAGCTAACTTTTGTTAACCCTTCCCAATAAGTCTATGCATATGTATGGCCTCATAGAAGTGAGTCATCTTCTGTGTGTCCACATATATGTGCCTCTGTGTCTGTGCTGAAAGCATGCTGCCCAGTGCACTCCCAGCAGAGAGACCAAGCTTTCATGGAGAGAGCTTTCACTAATGATAAGGTACTGGGATACACTGTGATATTATCTGATCTGATCCCACTGCTGGTTGTTGCAATGGCACTTTTAATTTGGCACATCTAATTCTCTTTAAGCGTTTCACAATCACAAATTTTGTAAAAAAATTCTGGTAGGTAACATCCTGTTCCCTGCATGAATATTGCTGTACAGCACCAACTAAAACCCAGTTTTTTTACAGCTGTCTCAGAGTTGCAAGAAGTGTAACATTTTTGGATCAGATAAATCCTGTGCTCTGCATGAATATATGACTACTGTCTGCCTCCCAAACTGCCTCACATCATAGAGAATGTGATTCGGTTCAGAAAATCATTAAAACATTTTGCAATACAATTTCATTTGATATTCGATTATTTGATATAAAATATGGCAACTCATTGCCTTTTAATTTACTCCATTAAAAAGCGATAATAAGAAATATTTAAAGAGTAACTCCACTTTTGTTGAGAAAAAAACATTCTCCTCTGCATGACCTTTGTACATTGCAAGGATTATAACAACCTTTGTTGCAGATTCCTACCTTTTGTTATTTTGAAGTAATCCCTGTATGTTCCTCTCAGCCTCAGTGCTGAGTAGGTCTAATGGAAGGGGTTTCATAATTATCTATCAGGTGTGCACCTGCAGGGCACTAATAAGGAAAGTTGCTGGGCCTGCATCCCTTTAGACGTGTTCCTACTGGGAGTGTCTCACCAAAAATGACACTTTGCAGGGGATGCCTGAAATCTGACTTGTATCTTAGGCAGACTTCTGGGAAAATTGGTGAGCCAATCACACAAGCAGGAAATTACGTTTCTGGGGGTGGTCAGTACACACAATGTGTACAGAACAACTCCAGGTAGCCATATTGCAATGCATTTTCAGAAAATTACAGTGGCTGCAGATTGAAAAGGAACTGTAATTTTTAATAACATTCAATTACAATATGACTTGTGTCGCAATTGTAAACACTATTTTATTTTTTCTTTATTTGCTATTTTTTTCCCCACGAAAGTGGAGTTACCCTTTAAAAGAGAAGTTTAAAAAAAAATGATACTCACCTAGGTGCATCGGTCAGATGCTGCTTCCGTACCCCGCTGCTTATGGGACTGAGCAATGAAACACCACTGATCACTCAGTTCTCCCCTCCACACTAAACAGAGAGCTGTGACTGTCAGTCACTGGCTCTCTGCTCTGCCCCTCCAGTGCTCACTGGAGCTTTGGGCTGTGGGGGGGGGGGTTCGAATGGCTCAGTCCACGCATCTGGGTAAATCCCAACTGTAAATTTGGGATTGATCCAGAGCCTGGACTGGCTGAGCAATGTCAACCAACAGGGGGCTTTAGCTGTCAGCTGAAAACGGGCCATGGTGTGCAGAATGATCCTATGTGATCCATAACAGAAGTAGTGTGCTAATCTGCATATTTCCCTTTCTTTTTTTCTTGGAAAGAATAACCCAATATTTTTTGAAATATGTGATCTTTGGCTGACATGCAGATAAAATATGTGCTGCAAATCTGTGTAGATGTCCCCTTTTTATTTATTCTTGGGGGAAAAAAACAATGTAATATTTTATTTCCAGCTGAAATCTTCTTACTCTCTCCATCAAAAAAAAAGTGACCTGGCCAAAATAAAAATTACAAGCTCGGCAGCACATTTGTCAAACTTTCAATTATTAGGTCTGTGAAAAAGCCAATTTTTAAGCTGGAAATGCAAAATGCAAATGCATGAATTTCAGCCTATTTGATCAGGGCTTTAAAGGTGTAATGCAGTTATGTAAAATGTTTATATTTTCAGTTTTCATATTTTTTCCAAATGCAATATGCCTGCTCAATCACTGTCCATACAAGCTTTGGTATTTCTGTTGTAAATTTCAAACAATGAATTATTAAAAAATTTCCTTCGTGCTGGTGGATAAATAAATAAATATACTTGTGACTAGGACATATATAATTCAGTGATTCGTGTCGAACAGTGAAAAATGATATTGCAGCAAAATGAAGGTGTTCACATAAACACTAAAAGGATGAATATTAAAATAAATTTCGCGCAATATTAACAGTCGGTATACGTGAAATACTGTGTAAACATAAATAGTGACTATAATGGATAATAAATGCTGCAATAATGGTCGCTAGATTCTGCGATCTGACTCTGCGGTTTTCCAAGGTCAGTAGTCTCTATGGTGCAGCCTATAATAAATATTGCTAACTTTGTGATAAAGTGCTGGTGCTATATTAGAGAAGTGAAAAAACGTCTATGTGACTAATAAATTATTGTAAAAAAGACATCCGTGAATAAAAAGCATACTAAAATCTAATAAACACATTCACGTCAATAAAGGCTAAAAATAAAATAAAAAATAAAAAATAAGGAAATTGATAACGCCAGTTCAGTGGATCGCCAATTACTTTTAGAGGATAAACCCAAGCAAGCCAATGAGGACTTTAAATGGTCCTTCATGACATCCTTCTCTATTCAACATAAACACATTAGAAGAATCTTTGAACATCATTGGGACGTTTTGAAAACTGACAAGATCTTGGGCCCCAGACTACCTGACACTCCGAAATTAGTTTTTAGAGGAGCCCCATCCCTTCGTAACAAGTTGGCACCTAACGTGGTCAACCCTCCGACTAAACCTTCTTTTTTTCATAACCTGATTGGGTTCCACCCTTGTAAAAAATGCTTAGTTTGTCAATATAATACTAACGGGAGACGTGCCAGTTACACTTTTTCCTCTAGGGTAAACGGCCGTACCTACAAAATAAAACAGTTTTGCACATGTGCCACTACGGGGGTGGTCTATCTTTTGACTTGCCCCTGTGGCAAACAGTATGTGGGATGGACGATTAGGTCCTTTACCACGCAAGTTTCTGAGCATATTAATCTCATTAAGGCAGGTAGCACCAAACACACTGTGCCCCGTCATTACAGGGAGTTCCATGATCGAAACCCTGAGGGCACACAGTTTCTTATCATCAATAAGTATGTGGCCCCCTGGCGGGGGGGGTCAACACTTAGGGGGGTCTCCAGGTTGGAGACCTACTGGATATATGAATTGGGTTCCCACTTTCCGCAAGGTATTAACGTGGAGTGGGACATCAATTCATTTATCAATCAAGCATAGTTATATTTGCGATTCTCCCATTTTATTTCATTTTATTTTATTTCATTTTATTTTATTTTATTCTATCCAGTTCATTCATTTTCTTTTTATTTCATTCTATACTGAACCTTGTAACATCAGGAACTAATATTTTCTACAGGTGCTTGTCATTGTTGGTTTTTCTGATATCAACCCCTTTACTAATTTCTGGATTTAGTTCCCATTTGACAAATGTTATCCTGTGTACAGGTCTTTATTGTTAGTTCCTTTATATGTGTTAGAGTGCATAGGCTACGTGGGATGCCCCTCATTGGTAGTGTCACTAACATGTTACGCTACTCAGTCCATGTTAGGTTATGCCTTTACTCAACATTTTAATAATACTTTTGGACTCCTCTTAAACAACAAATTTTTCAACCTATAGTACAGGTTTTTATAATTTTTCCTTTCACCACCTTTGCTGACACTGGCATCCATCACCAAAGTGCTGTGATTCATTTCCGGCCTTTTCTGTCCAATCACTGCTCTCCATATAGATCACATGCCACTGTGAACGAGAGACCTGGCTTGGCTTCGACAATGAGGGCAGTGATCTGGGCGGACTTTGGGTGTGGTTAGCCACACTCTTCACAATTGGTAGTAATGTGAGACCATGGGGCGGGGTGTTATGGTGCACGCCTTCAACACTCGGCTGAATAGAGGGGGCGGAGCGTGACGGCGCTCCGTCCTATGCAATTTGGCCGTGCCGAGAAGGAGGCTTGGACTTTCATTCCGAGCACTTCCGGATCGGCCGGCCACAACATTAGTATCAATTCAAATTTATTCTTATTTTTGACCCTGATATTTTAGAACAGCGGCGCAAATACCGATTACCTCTGTTTTTTACAATATATATTACATAAAGTTTACACATATTTACTTGAGAACCGGAAGTGACGTTAGTTGGTCACTTCCTGGGTTGTGACACTCCCAGTGGGGGTCATTTCTTGTTTAAATTGCGGTGGAATAGGGGGGTCCACACCCCAGATGAAGGCTGGTTAGCCAAAACATGTTGGGTGGACCCTCTATGATCACCGCTTCTGATACCATTTAAGCTGTTTACATCTTTATATCATGTGAGTGTTCCTTTTCTATTATTTTAATAAATGCATGCTTTTTAAACGATATCATGCCATGTGAGTCTTCCTTCTCTCATGGTTCCAATTAAACATCCGGTTGGCCTGCTAATACGTCTGGACGGTTGAAGCTGTTGACAGACCCCCCCTCTCCCCTAATTGAAGCTGTGGATACCCAATGTTTTATCCTGCTAACCTCGGTGGCTAAACAAGCTCTCTGTGACTTGTAAGACGTATGTCTTTTCAAGTCCCCTGCTTCTGGTAAGCCTCCTCAGATGCTATGGTGATGGTTTTGACACACACTTAGACGTCACATTGGATTTGGCGTTTTACCGTTTCACCCACCAGTGATACTCCGTTGTTGTCCTCATCAGCTAATCCTCAGAGACTGTTGGTGACGGTTTTTGATTTTTTCAAGAACACATTTTAATAACATATATGGACTTTATTCACGGTTAATTTTTTATATATACATTTACATTTTGGTTTGGTTTTCACTATTCACAGGTGTATTGTTATTATGCTTTATATGCTACTTTGTAATAATTAGTACATTTCTTCCCATTGAGCCACTTTTTATCTAATTTTTTGAAGTATTTTTGGTTTATCTTCTGGCCATTGCAAGATGGCTCGAATTTAACTCTTATGTTCTTATATATTTTTACACATAGCGCTACACTATATTTATATTTGTTAAAATCTGGAAGTCCCCTTTTAAAAGGGGCCCCCAAATCCCGTCGGGGGGACATAGTACCCTTACCTATTCACCAAAAAAGTGTCAAAAAGTAATAAAATCAAGACTAAAGTTTTTGACAATTATTATCTCACATGCCTAAACAAACACAATAAATGTAATCATTGAAGCATAAGCAGCACTCATCTGGTGTATTGCACACCCTAATCTTAAAAGTTCAAGGTTGTTGCACCATGTGATAGGTAAGCCCGACAATTAACCTCTTCCAATGAGTGTCCTTTGAGAGTAATAAGGATGTATGGATATATATATATATATATATATATATATATATATATATATATATATATATATATATATATATGTTAGAAGGCCAGTGTGCTGGCCTGAATTTATGGGAGGAGCCCGAAGGGTATTTAAGCTGACCACTTCCCCTTCCTCTTTGTCAGTTTCAGTGCACGATACTACATGTCACTGTGCTGACTCTTCCCAGCTTATCTTGTGTTCATAAGTCTGTGCGTTCGATTACAAGTGGGTTGCGGCGTCTTCGTCGGCGGTTCTCGCTTGCTGTTGCAGGTAGGGTTCAAACCTTTTTGTTCATATGCAATGCTTCCATTGGATATGTTTCCTATACCTGCAAACTTAGATTTGCAGGCTCGCTCTGCCTTGCTTGTCATCCTATCCACAAACATACGATTCGTTCGTAGATCCAAGCCTCTGAGCCATTGTCGGTTGTTCTCTGATATCACTCGATACAGGCTTCATTTTCTCATAGGATTCACTGTCTATGGGGTTGCCGTCTCATCCATTTGGAGATCAGCATGTATTATTTGCATGGGTTCTGTGTCTGATTGAGGTGGTAATTAGACCCACATGGGGCCTTGTCTGCACTTTGATTAGGCTGGGTGGTTGGTATGTGTTCGGTTTTAGAAGTAAGGTGTGACATACATGCTGCAACCGATTTGTATTGGATTCACTTCATACATCTTACAACTGATTTGTATCAGTGCCATCTCTTTACAACCGATTCATATTGCATACCTGCTACAATCCGATTCGAACCTAGTCGCAGCACAACGGTTCACATTGGATGCATCCCGCTCATTGATTTTTATTAGTCCCTGTTGTACCCCACAAATGGTTAGTTGTTTATGTAATTTTCTACTGACTGTTTCGTATTGCTTTCATGTCATACGAATCACAGTCGGATTCAAGCCTAGTCGCCTCGGCGGCACAATGGTTTGCATCGGTCTTTTCCTGCACACCAATTTGTAGTGGTTCTTACCATACCCTACGATTTATTATTTATTTTTTGTCCGATTCACATCACCTCAGCAGCTACATGCATCACAGTCCACTCCGAACCTAGTCGCACAAGCGGCACGAGTATCCCACACACCAATACGTAGCAGTCCCTATAACAAATCTACGATTCGTTACGTATGCCACTTCGCAGTTCCTTCCTACATATACAATTTCTGCTATCCTTTTCTTTTTCGCCTATCAGTAGGTGACATTTCTTGCAATCGCTGCAAGCTACGCATCTTATCATAACTCCTTGCAATCGCTGCAAAACACGCATATACCCATATACGCACAAACTCAGCATATACCCATTTGCAATCGCTGCAACATGCATCTCAGTATAAACTCCTTGCAATCGCTGCAAGAACACGCATCTCAACATTTACCCATTTGCAATCGCTGCAAAAACATGCATCTCAGTATAATCTCCTTGCAATCATTGCAAGATTGCGCATCTCAACATTTACCCATTTGCAATCGCTGCAAAAACATGCATCTCAGTATAATCTCCTTGCAATCATTGCAAGATCACGCATCTCTACATTTACCCATTTTTGTAATTGCTGCAACATGCATCTCAGTATAAACGCCTTGCAATCGCTGCAAGATACGCATCTCATGATAACTCCTTGCAATCGCTGCAAAAAACACGCATCTCAGCATATACCCATTTTGCAATCTCTGCAAAACATGCATCTCAGTACAAACTCCTTGCAATTGCTGCAAATACACGCATCTCAGCATATACCCATTTTGCAATCACTGCAAGAACACGCATCTCATCATAACTCCTTGCAATCGCTGCAAGACACGCATCTCATCATAACTCCTTGCAATCGCTGCAAGACACGCATCTCATCATAACTCCTTGCAATCGCTGCAAGACACGCATCTCAGTATAAACTCCTTGCAATTGCTGCAAATACACGCATCTTAGTGTTTACCCACTTGCAATCGCTGCAAAACACGCATCTCAGCATTTACCCATTTTTGCAATCACTGCAAAACACGCATCTCAGTATATACTCCTTGCAATCGCTGCAAAAACACGCATCTCAGCATATACCCATTTGCAATCGCTGCAAACATGCATCTCAACATATACTCCTTGTAATCCCTGCAAGCACACTCAGTGGTGCTCATACAGCCCACTTCATTTTTTTTGTGGCACTTAATCGGTCACTCGTCTCCAGTGGCATTCATACGAGCCACTCATCGTTTTCGTCTATCTTTTCTCCCTCAGGTCAGTCGAGTTCAGGTTCCATCCTGTACCAGGTTGGACGTTATTTCCCAGGTAAAAAAAAAAAAAAACAAACAAAAAAAAAAAGCTATGTTTGCATCTTCACCAGGGCCAGTCGCATACAAGGGGGACACATAAAAAAAAATAAAAAAATAAAAAAGTAAAGAAATCTTGTTGCACTCATGTCACCCCTACTGCAGGTGTTCCCGGTCGACTGAGTTTCGAACATAACCAGGACCTCGCTACTAGAGCGTCAGTCAGGGCCTAGTTCATGGGCTTTTCTATCACATCATTCTGCAGCACCCTTTCACTATACCGTTACTTCACATACATCATTGGACGTGATCTCCAGGCGTTAGTTCTGTCACATATGTCTATACATGACACTCTGCTTTTGAAGGGCGACCCTTCACCTCGCAGACAAGGTCGCTTAACAGTAGACTTGCTGGCAGTGCAAGTGTTAGCAGGCCGAGCACACGTCACCCCCTACAGACCGCAACATTCCTACGTAGGCCGTACCAGACTTCTACTTCTCGCCCCAGTACGCCCTGGGGTTCTGGTCTTCAGGTTTGTGCTTGCCACAGACAGGCACCCGAGCTATTGGTTATCTGGCCAGTCACCTCCTGGCCCACCTCGGTCGCCACGCACTCTTCTGAGTTTTCTAAATTTCCACTCAACATAAGTTCTGCACAACAGAACTTTGTCAGCTCCTGTCTATGCCTATCATTCCTTTTTCTGTACTTCTTCCTTTTTCCTCCTCTCTGAGTTTTCTCTTTACCACTCCGCTCTCTATCCTATGGCTATGACTCCTCTTAAATATGAGCACCCAGCCCCCTTTTTGTCTTCTGGCAGCGAGGACTTCACACCCGCCCCTTTGTTACCCTCCCCAAGCGGCTCAGAGCGCGGCTGCCTGCAGTCCCTCAGGGGACGGAACATCCCCCAAACTCATAGCTGAGTCGCAGGGATGTTCCCTTTCCTGCTAACGGCCAGGAAGGCAAAGCTTTTCAGGCTCCTCTTCCCACCTCCAGCTACAGCTGGGCCCAACAGGCATCCCTACAATCCATCCACGGGGCCCAGCTGCACTCTTTGGTCTCCCCCTTAGCCGCAACAGTTCGGACATCCAGACCAGAGTCACACCTTTGAAAGTTCGCCCATCCATGGCCCTCCTGGACCTGGTCATGGTCCCAATGACAGCTTCTCCTTCTGCAGGTACACCAAGCTCTGCACCTATCGTCCTCCCCGTTCATCTTGTCCCGACCAGCATCAGGGAGGATATATTGGAGGGCAAAGACGTCAATTGGCATCCCTGCTCATCTCAGTCCATGACTTAGCTGACAACAAATCATATGCCTGGGGGGGATGTCTCAGTGGTTGTCAAGTCGAGAGACCCCAGCCTCAGTCGTAAGCTGTCAGCCACTGAGTTCGCCCTGGCCTTTGGGATGTTCAGAGATGTACTTTGTTCAGCCACCCTCAGCAGGAGGGAGGAGCGGGACTTATACCTTCATGCAGTGACAGATTTTGCTTACAAATATGAAGGTTTTGCCATCTACGACCATCGGTCATTTTCAGCCAAAGCAGCAGCGAGACTTGCCCAGTTCCAGATAAGCTCTGACTGGAGCCTCACGGACACGGAACTCTTTTGTCGCCACTTCGCCCACAAAGCTGACGGTTTTGCCCAATCCCTCACTTGAACCTGTCACACCAGGCCCAGTGTCACAGGGTTTTCCATTATCCGGACGATTTTCTGTTTATCGAACACCTAGACATACCCCCCCCCGGTAGATCTAGACAAGCTAAGGGAGATCTTCAACAATCTCAATGAACACATAGTGGAAGGCCCAACACATTTCATAAGTTTCTCAGGCATCGTCCTGGATACGCACGCCATGCAGCCTAGCCTGCCTTCTGACAAATTAGCTTGTGTTGGGTTGGTCATTCAGGAGTTTACCCGGTCACAGGAATGTACTAAAAGACAGCTGCAGTCCTTGATAGGGATGCTCAATTTCGCTATGAGAACAATTCCTCAGGGGCGGTCGTTCATCTCAAGGCTCTTAGTCTTTCTTGCCCGAGTGCAGGACCGGACCAAGTGCTCAGACTAGACCCAGCAGCAATAGCAGACTTGGCTATGTGGGACGAGTTCCTCTTCAACTGGAACGACATATCAATGTTTTTCCCTCGCCCCAGGTAGTCACAGATGCTGCAGCCTCCACTGGCTTTGCTGCAATTTTTGGCCATCACTGGTTTGCCAGACCTTGGCCCCCGGAAATCTGCCTGATTCCTGGTTTCCCTCGATCTTCGTCATTGTTCGAGCTGTACCCCATCGTGGCAGCAGCCCAAGTCTGGGGCCACACGTGGACAGATCAGACAGAGCTCTTCACCACAGACAACCAGGTTACAGCTGACATCATTAATAAGGGTAGATTAAAGTTGCTCCCCGTCATGTTCTTCCTGCGCAGTCTGCTGCAATTGTCACTACATCACCAAATTTAACAGTTACTGTAAGCATATCCCTGGCAAGTGCAATACCGCAGCCGATGCACTGTCCCGCTCCAATTTTGTCTCATTCTTCCAGCAGGAACCCGGAGCCGACCCATCATCCACTCCTATCCCACCTTGGTCTCAACTAACAATGGATTGAAGCCACACCTTGCCAATGCAACCCGACTCATCAACCACTCACTGTCTAGCAACACACTAAAGGCTTATCCCACGGTCTGGAACACCTACCGTAGGTTCCTTGCCACTTGTCCCGGAACCACAGTAGATGACGTCACTCATGTCCTAGCCTTTATATCTTATTGCCACACACAGCTGGCTCTCCCTCATACCCCTATCAGGCTGTACCTGGCCGGTATCCAAGCAACTATGTCCTTTATCTTACGGAAAACGCAACAAACCGGACCCGGAGTGTATATAAACTTCTTTCGAACCAGCAACGCCTGGTGCCCAGCAACGATCTTTTGACCGTCTGCTCTTTCACCTACCCAGCCAGCCAGTCTCCAGCCCGTTACTGCCTTTTCAGGTCAACCACCTGAGTGGAAATCAGTTTAATAAACATGTTTGGGTCCTACTGGTCAACTTAGGCCTAGACCCCGGGCGTTATTCTGGATATTCCTTTGGATCGGCGCAGCCTCAGCCACATCTCAGCACGGAGTACCAGACCATGTGACCAAGAAGCTAGGCAGGTGAAAGTCTGCCTGCTTTACCAGATATATATTCCCTCAAGATGGTCCTTTCTCCAAGCTCACTCAATGAGGTTAGAGGCAATAAAGATACTTCCCTACCTGGTTATTTTTGGCCCCTTCTCTTGCCATACCTACCAGACGACCAAAAGCCACACCTCAGGTCTATTTATGTTGTGAGTCTTGTCGCGTGTTTATGTGATCCACATTTGTCTCGGTCTTAGGGCCACGACTATAAGTTAGAAGGCCAGTGTGCTGGCCTGAATTTATGGGAGGAGCCCGGAGGGTATTTAAGCTGACCACTTCCCCTTCCTCTTTGTCAGCTTCAGTGCACGATACCCTCCCTCCCATTCCCCTTTTTACAGCACTTCTCAGCAAATTCTCTTCCACAATCATCCATTACTTATCTTGGGTATGGCCCCTTTTCTTGCCATACCTACCAGACGACCAAAAGCCACACCTCAGGTCTATTTATGTTGTGAGTCTTGTCGCGTGTTTATGTGATCCACATTTGTCTCGGTCTTAGGGCCACGACCATAAATGTGTGTGTGTGTGTATATATATATATATATATATATATATATATATATATATATATAAAGTTACCATCCAACATACACAGGACAGTTAACTTAATGAAATCATGCCATCAAAGCATATATGCTTAAAAAACTGCTTAAAAGAAAATTAATAAATGTAAATCCATCGTCAATCACACCGCCCACCAGACCCAAAAAAAAAAAAAAATGCTTTTGCCTCTTGAGAGGCCTCCCGCTGGATGCCTCCTCTATGCTTTGACATTTCCTTATAGGTAAGGGGCGGGGCCACCTGGCTACATCACCCGGGGGCACCACCCCCTTCTGGTGTCACATATCCAGCATGCACCAGTCCATGATGTCAGAATGGGGCAGTGCCACCAGGTAATGTAGCCAGGTGGCCCCGCCCCCCCCTATATAAAAAATGTGAAAGTGCAGAGCAGGCATTCGGCGGAAGGCCTCACAGGATGAGATTTTATTTTTCGTTTTTATTTATTTATTTTTTTCTCCAATAAATTTTTTATTGAAGAAAATAAAAGCTGATTACAATATCTTCATGTAAACAATATGTAAATATAAAAACAGTATTTAGTTTGTAGTATAGAATTTATACATGTAGTACAAAACAGCATATATTTTCCTCTTTCACATCTAATAAAGTTTCAATAGTAAATCGAAGAAAGAAAAAAAACTCTTCTATCAGAGTTCGTAAGGGGTGATGTTTTATGTCTTAGGGATCCCCTTTTAACTTATGTTGTCAATGAGAATGGGGAACCCGTGCTTTGTTAATAGAGAATGTGGTTGTGTGAGATATGAGTTTAAGTAATGTGAAGTTGCGTTGAAGGAGTGTTCCATCAGGAACAGCATGATAGTATTAGATGTTAGGACGTACTCTGGAAGATTAAGCTAAGGTGTTGTATGGATGTGGGAGTAGAGGAGGGTAGAAGGAGGGGAGGGGGAATATGGGAGGGGGAATATGGGAGGGGGAATATGGGAGGGGGGATATGGGAGGGGGGATAGGGGAGGGGGGATATGGGAGGGGGGATAGGGGAGGGGGGTTATGAGGGGGGCGACGGGCAGGAGAATTAGCTCCTTGGCCTCCACCAGAAGCTTTATTTTGTCTAAACGACAGCCTAGTATGATATCGAAGGGGAAAAGGCAGAGAGCATGCTGTTGGTATGCTTGTGATTAAGGACCTCGTCACGTGTCCCCTGTATTCGTCCCTTGGTTAGGGACGGGGGGCCTTGTGTCTATTTGAAAAGTATGGATTGTATTTACTGTGGTTCCATTAGATTCAACCTGTTAGCAAGTGGCGCCATTGTGTGCGGGACCCATCACTGTTGTGTAGTTATCTGTGGTTTGGAAGTAAATTCAGCAGGCCCAGGTGTGTGAAAATTTAGCTGGAACATCTCTAGCTATATTGATTAATTCTTCCATTTCTGCAATTCTATTGATGTGGTTGAACCATTCTGGGATGTTTTTAATTTTTCTATTTTTCGGGTCTGGTGGGCAGGCATGATTGACGATGGATAGAGACATAATTGTTTATTTTTTTTACACTTTTTTGGGTGAATGGGTAGGGGTACAGTGAATGGATACCCCTACCCATTCACATAGAGGGGGGCCGGGATCTGGGGGCCACCTTGTTAAAGGGGACTTCCAGATTCCAATAAGCCCCTGCCCCTCCCACCCATAGACCCCCACAACCACAGCCCAGGGTTGTCGGGAAGAGACCTTAGTCCCCATCAACATGGGGACAAGATGCTTTGGGGTGGGGGGAGAGCCCCCTGCCCATAAGCACCCACCCCCCCATGTTGAGGACATGTGGCCTGGTATGGTTCAGGAGGGGGTGCGCTTGCTTGTCCCCCCCATTTCATGACCTGCCAGGCTGCATTCCAGGTGGCGGCAGTTGTAACTGCGAGTCATTATAAGTGTGATTTGACTTGTTTTTTTTTCTTTAGAAATTTCATTTTTGCTGCAGCACGTTTTAATGAATGCTACAGATGCACCACTTTACAGGAACATTAGGGGACCCCCCAGTCACTATATTTAAAAGAATTTTTATTTTTTTTATTGTTGCACTTTAAGCATGATTAAAATCACTGCTCTTGAAAAAACAATTGTTTTTATTTATACATGTCCCCCAGGGCAGTACCGAGGCCCTCATACCCCTTTTATGGCAAATGACTTGTATGCAAGCCTTCAAAATAGGCACTTTTGATTTTTCCTGTTTGGCTCCCATAGACCTCAATGGGGTTTGCCGTTTGAGTTAGAACATGTGCCCTGTTTGGGAGTTCTGTTGCAAACCCAACATGGGGGGGTGTTCGGCCCATCCCTAACCTGTGTCTGCAGTCTTCTTCAGTGTCTCCCTGTGTATTCCTAGTCTATTTCCTGCTCTTTGTCCTACTGCCTGCTCCCAATGATTCCTATCTGTCTCTGTGCATCTGTGTAAACAAGAGCTGGGACTAGGTAGACCACCTTTACAAGAAGGGGCTGTGTATACACGTGTGAGAGGGCTGAGTGCGTAAAGGTGTGAGGAGGGGGATGAGTGTGTACAGGTGTGAGGAGGGAGCTGAGTGAGTACAGGTTTGAGGGGAGAGCTGAGTGCGTACAGGTATGAGGGGTTGAGTGCTTACAGGTGTGTAAGGGGGGCTGAGCGCATACAAGTGTGAGAGGGGGGCTAAGTGTGTACAGGTATGGGGGGCAGAGTGCTGTTCAGAGAACTGTATCTGTAAGTCTTTTTCCCAGTCTGTATATGGTTTAGAATTGTGGAATACTGTTTTTTCTTGTAGTGTGGAGTATATTAGTGAGGTTCCTTTGGTAGGGGTGTTGTTGGAGAAGTTGTTGGAGAAGAATTTGAGTGGTATTTCTCCTTCTAATTGTGGGTGGGCTGTGAGACATTGTTGAATCTTGTAGCAATTAAAGAAATCTATGGAGGGTGCTTGGAATGTTGATTGGATTTGGGTAAAGGGTTTATGTAGTATCATACATGTGAGTTCTGCAGTGTAAGTGTTTTGGTCTGCTATCCATTTGGGAATATTCAAATCAGGTGATAGTAATTGTAGGGTTTGGATAGGTATTTGAATGCTTTTGTTGGGTAATTGGGACCATTTTGCGGAGTGTAACATTGTCCAGGCTTTAACTGAAGCTTGTATGGTCGGTGAGTATAAATGAAGACTTGGGTGTTTGGTTGTAGTGCTGTATAACCAGTATTTAAGGTTGGGTCCTGGAGTCATAGTGTTTTCAATGTTTCCCCATAGTGTGGTTGGGTGCGTGTTTACCCATTCCTTCATTTGAGACAGTATGTTGGCTAGATAGTAATCTTTAATGTCTACGTACCCCATGCCACCCGCCAGTTTGTGTTTGGTAGTTTTGAGATGATTACATCTGGGTTTCTTGCCTTGCCAAACGTATTGGTGTATAATGGATTGGAGAGATTTGATGTATGAGTTAGTAAGTGGGATAGGTAGTGTGCGGAATGTGTAAAGCAATCTAGGGAGTATGAGCATTTTAAAGGCTGCTAGTCTACCAGCCCAAGAAAATTCAAATTTTGAAAGTTTGGAGGTTTCCCTAATAAGCATCTGTTTCGCTTCAATGTAGTTGCTGTTAAAAAGATTTCTGGTGAGTGTAATTCCTAGATACGATATACCTGTGTCTGCCCATGAGTACGTATAGAAGTTACGTAGAAGGTTGCTAGTTATTGCATCTAAACCTAGGTCCAGAATATATGACTTATTTTCGTTGACCTTGTAATAAGAAATTGTACTAAACCTTTGTAACACAGATTGTATCAAAGCCAGGGAGCATAAAGGGTTGGTTACCATCATAATGACGTAGTCAGCAAACAAATTGATCTTGTGTTCTAATGTTCCAATTTTGAATCCCGTAACGGACTTGTTTGATCTAATATGTACGGCCAGGGGTTCCATTATTAAGTTGAAGATGATGGGCGATAAGGGGCATCCCTGACGAGTGCCATTAGAAATTGGAAATGGTTTGGATAACAACTCAGAGGTATATACCTGGGCTGAAGGTTTCGAGTATAAAGCCATTATTGCAGAAAGAATGTGACCTTGGAGACCGAATTTAAGAAGTGTGGCATGGAGATAGGTCCAATTGACTCTATCGAACGCCTTCTCTGCATGCAGAGATAGAAGCAGAGAAGGTGTTCGTTCAGACACCGCATTGTGAATTATATTAATGATTCTACGGGTTGCATCAAACGTTTGCATACCTTTTGTGAACCCGGATTGGTCAGGGTGAATTAGTGATGGCATAATGTTTACTAACCTTGTTGCTGTGAGTTTGACATAAATTTTTGTGTCAATATTGAGAAGCGATATGGGTCTAAAGTTTTGTGGTGAGGTGGGATCCTTGCCTGGCTTCGGTAATGTGATTATTAAGGCATTTAATATTTTCTGTGACAGAGAAGAGGAGGAGGCAGCGTCATTACACATATGAGCCAAGAATGGGGCTAGAATGTTACTGAATTTTTATAGTACTCCCCAGTGAGACCGTCTGCTCCAGGGGATTTATTAGATGGTAGGGATGTGATTGTATCTAAAACTTCCATTGGAGAGAATGGAGCATTCAGCATTGTTAGTTGATCGGGGAATACTTTGGGAAGATTAATTTCCTTTAAAAAGTTTTCTATATCTTCTAAGCATGGTTGGCTAGTAGTGGAGTCATCTTTCAGATTATAAAGTGTTTTATAATAGTGACTAAACGCTTCTGCTATGGCTTGAGGATCTATCAGTTTTTGTCTTGTGGAGGGATGATAGAGGTGAGATATCTTGCTTTTAATATGATGACCTTTGATTCTGAGTGCCATGGCTTTCCCTGCTTTATTCCCGGTGGAGTAGTGATTAGCCTTAAATCGTTTTTGGGCTCTATCATATGATTCTAGTAGTAAATTTCTTAATTCTTGCCTGAGAAGTACTAGTTTTTCTCTAAGGGTAGGACTGGAAGTATTTTGGTTTTGGGCTTCTGCTGTTTTAATTTGGGAGGTGATGGTGTCAAGATGCTGTGATCTCCTCCTTTTCTCTATAGCTCCTATTTGGATAAGAATCCCTCTGATGACCGCTTTATGAGCATTCCACAAAATAGTATTACTTGATGTTGATCCCTGGTTTAGATTGAAAAATTCTTCTAAATGTTTACGGATAGTGGCTGAATGTTCGGGTGACTGAATGAGGCATTGGCTCTCCATAGCTTCGTACGTGGGGAAGTTGATAAAGACTCGATGTTTATAGACACTGGTGCAAGGTCAGACCACGTTATCGTGTCTATAGAGGATTCAAAAATTTTGGGTAGAGTCCACTTGTCGACTAGGAAGTAATCGATTCTGGTGTACGAATTGAGTTGATGGGAAAAGAATGAGTAATCCCTCTCAGTGGGATGGTGGCATCTCCATACATCGTATAAGTCATTGTTTCTGAGGAACTGTCCCAAAGGTGAAGTAAGTCTAGTTTTGCGAAAGGAGGCATCTAGGGAGTTATCCGGCACAATGTTGAAATCTCCGCATACAATGAGGTTTCCTTGGCGGAATTTGGCGATTTTGGGCATCAATTTAGAAAGGAATGACCCTGTCATCGTCATCAATCATACTGTTGTGGAGCGTAAAGTTGATTGTGTTTTTGATTGCAATCAGAACTCCATTTTTCTTTGTAGGGCCTGGAGCATGGTAGATGTGGGTAAAAGATTTGTTATTGCAGTGCGGCATTGCAGATTTTTTAAAGTGCGTTTCTTGCACACAGATAATGTCACATGTAGATTTCTGGGCTGTGCGCCATAGTGAAGCTCTTTTTGCCGGATGGTTTATCCCTTTGGCGTTTAGCAAGAGGAATTTGGGCATCTTGGTGATGGGTGTAAGATAGTATATGGGTTAAGTTCTTACTCACAATTAGCAGATAAGTTCTTTTATTCAGAAAGATCTGGTGATTGAGGTACTCACGTCCTTTTCTTCTGCGTGCTCTCAGGTAAGAAGAGATGTGGGGTAAAGAAAACTATAGGGTGAGGATAAAATAAAATTTAGCAAGGAAAAAAGGGTAGACAAAAAATATAAGAACTGACAGCAGTTAAGTAAAACTGGTACTGCTGTGTTGTTGTGGGGTAAAGGTTCATGGAGCAATTTGCAACGAGCAAGGCATCCGACCGGAGTTATGTTAACGTGGGTCATGTGTGATCCCACTATTCAGGTATAGGTTAGTGCTTACCGGAATGGCGGTTATCATTGGAGGGTGGAGAGTTTTCTCTGCGGTTGAGTGGTGCTGATTTAGGTGGGTCAAGAATGATTCCCCATAGGTGGAGTAGTTTGAGGCCTTCCTCTACTGTGGAGATGTTATTCTTGGTGACTATGATTTTGGTAGGAAAACCCCATTGGTAGGGGATCTTGTGGTTATTAAGTGGTTTGGTAATAGTGTTCAGTTGTCTCCTTAATTGACGAGTATGCTGTGAGAGGTCAGCGTACAATTGGAGATTAGTGTACAGGGCAGGGAGCTGGCCCAGATGCCTTGATTTGAACAGAAGTTGGTCTTTAGCATGAAAAAAATGAATTCTCATCAGGACATCACGTGGGACTTCTGCCGGGAGGTGCGGTGGTTTAGGGAGGCGGTGGATTTGATTGATTATAGTTTATATGGGGGTGAGATCAGGTAGGAGTGTGGAAATCAATTTCCTGGCATATGCGTTTATATCATGCGGTAGGACAGATTCAGGGACCCCTCTGATTTTGACATTATTACGGCAGGACCTGTCCTCGAGGTCCACCATTTTAGCCCTCATCCAGTATTGTTCTTCTTGTGTATGATCATGGGCATCTACAAGATCATTGACCGTTTCGGTCATTTCTCCCACCTGCCTCTCAACAAGGTGCAGTTTTTGCCCCATATGGTTCATTTGTGAGGAAAATCTGAGAAACATATTGGAGATGTCATTGTGGAGGGAGCTCTGAAGGGAGATGAGCATCTGCTTCATTGTTGTGTCTAATACAGGTTGATTTGTGGTAGGGAAGGCTGCTATGGGGGATGAATGAGCTGGGGTTGCATCAGGCACAGGGCTCACCTCGGATACTGCCTTATCTGCATCCAGTCGCATCCGCGCCTTTGCAGGGCTGTTGCTGGCCGATGAGGCAAGGGATGATGGTGAGGCATCTGGAGAGTGAAGTTGTGGGGTTATTTGCAGATCATCCACATCAGGGAGATCTTTATAGGCCGCCGAAGTTCCGTATTCAGGGCCACGGGTGCTTTCTTGGATTTTCGGCAGTGTGAAGAAGTCTGTCAGTTTCTTAGGCTGACAGTATTCTTTCCGTTTGCAGTTCATACGGGACAATGTGGGAGGGTAATCCAGTATTCTGGTGGTCTGATCAGTCGCTGGGGGCTACCAGAATAGCGGGGATGTCGAGATATATTCCGGTCGGTGCAGGAGCTGTGTAACTACACGTCCATCTTGCTCGGCAGTTGGCCACGCCCCCTAAAGTTTATTTTTTACATAAGGGACTTTTTTTTTTATTAGTATACATGATACATTTACAGGTTTAGACAGCTATTTTTTACATTCTAATTTCAAAGTTTATTTCTTACATAAGAACAATAAAAAAAAACACAAAAACAGGAAAAAATTAACTTGAAAATAGATTAAATAAAAGCTTAGATTATCCTCTTACACATAGATTAAATAATGCTTGCATACAGTTATTGTGTATTGCTTTGTTATTGT
Source organism: Lithobates clamitans (assembly GCA_037952925.1). Classification (NCBI taxonomy): domain Eukaryota; kingdom Metazoa; phylum Chordata; class Amphibia; order Anura; family Ranidae; genus Lithobates; species Lithobates clamitans. The sequence goes on from JBBGZY010000272.1 coordinate 6,713,063, forward strand.
TCAGCAATATTCATCCAGAGTATGGCAAAGATATTGGACTGGAAAATTGCTTAACATACTGTGACTGATATTTAATTGATGTTTTGTCTTCAAGTTTATGTCTTTGAATACAGTGGTTCTTCCTGTTTAGGGGTCAGTCACTAGTACATTGCTTTGTAAAATTAAACCTCAGCATGCTAGTTCATTGGTGACTCTTTTACTTCTGTTCTTCAGTTGTTTCTGAAAACTGAAAGGCTACATGATCTGTTTCAACTTAGTGTGCCACATCCAGAGAAATCATATAAAACTTCTTTTAGAGTAAATATAGTTGAAAATATTAAGCATCTTAAAAATTGTGCTGAAATTAAAGCTTTAAAGGCAAGGCAGGGGTTTTAATTCTCATTCACAAAAATGTCCCCTGTGAGGTAGTGTCCACAGTACATGATGCGGAGAGACGTCTTCTGACCCTTCATCTGCGTATCGCAACCAGAGATCTAATAGTGATATAAATGAAAAAAGCAGCGCTAGCGACAAATGAACCAAAACCTTATCGCTGCTGTAAAAAAAGTAATAGTACTTTGAAAATATAAAACAGACAGATACAGCGCTGATAAGACGTGACTAAAGGTGCTGAGTGCTAACCAATGTGCTAACAATAAAAATAAACAAAGTAATAGATAAATGATGGACTACATATCACATGCAGTCTAGGGTTAACATATAACTATTGGATATAAATAGTGAAACATAATAGGTGATTGCACAAGGATATTACACATATAGGCATACCGCATATAATGTGGAAAATAAAAAAATAAAATAAACCATAAGTGTTGACCAATAAATATTGGCAGCTGAACTGATAGATATAAACAGTGGTTGCTCCCAAGACAGAAGTATGAATCCTAGCAATAGTCCCAAGATGGATACCAACAAGACTTGTCACTAAATCAGCTGGCAGGACGGTCCTGCGATGTTACAGCAGCTCCTCCTCCCAGGCTGACAGCCTTTCTTAATGGTAATATGCAAGGTATATCTCTAACGTGGATCAGTGGAAGAGATGACCGATGCTCAAATCGAATAAGCCATAAGTAGACAATTGACCACCCAAAACAGAGGAAAAAGCATATAGTGAAGTACTGTGAGTGTTTGGCAAATCACTAGCGCTACAAACCGCTACTCACATACTCCCGGTTGTAATCAGGCATATCAGACAGTCTCCGCGATCGCCGCTTACAGCGTGCGTTCCACGGAGTCAGGAAGGAAAACGTCACTTGGTTGTGCAAAAGCTGGATGTTACATCGACGCGTTTCGCCCCTCCCCCAGGGCGTCATCAAAGGACTCAACATCCAACCCACAGCCATAAGAATATATAGGATGTGTGGGATAAGTGACAGCCAATCACGGCTAGTGGGACGCACCCGCCTCCACATGTCCTGAATCATCATATCCTGTTACAATCCACCACAACTTTATTACAAAGGATGAACAGCATACAATTAGTGTACATAGGACAAATAATATATAAATGTGAACGTCTCAATCTCATAGATTTACAGCTTATGACTAATTGAGAATTAAAACAAATATATGGATAGGAATGATTTAACATAAATACGTGGATAATAATGAAAAAACATTAAAATAAAATAAAATAAAAAATAAAAATAATAAAAAATAAAAAATAAAAATAAAGTAAAAAATAAAAAATAAAAAATAAAAAATAAATAAAATATAAAATAAAAAATAAAAATAAAAATAATAAAAATAAAAAATAAAAAATAAAAAAATAAATAAAAAAGAAAATATATAAATGAAAAAAAGAATATACAAAAATATAGATAAAAATAAAAATAAAATAAAACATAGAAATTAAATAATGAATAATAAGAGTGGATATAAATTCATTATAGATGTAAAATAAAATAAAATTGAATCGGAAACATCCACCATAATCGAAATGAATGAATGGGATGCATACTCCATGGGATCCTGAAAAGGAATATACCACCCATTCACTCATAGTAGACATAAAATATAAAGGTGTAACCAAAACCCTCTTCCCCAGTCTCAGAAATAATAAATAATGATAATTTACCAATTAGATAAAAAACAGTTAAGATCTAGCTCAACATTGAGCCCCTGAGGCTGTAAAGTGTGAAGTCTATGAATCCATTGGGTTTCATTTTGTGAGATAGCTCTCTTGAGATCCGAGCCCCGCCAGTGTGCCTCCACTTTATCAATGCCACAAAAAGTCAGGAGACTAGTATCCCTATTATGGACTAGCCTGAAATGGTTTGAAAGGCCATGATGTTTATAGCCTTTCTTGATTCTGTTGACATGTTCTCTGAGCCTGACCCCTAGCTGTCTAGTGGTCCTCCCCACATATTGTAGATTACATGGACAGGATAATAAATACGTTACATGCGTGGTATTGCATGTAATGAATTTCTTAATTTCAAAAACCCTGTCATCAGATATTGATCTAAAATGAGTAGTTTTCTTTTTCCGGAATTTAGAGGTCCTACACATCATGCACCTACCACAACTGTAGAACCCAGTCCTGTCCAGAAAGGTAAATACCTTTCTGGGTGGGTTCACCACATTGTGCGCCAATTGCAGTCTGAGTGCCGGTGGTTTTGTGTAGATGAAACTAGGTCGGGCAGGTAGGATTTTCTTCAGGTCGGCATCTTCCATCAATAAAGGCCAGTGCTCTCTAATGATTTTTTCAAACTGACGGTATTGCCTATTAAAACCTGTCTTGAACGCTATGCTGTAATCTTTATCTTTCCTCACTTTAGGTTTAAATAACTCCTTTCTGTCCATCTCACCAACTGCCCTTTTGGTCCGTTCCAAATCTTCCACTTTGTATCCCTTAGCTTTGAAACGTTCCAAAATGACATTGGCTTGTAGATTATAATCATCCTCCTTACTACAATTCCTTCTTACTCTAAGCATTTGGCTTTTGGGGATGCCCCTCAACCATCTCGGATGATGGCAACTGGACAGCGGAATGTATCCATTCCTATCCACATCTTTAAAGAAAGTGCGCGTGCATAATTTGTCCCCCTCCCTAAAGACAGTAAGATCTAAGAAATTGATCTCTGTATGACTAAAATTCTCAGAAAAAGAGATATTCAGAGAATTTTCACTAATTTTCCCCAAAAACTCAAAAAAAGACTCTGGTGATCCTGCCCAAATTATAAAAATGTCGTCAATATACCTTTTATAGAGTCTAAGCTCTGGTATATTGGTTTGATAAATGGCTTGGTTTTCCCAAAAACTCATGAAAATATTTGCTACTGAGGGGGCATACTTGGCCCCCATTGCCACACCTTTGATCTGTCTATAGTACTCCTTTTCAGATCTAATAGTGACCAATGTCTATGCCCCTAACTCCCCCTCAAAGTCTTTCTTCCAATCACTCTCTTCACACCTGGCCCCTTTCTTGCACTTACACCTGGTGTTAAGCGGTGACTTTAACTCAGTCATGGAGCTACAGGAAGACAAGTCCACAGCAAAACCCCTGCCTCACCCTCCCTCGATTTATCCCCCCGTGACATTATCCTCTTTTACTGCAACCCTGCAACTCATTGACCCATGGCGCTTAGCGCACCCTGAGCACAAAGAATTCACCTTCTACTCTCCCTCACATCACACTTTATCTAGAATTCACTACCTACTCGTTAATGCGGTCATTCTACTTTACACTTCTGACACTATCCATGAGATTGCTATGTGAGAGCATGCCCCCATCTCAGCGCAACCATGAGATCATGGTCCATCACCCCCAACGAAAACGTGGTGCTTCCCGCAATATTTGGCCCGCAATCCCAATCTCCAATAAGTACTACAAGAGACCTGGTCGGAATACAAATCGACTAACATAGCCCATTCCCAACCAATACTGGGACACAGGCAAGGCAGTATCATAGCTTTTGCCACATTGTATAAAAGAAAATTCCTTACATGGTACAGAGAGGCCAGCGAACATTTGTGACATTCCCAAACTCAGCTATCGCAGAACAATTCTCTGGTGCACTGCAAATCCTGGCGGGAAGCCAAGGCTGACTTCGATCGGTGGGCGGACGCCCAAGAATGAATATACCAGTCACATACTGACTTGCAATACCATAAATATGGTAACAAGGCCGGGAAATTGTTGGCGAGACTGTGCAAAGGTACCCACACCCCCACTCATATATCAGAGCTAAAATACACACAAGGCAATTGCACCTCCTCGGAAGACGGTATCAGTCTACTCCTAGAGCAATTCTATACCAAACTTTACAGCCCAGACCCCACTGATCTGTCCTCAGCCCAAGTCTTCCTAGACCAAGTTCCCCTTCCGCAAATCAACCCTGCATTACTGGCCAATCTCAACTCTCCAATTACAGAGCAGGAGATACACAAGACAATATCTACACTGGCAAACGGGAAAGCCCCAGGCCCGTATGACTACACCCCTGAATTCTACAAAATGATAGCACACACAGTAGTCCCCACACTAGCATCGGTCTATCTAGAAATCCTAAAAGGAGATGATTACCTACTTACTGGATACCAAGCCCACATAAAATTGATTTCCAAAAAAGGTAAAGACCCTACAGAACTCAGCTCTTATAGGCCAATTTATTTACTAAACTTGGACTTTAAAATTCTTTCTAAAATTATGGCCAATAGACTCGCTAAAATTATGCCCACCCTCATACACCCTGCTCAGGCAGGTTTCACTCAAGGCCGTTTTTCAGCCTCCAACATCAGGAAAGTACTCACGATCCTCGAGTATGCAAAAACAAATCCCAATAGCGACATAATTTCCCTCGATGCCGAAAAGTCTTTGCTTGGTTGTCACCAGTTCTACAACATTTTGGCTTCTCGGGCCCCTTTCTTCACCTAATCTCCACCATGTATGCTTCTCCCACTGCAAATATAATAGCAGCAGGCCTTATTTCAAACTCGGTTAAACTCCACAAGGGTACCAGACAGGGTTGTCCCCTCTCCCCAGTCCTCTTCAATTTAGCCCTGGAACCTTTCTCCTGTTACATCCTCTCCCGCCCCTTACTACGTGAAATTAGGCCAACAAGAACTTTGTCTAGCATTATTTGCAGACGATATCCTCTTTTTCACATCTGATCCTACTTCCGACATGAGGCTCATCCAGGACATTTTAACAAGGTTTAGAGTGTATTCTGGTCTGAGAATTAACTTTTCTAAGAGTGAAATCCTGCCCCTTTTCCACTCTAGGACCCCCCCACCCCCCTTGGTTCAGTTCCTCAATTTTTTTCTTTCGCCAAAAACCACATCACACACCTCAGATTGGCAAAATGCCCTCTTCCTTATACCATCTCAATTTCACCTCAGTAATTTCAAGGATTAAGGCTGAATTAGAGCCATGGATGGACTTCCCCATCTCACTTCTCGGGAGGTGTCAATTGTTCAACCACTTCAATACAGGGCAATCCCCCCCCCTCCTGCCCAGGACAATTTTCAATGATGACACTGTCGACCATGCTGGTAACTCCAATGATGACACTATCAACCCTGCTCGTAACTCCAATGATGACACTGTCAACCCTGCTGGTAACTCCAGTGATGACACTGATGACCCTGATGGTAACTCCAATGATGACACTGATGACCATGCTGGTAACTCCAATGATGACACTGATGACCCTACTGGTAATTTCAATTTCAATGATGACACTGATGACCCTGAAGCACTATCACCCTTTGAAGGATTTGATGAATAAAATGTTAGCCTAAATGTCTACTGTATACATTTACATTTTAGGCACTGTACATCATTGTATCCTGTACAGTACATTATTTTTGTTGTTTACATTTTTGTGTTCTGTACTTCTGTAAATTAAAACAATGTTATTGAGCTGGAGTTTTGTGTTTAGACCTTTTTTTTCAGAATACAGTACAGTACAGTAGTTAGGAATGCTTAAAATATTGATTACTTGTGGCTCCTCGTTTAACGACCAATTCGTTTAATGACCTGGTCACTGGAATGGAACCTGGTTTGTTAAGTGAGGAGTATCTGTAAAGGTATTCCACACACATGATTCTAGTGTCTCCCTGACACTAGGGTAATAATGCTTGTAGTATGTCAGACTTGCACGTACCTGACTGACGAACCCAGTATAGCAGGGGAGGCCTCCCGTACATATCTGGTTCCCGGCCCCTGGTAGTGTAAACAGAAGGCACAGGAGCGTAGAGTGGTAAGAGAGCCTGGCAGGTGACTTGTGGAGGTAAGGCCCAGGATCCTGATGCGTATGGTCTGGAAGTCCTAGAAAGTAAGGGTCTAGGCAGCTGGTGCAGAGCAGGAGCAAAGTGGGCTGGTCCGGTCACAGGCAGAGTTGGCAACAAATGGTAAGCGAGGTACAGAGGAGCAGGCAGGCTCAAAGTCTGGGTCACAGGCAGGGTTGACAGCAGGCGGGCAGCGTGGTACAAAGGAGTAGGCAGAGACGTAGTCAAGGAAAGTCGTGGTCAGGTGCAGGCGGATAACAAGAGGAGTCCAAAGGCAGGCCGGGGTCACTTAGGCAATCAAACAGGCAAACAGGAAGCAAACAGGAAGCAAACAGGAAACAGAAAGCCAGGAACTGGGAGCTGCAGATCAGACAGCACCAAGCAGAAGATTCCAGCAGACTAAGTAGGGCGGCTGGCGCCAAGCGTCGTGCGCGCCCGCACAGCGGCGCGGACCGGCGTGAACCGACGCACACTGGAGCGCCCAATAGCCAATCTATTCGGAGAACTCCTCTGACAGTGCCCCCTCCTAAAGGGCGGCCTCAGGACACCCATCTGGGCCAGTCTATCAGCGTGAGCATTCCAGAAGTCTCTTAAAAGTTCCTTAGCGTGCAGATTGCCTTCTGGTTCCCAGGAGTTATCTTCTGGTCCATACCCCCTCCATTTGATCAAATATTGGACTTGATCATTGTAACGACACCCCAAGTATGAAAGGGGTTAAAGTAGTTTAGGACATTTCATACCCAAACACAAAGGCAGCTACCGAACACTCCAATCAGCCGAACAAGGAACCCATACAAATAATCCACCCCAAAAACGAGGCACGGCTCCGTCTTCAGGATTCAAACAGGAATGAATCTTTATTCAAAAAACACATGTTATACAGGTCCCACTTCAAAACATTTCCCCCCCCACCCTTGGAAAACAGGGCGGGTTAAACTGTCCAATAACAATGGACACACAGGTCAGGTGTGCTTAACTTCTCATCAGTAAACAGTCTTAACAGGGGGGCTGCTGGAGGAATCCCCCCTCCCTCTTTACTCACAGCAATACACATCCTGTGATCCAAGGCAGACAAACACAATAGAACATTGGAACACAGTCCCACCCCAAACCAGCACAGCAAACAGCACACACCACATACACACACATACACAGCATTGAGTCTCTGACCAGCACAGATCACAGTGGGGTTCCCATTCACCCCCTGCCTCTATTAGTGACTCCCGTCACATGGCTCCCTCCTTGTGGAACACTCCGGCAGACCCAGCTTGATCCTTCTCGGGTCAACTTGGGGATGTCCGGAACTAGGAGGCCGGAGTGACGTCAGTTTGCCGGGACAACCCATCAGCATTGCCATTTTGCTTACCTGGTCGGTAGCTGATGGTAAAATTGTAAGGTTGCAGGGCTAAGCTCCACCGCAGCAACCTGCCATTGTCTCCTGAGACCCGGTTAAGCCAGACCAATGGGTTGTGATCAGTGACTAATGAAAATTCCTGTCCGTACAAATAAGGGTTCAACTTTTTAAGGGCCCAAACCAGGGCCAAGCACTCTTTCTTCACTGCTGCATAGCTCACTTCCCGGGGTAATAGTTTTCTGCTCAGGTATGCGACAGGGTGTTCTCTTCCATCCTCCACGATTTGGCTCAGCACAGCCCCCAGTCCAAACATGGAAGCATCTGTGTGGACAAGGAAACGTTTGTTAGGTACTGGGGCAGCCAAGACAGGGGCATTTATACAAGTGCTTGCTTGAGGGCTAGAAACGCGGCTTCACAAGCTGGAGACCACAGGACCTGCCTAGGTAAATTCTTTTTTGTCAGGTCAGTCAGGGGCTTGGCAATGGCACTGTACTCAGGCACAAAATGCCGGTAGTACCCGGCAGTCCCCAAGAAGGCTAATACCTGGGTCCTAGTACGGGGTGTGGGCCAGTTAGCTACTGCCTCTACTGTGGCTGGCTCTGGTCTCTGGTTCCCACACCCTACTCGGTGTCCCAGGTACTGCACCTCCGCCATACCTAGATGGCACTTGTCTGGTTTCAACGTCAGGCCTGCGGCCCGAATCTTGTGCAGAACCACCCCTACATGAACCAGGTGCTCCTCCCAAGACCCACTGTAGATCGCAATGTCATCCAGGTATGCACATGCAAAATCCTGAAAGCCATCGAGGAGCCGATCCACCATACATTGGAAGGTAGCCGGGGCATTTTTCATCCCGAATGGCATGACCTTAGACTGGTACAGGCCAAACGGGGTAACAAATGCCAACTTGGGGATAGCATCCTCGGCCAGGGGAATCTGCCAATAGCCCTTACACAGGTCTATTATAGTTAAATAACGTCCCCTGGCTATACGATCTAGCAATTCGTCTACCCTGGGCATTGGGTAGGCATCAGTGTTGGTCTTCTCATTGAGTCGCCTGTAGTCCACGCAGAACCGGATAGTTCCGTCTTTCTTAGGCACCAGGACTACAGGCGAGGCCCAAGGGCTGTCAGAGGGCTCAATGACTCCTAACTGAATCATCTCCTGTATCTCCTTCCGCATTCCTTCTCGGACTGCTTCAGGGATACGGTAGGGGGGCTGACGAAGGGGTGCTTGTCCAGGGGTCTCTACCTTATGCACAGCCAGGGTCGTGTAGCCCGGTTTTTGGGAGGAAGTCGCCTGTTTCTCCCACAGAAGCCGCTTAGCCTGTTCCTTCTTTGTGGGGCTTAACTGGTCCCCTAGCTGTACGAGGCTAATGAGGTCAGTCTGGGGGTCTCTCTCTAGTAAGTCAGGGAGGGGTAAACTTTCAGAGTCGTCCGCAGCAGGGGCACATACTGCAGCCATATCCTCCTGCCGTTCCTGATACTCCTTCAGCATGTTCACATGAAAGGTTCGCTGGATTCATCTGCACAGCTGGCAATAACATAGGTAGTATCACATACCTGGGCTAATAATTTATATGGGCCCTGCCAAGATGCCTGCATCTTGTTGGTCTTCACGGGCTTGAGCACTAAGACCTTCTGCCCAACCTGAAAGATACGCTGTCGGGCCCCCCGATCGTACCATCTCTTCTGTCTCCCCTGGGCTGCCTGGAGATTCTCCCTTACCATCAGAGACAGTTGCGCCATGCGGTCCCTGAGTTCCAGAACATAGGGCACTATGGGGGTCCCCTCCTGCTCTGTCTCTCCCTCCCAGTTTCCTCTAATGAGAGTGAGGGGTCCGCGGACCCTTTTCCCATAGAGTAACCCGAAGGGAGAGAACCCAGTAGATTCCTGGGGTACCTCTCTGTACGCAAATAACAGGTGAGGCAGGAATTTCTCCCAGTCTCTGCAAGCGTCCGAAAAAGTCCTCATCATTTGCTTGAGGGTCCCGTTAAAGCGCTCGCAGAGACCATTAGTCTGGGGATGGTAGGGTGAGCTCAGCAAGGGCTTAATATTGCATACCTTCCATAACTGCTGGGTGAGCACAGCGGTAAACTGGGTTCCCTGGTCAGAGAGAATCTCCTTAGGGAAACACACTCTAGTAAATATTTTAACCAGGGCATCAGCTACTGTCTCTGCTTCAATGTTGGACATAGCTACTGCCTCTGGGTAATGGGTGGCGTAGTCCACCATGGTGAGAATATACTTCTTCCCGGATGGACTAGGCCTGGCCAAGGGACCCACAATGTCAACGGCTATGCGGTAAAAGGGCTCCCCAATAATAGGCATGGACATAAGTCTGGCCTTAGGGTGGTCCCCCCGCTTACCTACCCGTTGACATGTGTCACACGTTTTGCAGTACTGTCGCACATCCTGATTAAAATTGGGCCAGAAGAAATTCTGTGTAATTCTATGGGCTGTGCGGCGGGACCCTAGATGTCCTGCTAGTGGTACATCATGCCCAATTCACAGAATCTCCAGCTGGTATTTCTTAGGTACCACCAGCTGTCATTTCTGTGAAGGGACTTTATTTCCCGGGGATGGCTTAGGGATCCTATACAGTCTATCCCCCACCCATTCATAAAGCTCCCCATCTATTCCCTTTTCCTGAGTATCTGCCTTAGCCCTATACTTGTGTAAGGTCGGGTCCTCCCGGGTTTCCCTCCCGAATGCTTCTGGGGTATCCCAACCTAGGGGAGCCTGATCTAAGGTACATGTCGGGGAAGATTGTCTTACCTGGGTCTCAGCAGCAAGCGGGCCGGTTCCAACGGTACGGGTCTGGGCACGGGTAGTCACTGGGTTGGCTTCAGCGGGGCCCATCGGGGCATAAGCAGAAACGAGGGGGCCAAATCATTCCCCAGTAGTACATCCACTGGCAAATCCTTCATCGCCCCCACATTCACATGTCCCGAACCAACCCCCCAGTCCAGGTGAACACGGGCCACGTGTAGCCGGAAAATAGTGCCTCCTACTACCCTTATGGCTACAGTGTCCCCGGTGTGTTGGCTCTCTGCGATGAGGTTCTTCCGTAGTAGGGTCATGGTGGCGCCAGTATCACGTAGGCCATTAGCTACCTTTCCATTAACCCGGACGGTCTGCCTGTGTTGCTGCCTGTTGTCCTGGTTATCTGCTTGTACTGGATCAGCCTCGTGCAGGACGCCCCAATGTTTTTCCTCCTCAACGCAGTGAGCCGCAGGCATTAATGTGCAGGGATTCCCCCCTGCTGGCTTTCTCCACGACTGGGACTGCCTGGCTGGATTCAACGGACAGTCTGGTTTTTGTGCCCTAGCTGTTTACACCTGAAACACCTGAGGGGTTGTGAGTAGTCCTGGGAGTTAAACCTGTGCTGCTAAGAATAAGCGGCCGCTGGAGGTGGTGCTGTAGGGTGGTACGACTGTGGTTGGTAGGCGCCAGCTGGAGGGGGTGCCCCTGATCGATAATCCACCCGAGCTGTTGTCTTGACCACAGGGTTATCCAGTTTGCTGGCATCTGTGTATTCGTCCGCCAGGTGAGCTGCTTCAGACAAGGTGAAAGGTTTTCTGTCCCGGACCCACTCTGACTTCTGGGGACAGCTTGTCAAAGAAGTGCTCCAGCAGGAACAGCTGCAGCACCTCTTCCCCGGATACTGCTTGGCATCCAGCGACCCAGTGTAGTAGTAGCATATGAGTCTCCAGTCTGCTTGCTCATCTCTCGGAACCGCCTCCGGTATGCTTCTGGTGTGACGGCATACCTGGCCAAAAGTGCTTCTTTTACAAGCCCATAGTTCATAATATCCTCATCTGGGATAGCCCTGAACGCTTCACTGGCCCGGCCGGACAATTTCCCAGACAAAATGGTAACCTATTGCTCTGTGGGCACCCGGTGTAGGGCACATTGCCGTTCAAAATCTGCAAGGTACCCATCAATCTCCCCTTCTGCTTCATTGAAATTTTTAAAAGCAGCAAAATGTAACTTTCTCCTTTCAGTTGGAGCTGTTGTGACTCCCGCTGCTGCAGCACCTCTTTGCTGTAGCCTATTTGCCTCCACAGCCGCTATAACTCGGTCTAATATCTCCGCTGTAGGGTTAGGGCCATAATGTCCCAGTCTTATGTTAACAGCCCAATCAAAACTTGCCTCTTTGGGTGTCCTGTCTGTTATGCTGGGTCTTTCGGCTATGTTGGTTCTTTCGGTTCTATCCATTTCGACTAGTTCTGCGATAATGTCCCTCTTCTTACGGTTGTTGGCCGGTCTGCCTTGGTTCTCCAGTAAGTCCTTGAGGGTAGAGCGCTTTAGCCGTTCATACTGTGCTTCCATTGTCCTGTGTCCTTTTGTAGCTGTCCTTCTGGGCTGTGAGAATGATCCCGCTGCTAGCCACCAGTGTAACGACACCCCGAGTATGAAAGGGGTTAAAGTCGTTTAGGACATTTCATACCCAAACACAAAGGCAGATACCGAACACTCCAATCAGCCGAACAAGGAACCCATACAAATAATCCACCCCAAAAACAAGGCACGGCTCTGTCTTCAGGTTTCAAACAGGAATGAATCTTTATTCAAAAAACATGTTATACAGGTCCCACTTCAAAACATTTCCCCCCCACCCTTGGAAAACAGGGCGGATTAAACTGTCCAATAACAATGGACACACAGGTCAGGTGTGCTTAACTTCTCATCAGTAAACAGTCTTAACAGGGGGGCTGCTGGAGGAATCCCCCTCCCTCTTTCCTCACAGCAATACACATCCTGTGATCCAAGGCAGACAAACACAATAGAACATTGGAACACAGCCACACCCCAAACCAGCACAGCAAACAGCACACACCACATAAACACACATTACACAGCATTGAGTCTCTGACCAGCACAGATCACAGAGGGGTTCCCATTCACCCCGTGCCTCTATTAGTGACTCCCGTCACAATCATGTCTCTTCCTGCAGTCCAGGATTGCTTTCACCTCAAACTCTGTCTCGTTGTCCACAATTACAGGTTCAGGTGGGCCGGTATTATGACCCGAAAAGGAATTGGGAATAGCAGGTTTCAGCAAGGATACGTGGAAGACTGGGTGAACTTTTAATGTATTGGGTAGATCCAGTTCATTAGTCACATCATTCATTTTCCTTTTGATTGGAAAGGGACCTATGAATTTGGGACCCAACTTCTTTGAGGGACAGGCCAACTTTAAGTTGAGGGTGGACAACCAAACTTGGTTGCCAGGTTCCAGAATGAGTTCTCCACGCTTCTTCCTATCGCACATCCTTTTATTATATTCTTGGGTTTTAGCCATGGTTTCGCGTAATAATTTATTATTGGTGATAAAGAAGTCCATTGTTTCAGAAGCTGCAGGAATAGAGCACTCGGGTAAGGTTTCAGGCAGGAATGATGGGTGAAAGCCATAATTGGCGAAGAATGGTGTCTGTTTAATAGCTGAGTGCACAGAGTTGTTGTATGCAAACTCAGCAATAGGCAGAAGAGAGACCCAATCGTTCTGTGAGAAGGTGGAAAAGCATCGGAGGTATTGCTTCAGGGTTTGGTTAGTTCTCTCTGTCTGCCCGTTTGTCTGGGGGTGATAGGCAGATGAGAACGCCAACTCAATTTCAAGTGACCCACAGAGAGCCTTCCAGAACCTGGAAGTGAACTGCACACCTCTATCGGAGACTATACTTGATGGTACTCCATGTAATTTTACGATTTCTCTGACAAAAATTTTTGCAGTTTCCATGGCAGAAGGTGTACCTTTCATGGGTAAAAAATGAGCCATCTTAGACAGTCTATCTACAATGACAAAAATGGTGGAAAAACCCTCTGCCAGGGGGTGTTCTACGATGAAGTCTATCGCAATCATTTTCCAGGGTCTTTCTGGAACGGGCAGAGGTTTTAGTAAACCCCAAGCCTTTGTCCGACTATTCTTGCTCCGAGCACAGGTGGTGCAAGACTCCACATAACTTTTACAATCCTTTGCCAGTTGGGGCCACCAAAATGTACATTGCACCAGCTCTGTCATTTTCAGTACGCCAAAATGCCCCGCTAACTTATAATCATGGCAAAGTTCCAGTACTGCCACTCTTAGACTCTCTGGGACCAAGATCTTGTCTTTGTACTGGAACAACCCATTTTGCAAGCTTACGTCGACTTCCCTAGGTGGGGACAGATTCCTGGAGGCCTGTTTAATTTGGGATATGATATCCCCCTGTAGCAATAGAAAATTTCTAGCAGGAAGGATGGTGTCAGAAGGTAAAGGTTCCCCGGAATCCTGAAACATGTGGGATAATGCGTCCAACTTAGTGTTCTTGGAGCCAGGTCTGTACGTGATGTGAAACTGGAACCTAGAGAAGAACAGAGTCCACCTTGCCTGCCGAGGTCTCAGTCTCTTGGCTGTTCTCAAGTATTCAAGGTTCTTATGGTCGGTATAGACCAAAATGGGTTGTGCAGCACCCTCTAGGAGATAACGCCACTCTTCCAATGTGGCCTTAATAGCTAGAAGCTCTCTGTCTCCAACGTCGTAGTTCCTTTCCGCAGTGGAGAGTTTCCGAGAAAAAAAAGCCACTGGATAAAGCAGAGACTTGGCACCTTGCCGCTGAGAGAGTATTACCCCCCACTGCAACCTCTGAAGCGTCCACTTCAAGGACGAAAGGTAAGGCAGGGTTTGGATGCTTCAGGAAGGAGGCGGAGATGAACAACTTTTTAAGTTTGTCAAAGGCAGATTGCGCCTCGGTAGACCAACAGAAACGGTTCCCTTGCTTGGTTATTTCGGTAATTGGTGTAATAATTGCAGAGAAGCCTTTAATAAATTTGCCATAAAAGTTGGCGAAGCCAATGAAGCGTTGGACCCCTTTTTTATCGGAGGGAGCGGGCCAGTCAAGGATAGCTGCCACTTTTTGCGGATCCATTTTAATGCCATCACTAGAAATGATTAGGCCGAGGAACTGCATGCATTGGCGTTCAAATTTGCACTTTTCTAATTTGGCATAAAGTTCATGCTGCCTGACCCGGGTTAGTACATTTCGGACATGCCTGCGATGTTCGATGACTGAGGAGGAGAAGATCAAATTATCATCTAGATATACTATAACGTATAAGTCCAGGAGGTCACGGAAAATATCATTAATGAAGTGCTGAAACATTGCAGGTGCGTTGCACAGACCAAAGGGCATAACAAGATATTTGAAGTGCCTGAACCGGGTACGAAAGGCAGTTTTCCATTCATCTCCCTCTCTGATGCGGATTAGGTTATAGGCCCCACGGAGATCGAGTTTAGTGAAGATTGTTGCTGAACCCAGTCTTTGGAAGAGTTCAGGTACCAGAGGTAAGGGATAGCGATTCTTGATAGTAATTTTGTTTAACTCTCTATAGTCGATACAAGGCCGAAGGGAGTGGTCCTTCTTTTCCACAAAGAAAATGCCGGCCCCGGCCGGTGATGTGGAAGGATGGATGAATCCTCGCCTTAAGTTCTCGTCAATATAGGTCTTGAGAGTACCCAGCTCCTGCTCTGTTAACGGGAAAATTTGTCCAAAAGGAACTTCAGACCCAGGCAAAAGTTCTATCGGGCAATCATAAGGTCTGTGAGGAGGAAGGGTTTCCGCCCCCTTTTTACTGAAGACATCAAGAAAATCCTGATACGGAGTGGGAATCGCTTGCTGCGATTCGGTGTCCACGTCCAGACACATGAGTTGAGAAGAATCAGTAGGAGTGCTGGGCAAACAGTATTGCTGACAATAGTGGGAGCAGAACTTAATTTCCCCGGACACCCAATCAATATTAGGGTTATGGGCTTGCCACGGCATTCCCAAAATAATTGGAAAAAGTGGAGAAGCAATCACATCAAAACGAAGGAATTCTCGATGGTGAGTACCCATGATGGCCAACAGAGGAATAGTCCCCTGGGTGACGGGACCAGAGCTGAGAGTGGAACCATCAGCGAGATGGACCGCAAGTCCCTGTGATTTTGCTTGGAGAGGAATGCAGTGGTTAGTGGCAAAGTTTAGGTCTATAAAACAGCTACAAGCTCTGGAGTCAATTATGACCGAGACTGTAAGATCCTGTCCTGGAAGCTGTAGAACAATGGGGAGAGCAAAATGATTAGCAGGATTACACATGACAGGAGCACACTTAGTAGAGGCTGAAAAAGACTTACATATCTTGTTAGGGCAAGATCTCACGTAGTGACCTGACTCTCCGCAGTACATGCATAGGTTGTTGACCCGTCGACGCTGTCACTCTTCAGATGTGAGGGATGGTCGGAGAAGGCCAAGCTGCATTGGCTCAGGGGCATCAAGGACCGAAGTAGGTGGCACACGAGGGCTTGGGCCGACAGAGCTGGTGGCACTAGGGACCTTTGGGAGGACCCAGGTAGGACGGAACTGACTGGTGGTTCTTTCAGAGTGACGCTCTCTGAGGCGCCGGTCTATCTGAACGGACAGGTTGATAAGGTCCTCCAATGTTTGTGATACTCCAACCTGCGTCAACTCATTCTTAATCAGATCGGAAAGACCCATGCGAAATTGGTAATGCAGAGCCGCGTCGTTCCAATCCGTGTCTGAACTCCAACACCTGAATTCCAGGACGTAATCTTCCGCGGGTCTACGCCATTGTTGTAGAGCATGCAAAGTGGACTCAGCGGTGGCTTTCAACTGGGGGTCCTCATACAATTGGGAGCCCACCTTCGTTGCTTCCAAGGAGAAGGTTTGTGGTAACAGAGCAAAGTATAATTCACAGGCATTGCGGAAGGATCGATATTTGCTACGATCACGGAAAATCTGTCGGGTGTAGGAACCCTTGGCTCAGGAGGAAGCATGACCATAGAGGGAGGAGATGAGAGTCCAGTAGCAGAAGCAGCTAGAGGGCTAACAGGTGAGGAGAGCACCTGGACTCTTTCTTCCAGCCTAGTGTAGCCTTCCTGAAGGCTCTTTACAGCTTGAGTGAGACCTGTCAGGTGTCTGCATAGCTCCTCCATGGGAGAGGATCCCTGCTTGGGCTCGGACATGGCTGTCTGATACTGTCAGACTTACATGTACCTGACTGAAAAACCCGGTATAGCAGGGGAGGCCTCCCGTAAGTATCTGGTTCCCAGCCCCTGGTAGTGTAAACAGAAGGCACAGGAGCGTAGAGTGGTAAGAGAGCCTGGCAGGTGACTTGCGGAGGTAAGACCCAGGATCCTGATGTATATGGTCTGGAAGTCCTAGAAAGTAAGGGTCAAGGCAGCTGGTGCAGAGCAGGAGCAAAGTGGGCTGGTCCGGTCACAGGCAGAGTTGGCAACAAACGGTAAGCGAGGTACAGAGGAGCAGGCAGGCTCAAAGTCTGGGTCACAGGCAGGGTTGGCAGCAGGCGGGCAGCGTGGTACAAAGGAGTAGGCAGAGTCGTAGTCAAGGAAAGCCGTGGTCAGGTGCAGGCGGATAACAAGAGGAGTCCAAAGGCAGGCCGGGGTCACTTAGGCGATCAAACAGGCAAACAGGAAGCAAACAGGAAGCAAACAGGAAACAGGAAGTCAGGAACTGGGAGCTGCAGATCGGACAGCACCGAGCAGAAGATTCCAGCAGACTAAACTGAACTCCTCTGACATAGTATATCAATTTTCTTGTTGTTTCCGGCCACGAACACAGAGCCGCGAGTGCAAGTCAGGCATGTGCAATGACGTCAGCATCCTTGCCCCCCCTAAGTGTTTCATCATACGACGTCTTCATGGAGCAGAATGACGTCTGATGTCACCGCGCCATAGTTATAATGGGCAACTTTCCAATGTACACCTGTATTTGTGTTTGAACATCAAATTCGCTTTAAAACTAGTAAAATATGCTAAATATACATTGTGCACACTTCTCCTTTAACCACCTCATGCCCATCAGTTTCGCCTATCAATGCCCATCAGATCCCACCAGTGCCACCCATGAGTGCCCATCAGTGCTGCCTACCAGTGCCCATCAGTGTCGCCTATCAGTGCCCATCGTCAGTGCCCATCAGTGCCACCTGATTGGTGCCGCCTTATCAGTGCCCGTCAGTCCCGCCTTATCAGTGCTAGGGATGAGCAAACACCCCCCGGTTCAGTTCGCAGCAGAACTTGCGAACAGGCAAAAAATTTGTTCAAACACGCGAACACCATTAAAGTCTATGGGACACAAACATGAATAATCAAAAGTGCTCATTTTAAAGGCTTATATGCAAGTTATTGTCATAAAAAGTGTTTGGGGACCTGGGTCCTGCCCCAGGGGACATGTATCAATGCAAAAAGAATTTTTTTTGTTTTTTCAGGAGCAGTGATTTTAATAATGCTTAAAGTGAAACAATAAAAGTGTAATATTCCTTTAAATTTCGTACCTGGGGGGTGTCTATAGTATGCCTGTAAAGGGGCGCATGTTTCCCGTGTTTGGAACAGTCTGACAGCAAATGACATTTCAAAGGAAAAAAAGTCATTTAAAACTATTCGCGGCTATTAATGAATTGTCGGTCCGACAATACACATAAAAGTTGGGGGTCCCCCTAAATTCCATACCAGGCCCTTCTTCTTCATCTTCTACTTCCACCGCTCTTCTCGTCCCGCATCTTCCTCCAGGCTTCTTCTCCGCTCCATCCGCACAATTCCGCCTCAGTGGGAGTCTTCAGCCGTGCCATTTTTAAAAAAAAATTTGGCACAGGTTCCCCTTAATATCCATACCAGACCTGAAGGGCCTGGTATGGAATTTAGGGGGACCCCCACACCATTTTTTTTTTAACTTTGGTTCGGGGTTCCCCTGTGGGGAAATCCCATGCCATTTTTATCAATGAACTTTTATGTGTATTGTCGGACCGACAGTTCATTATAGCCGCAAGTAGTTTTAAATGACTTTTTTTCCTATGAAATGTCATTTTGCTGTCAGACTGTTCTAAACACGGGAAATGCGCCCCTTTACAGGCATAATATAGACACCCCCCAGGTACAGAATTTAAAGGGATATTACACTTTTATTGTTTCACTTTAAGCTTTATTAAAATCACTGCTCCCGAAAAAATGTCCGTTTTTAAAAATTATTTTTGCATTGATACATGTCCCCTGGGGCAGGACCCAGGTCCCCAAACACTTATTACAATACCATGCAAATAAGCCTTTAAAATTAGCACTTTTGATTTCTCCCATAGACTTTTAATGGGTGTTCCGCGGCTTTCAAATTTGCAACGAACACCACAAATTGTTTGCTTATCAGCGAACTGGCGAACAGCCGATGTTCGAGTCGAACATGAGTTTGACTCAAACTCGAAGCTCATCCCTAATCAGTGCCCATCAGTGAAGGAGAAAATGTACTTATTTAAAAAATTTTATTACAGAAACAAAAGAAAAACTTTTTTTTTTTCAAAATTTTAGGTCTTTTTTTTTGTTTAAAAAATAAAAAAGCTGAGGTTACCAAATACCACCAAAAGAAAGCTCTATTTGTGGGAACAAAATGATAAAAATTCTGTTTGGGTACAGTGTAGCATGACCGCACAATTGTCACTTAAACAGGGACAGCGCTGAAAGCTGAAAATTGGCTTGGGCAGGAAGGGGGTGTAAGTGCCTGTTATTGATGTGGTTAAATAATGGAGATATTGTACATTTTTTTGTTTCAATATTGTTTATTGTTGTTTTCATAGTTAAACAAAGTACAAAAGATACATTGGTATACGCATCATCTAATATACATCCTTATATTATCATTTAGGTAATTTTGCAGTTAATCAAAGTCATTTGGGCCAAATAGACCAACAGTTGTCAAACATTTTACAGTTCATAGAATTAATAGCTATGAGACGTTCAAAGGTATAGTTTCTGTGTACTGCTGTAACAATGTCAGATATGTTTATGGCTTTGCTGGATTTCCAGTTGCGCAAAATCAGTAAGCGTGTTTCTAGGAGTATGTGAGTTATGACTGGTCTGAAGGTGTTCTAGAATTTGTCTATGTTTAAGTGTAGATGTGCTAGAGCTGGGTCTGGCTTTGTATTTATTCCTGTTAGAGAGGAGATTAATTCGAATACCTGGTTCCAAAGACTTATTATACTTGGGCATTGCCAAAACATATGTAGCAGGTTTCCTATGTGGCCACATTCTCTCCAGCATTTCGGTGACGTTCCTGAAAAGTAGGCAGCTATTCTATGGGGTGTAATGCCATCTATTAGCCATTTTAATTAGAAGTTCCCAATGTTTAACACAATGAGAGGCTGTGTGGGTTTCTCTAAAGGTGTGTAACCATTGTTCATCAGAGAAAGTGGTACCTAGGTCTAGTTCCCATTTTTTCATTGCTATGGTTTTTGTGAACTGTAGTTTATCTCGTATAAAAGAAGATAGAAGACTATAAGAAGACTATAAAAGAATGATATACCCTTTGTGTCTTGTTTGGCTGTGGAGTAAAATTGCCATACCTTACCCGGAAGGGATATAGTTGGGGGAGTTTGTAATTTAAGGAAATGGGTAATTCTCAGGCACGTGAAACGTTTGTCGTTCGTAAGGTGATATTGTGCCATAATTTTGGTCACATTGTACATTTTTTAATATGGTGTATAATACATGAATAAATGAGAATAAGCATGTGTGTATTATATAGATTAGCCTGCTTAATGCTTATTTAGCATATTTTTCTAGTTTTAAAGTGAATTTGATGCTCAAACACAAATGAGGATGTACATAGGGCAGTTGTCCATTATAAATATGGCTCTGTGACATCAGACATCCTTCCGCTCCATGAAGACATTGCATGATGAATCACTTAGGAAGGGGCAAGGACACCGACGTCATTGCACTTGCCTGACTCGCACTCACAGCTCTGTGTTTGTGGCCGCAGGTGACAGACAAATAGATATACCACAAGCATCATTACCCTAATGTCAGGGGGAGACACTAAAAACATGTGAGTGGATTACCTTTATTTTAATGAAAGTCTAGTTGTTTTTAAACTGTTTTATGTTATGAAGGCCTTTATACTTCAATGCTTGATCGAGATATGCCTGAGTGGACCTGCATGTGAGGAACGATACTGAGTACTTGAATGGTGGAGATTTATTTCTGTGGGTGTGTGGCTCTGGGTGTGTTGCAAAGCACATTATCTGCTTTATAACTTGATCAGCCATTACATCTGGTGAGTCCGTTTAGTGTGGCTGATAATGGACTCACACTGGGTTATATATAGAGCCATTTGGAATGTCATTTGTTGGAAAATATTTTTGTTTCAATAATGTTTATTGAAGTTATCATATATAAGGTGAGACATACAGTACATAGGCATATTGTATACTTTTCAAGGAAAGCAGACATTTAAAACAAAAACAAAAGAAAACAGGACACAAAATATGCTGTGTCAACAAGAGATGGTGCAGTTGAACATTTGAATTAAGTACTCCATATCAAGGAGGGGCTACATTGAGCTACTCACGCACAAGTATAGGGGCAGGTAAGAAAGGGGAGTAAAGTATTACAGATAGGATTGAGCATTGTATTTGTACCACATGCTCTCCCTTCAGCAGAGGTGAGCATGCGTACATAGCAGATCTGAGTGTGGGTTAGTGCTAATACATCTTTGATAGCAGGGGGATCATGGGATTTCCATTGTCTGGCTACTGTTAGTCTGGCCACAAGTAAAACATGAATAAGTAGTTTGTGGAGGTGGGGAGGAAAGTTCACTATTCCCAGATTTAGTAATGCTAAGTGTGGGGGTTAGGGAGCAGGGCTTATGCAGGATTTCGCTAAGTAGTTGAGAGATCGTGGACCAAAAGGTAGTTCATTTAGGGCACCCCCAATATATGTGCAAAAGACTACCTATTCCTCCGAAACCTCTCCAGCATTTAGATGAGGTTGTGGGTTCCCATGTGTGGCTATGGGCTGGGGTTAGATACCATTGCAAAGATTTCTTATGAGATAATGCTCTTAAGCTGGTGGAGTGGGTAGCTTTAAAGGTGGCACCTAGGGCTGCTACCCATTAAGATTCTGTAAAAGTTTGGCCCAGGTCTACTTCCCATTTGGCCAAGGGGGAAGTTTTTGGAAATCAGATTTGTTTTGCAATAAAGTGTAGAACAGTGTGATACCTTTCCAGCTATTTTTGCTGTTTGGTAAGTATTGCCAGGCTATTCTAGGAAGTGGGTTGAATAAATGAGATAATGCTCATAAGCTGTTGGAGTGGGTAGCTTTAAAGGTGGCACCTAAGGCTGCTACCCATTAAGATTCTGTAAAAGTTTGGCCCAGGTCTACTTCCCATTTGGCCAAGGGGGAAGTTTTTGGAAATCAGATTTGTTTTGCAATAAAGTGTAGAACAGTGTGATACCTTTCCAGCTATTTTTGCTGTTTGGTAAGTATTGCCAGGCTATTCTAGGAAGTGGGTTGAATAAATGGGTATTATGTAGCAGACAGTGGGTCATCTGCAGGTACGTGTAGTGTTCTGAGGTGGATAAGGCAAACTTGGCTTGCAACCTGGTGAAGGGTTTAAGAAGATTGTGTGTATATAAGTCGGTCATATGAGTGATACATTTCAGCAACCATGGTTGGAGAGAGAGGCTTTGGATTAGCTGGTAGAGCAATGTAAGTGGAAGTGAGGGTTTGCCAGGGTTAGGCTCCTCCGGGACATTGTGGCATAAGTGATAATATGCCGCTGTTGAGGCTAGTATAGTAGGAGACAAATACAAGTTACGTGACTTGGGAGAGGGTTGACCGTGTAGCCAAAAAATTAGGTCATATTCCGCTACTTGAGACAATTCTATGGGTTATGGTGATCTGGTAGGAACCAAGCTATGATTTGTGTCAAAATAGTAACTAGGTGATAGCCTTTGACATCTACAAAACCTGTGCTGCATACTCTTCGGAGTTTGGTTTGTGTGGAGCTGGAGCTGGAGCAACAAGGTCTGCCTCGCCAGATAAAGTGACCTAGGGTAGATTGTAAAGGTTTGAAGAAGGATGTTGAAACAGGGATAGGAAGTGTTTTAAATATGTAAAGCAGTTGGGGAAGTTTCAATAATTTAAATGTGGTTAGTCTTCCAGACCACGATAGTGAGGTTTTTGCCAGGGCATCCATGTGGGGGGATTCCTAGATTCAATATGGAAGACTTGGAAGCATTGACTGTAGTAAGTGTGAGGGGGTTAGCTCGGCAGTGGGTGTGTGTGACCCCCTGGATGGGTTCAACACACAAAATCAGGCACAGCAGACAGCGCTGCAGGTGAAAAAAAACAAAACAAAGGTGTGGTTTATTTATGCTATATGCAGTGAAAAATATAACAGCAAAACAAAAAGAAACATGAAAAGAAATCCTGGTCAGTTTGACTGCTTACTACACACGTAGATTCCCTATCTAACAACTGGGTGCAGCCTTGAGCTGCCCCAGTCCCTATCTCTCTTTTAGAAGTTTGCCACACAGGCGTTAACTCACTGCACAGGACAGATACCACACTCCCCAGTCTACGCACACAGCACTGGTTCCAGGATTGAGCATCTCCCTAAGCTTTCTGGGTTTTTTTGTATAGGTCTTAATGAGCCCATTTACTTCAGCTGGGCTCATTAAATCTTCTCCTGCAGGACTCCCAGCACTCCCCCTGGTGGTATAAGTCAACATAAAGCCTGAACCTAGGGCATACATATTTTCCATCCTGGATGCAACCAGGTGATTTTACCTGCCTGCTGTCACGTAAGATATGAGACTAAAGTCTGATAAATCTTTTTGATCAAGACCAGGGAAGGAGCCAGATACACGACCATAGGGATAATATCGTCCGCAAATAGATTCATTTTGTGATTGGTGGAGCCAATGGTTAAGCCTGAGATATTTTTGTTTGCTCTGATGGTTTCTGCTATGGGTTCCATTATTACTTTGAAAAGAAGAGGGGAGAGGACTGCACTGTACTGTTAGAGATATTAATGCTTTAGAGAGCATTTCTGAATTGTAGACTTGGGCGGATGGATGGGAGTATAGGGCGTTAATAGCAGAGCAAATGTGACCATGGAAACCAAATTTCTGCAGGGTTTTGGAAAGGTGGCCCCTATCAAAATGCCTTTTTAGCATCTAATGAAAGCAGCAGAGAAGGCATCTGATATTTTTGGGCACAGTGGATGATATTATTCATGCGCTGGGTGGTGTCGAATGTTTGTCAGCCTTTGGTAAAAGCAGATTGGTCAGGGTGGGCTAAATTTGGTAGAATATCGATTAGACGTTTGTCTATAATCTTGGTGCATAATTTGAGGTCTTGGAGGGAGATGGGTCTAAAATGTTGGGGGGGTAGGCTTCTTCCCTGGTTTTGGTAAGGTTACAATTAAGGCATTTAGCATTTTGTTCAGGAAAGAGGACGAGGAGTCAGCAGCATTTAAAAATTGAGATAAAGGATTTAGTAGAATATCCTTGTACTGTTTGAAGTATTTCCTACAAAGTCATCAGGGCCTGTGGATTTAATGTTTGATAAGGTTTCTATTGATTTCTTAATCTCCAAATCATGAAAGGGTAGATTGAGGTTATCCAATTGAGCTTGGGTAAGGAATGGTAAGTTGATGGCTTTGAGAAAAGCTTGTATATTATCAGGGTCTGGAACTGGAGAGGAGGGGTCATCCTTTAGGTTGTAAAGGGTATAGTAAGCACTAAATGCTTCTGCAATATCTTGTGGGTTAGTTAGATGCTTCTTTGTAGTTGGATGAAACAAAAAAGGAATATGAGATTTTTGGCCTTTCACTTACAAGGACAGGGGTTTACCTGCTCTGTTGCAGGATGCATAAAAATACATTTTTAAACATTTTTGTTGTTTTTCAAATTTTTCTAGAAGGAGTGCTCTAAGTTCCAGCCTGAGGTTGCCTAGTTTGGATTTTAGTTTCGGATGGAGTTGGTGCTTATTTTGGGAATCAGTAGCTTGAAAATCAACAATTTTTCAATACACTGCGCCCTCTCCCTCTTCATCCTAGCTCCAAGTTGAATGAAAAGGCCTCGCATAAATGATTTGTGTGTGGCCCATAGAATGACTGGGTCAGTTGATGGGGCCGAGTTGATGGTGAAAAATTCTTCAAGGTGTCTGCAAAGTATTTCCGAATAGTGGGACGATTGAAGAAGGTGGGTGTTCATTCTCCATACAAAAACAGGATTTGAGAATGGAGTGTCCTTGATAGTTACACAGATTGGTGCATGACCTAACCATGTGGTAAGCAGAATGTCTGATGTTGACATTTTTTGCAAGGTCTACTTGCCAAGAAAAGAATGATCCAAGATTAGATGTTATGGCACATGGACAGGAAGTTGTAGTTGTGGTCTGTGGCATGTTGGCATGGCCATACATCATAAAGCTGAGATTCTTGATGGAAAGTCTTTAAAGATTGACTATTTATTTTGGATGGTGATATGACTGATTTCTGATTGGGACTCTAAAACAAAGTTAATACTGCAGCTGCAGGAACAGATTCACAGGACTCAATCACTGTGTTTAAAATGTCCGTTCAGTGAAAAATTTATTATTACATGTTATTTTATACATAGATAAGAAAGGGGTGGTGTGAGGTGTTATTAAAAGCTAACAAATAGAAATATGTTATTAAAAGCTAACAAATAGAAATATATTATTAAAAACTAGCGAATAGAACAATTGCAAAAGTAAAACCTTGGAAAGGGAGGGGGGAGTAGAGAGCGTTTAGTAGGAGAAGTGTCTGTGTGTTAGGTGAAGGTTACAGAACACATTTTAACAGTGAGAACAAAATGGAGTCTCTTGTGCTTAAATGAACAGTACAATGAATGTCCATGTCATTTCCCCCCTTTTGTTTATTTGACACCATTCTTCTCCGCGTTACATTCAGCCGATTGCTGGTAACTCCTGTTACATTGGCGCAGAGAGAAGGCGTCCTGTTCAGCTCTCTCCTAGCTTTCTCACAATAATGGGTTCATCAGGGCTGGTGGTACATTTGTTGGTACAGCGGGTAGTCACACAGAGGCATAGCCTGATGAGGAAGTAAATAACAAACATGAGAAATAGGAACATTACAATGTAAGCGCCTAGTTTCTGTAACCATGTTGCTATGCCATATAAAAAATCACCAAAACCTCCTAAACCCTGAAAGGGGTTTCATTCATCTTTAGCAATATCTCTGGCCTTATTCTGTAGTTCTCTTATCTTAGCAAGATGCCCTTTAATAATGTCCTCATTATCAGAAATGTATATACAACAGTGCGAAATATCTTACACATCCCACCTTGAGCTGCAGTGAGATAATTTAGCGTTAATCTGTGCTCTAATACTACTTTTTTAAGCTGAGCCATTTATTCTGGTCCTGTTTAGATCAGTGAAATTGAGAGGCATTGCTATCATGGGTATTGTTCCTGTATGGGGATGTAAGTGAGAACACACCCAGCAGTTACTAGCGTTGCTATGGGTTGCATACAATTTTAACATTTGGATGAAAGGGTTATTTTTCCATGTCTCAGTTCTCACAAACAACAAAAAGAAAAGAAACATCATCTTTTTTCAAAGGATATCATCACTTCAGGATTTTCTTGCAGTGACTGGCGTGAATCCAGGTGGGCTTTCCTTCCAACTTGACAGCAGAACCGGTTGTCAAAAGCACCAAATGTGGTCCATCAAATTTTGGTTCTAGTGGCTTTCTGACGTGTCGCTTGACCACCACCCAGTCACCTGGTTGGATTCTGTGAATACCTGAAACAGAATCTGGGTCGGGGATAGATTTATAAACACCTTCATGTATTTTATTCAATGTTGTTTGCAAAATCTGAACATATTCTAACAGATTAGAGTGAGAAGCCTGCAACTGTTGGGGAAAATATAGCCCTGTTTTTGGTGGCCCTCCCAATAAAATCTCATAGGGGGACAGCCCATGTGGTTGTTTAGGGGTAGTTCGTACAGAATATAGGGCTAATGGCAAAGCTTCCACCCATCCTTTTCCTGTATCCGCTTTAATTTTTGCACATCTGTTTTTCAAAATTCCATTAAGTCTCTCAACTTTACCACTACTTTGTGGATGATAAGGTGTATGGAAAGCTTGCTGTATGTGAAGGGCTTCCATTACCTCTTTCATTACTTCCCCAGTAAAATGGGTTCCTCTGTCACTCTCAATAGTTTCAGGAACTCCATATCTACAAACTATTTCATTCAAAATTTTCTTTGCTGTTGTTTTTGCATTTGCTTTGGCTACTGGCCAGCTCTCGGGCCAACCTGAGAACATGTCAACACACACTAAAGCAAACTCATAGGTGCATATTCTGGGCATCTGAAATGAGTCTATTTGAATTATTTGGAAAGGGAAATCTGCCTTTGGAGAATGCCTTTGGGGAACATGAACAGGTCTCCCTGCATTGTACAGAGCACAAGTGAGACATGAAGCACAAAACCTGGCTGCAAATGTACTAAATCCAGGTGCTATCCAATAGCAGTCAGTAAGTGCCACCATCGCGCCCTTAGCAAGATGACTGACGCCATGTGCCAGCTGTGCTAAAACTGGGTACAAACTCCTGGGTAGACACCACCTGTTGTCAGCGCTCCACAGACCCTGCTGATTTTGGGTAGCATTACATTTGATCCACTTATCCTTCTCTTCATCAGGGGCCTGGTTCTGCAACTGAATTAGAGTTTCTACATCCCACTGCTCTTGATGAGGGGAATCTGTCCCCGCTACCTGGGCGACCCCTACAGTGGGTGTGACTCCAAATGCCATAAGGGCAGCATCCTTTGCCGCTTGGTCCGCTAAAGCATTTCCTCTGGCTGTCATGTCACTTCCCCTTGCATGCCCTTTTACCTTCAAGATGGCAACTTCTGCTGGTTTCTGAAAGGCCTCAAATAGTCGCTCTATGAGTTTTGCATGTCTCACTGGCTTCCCTGCACTAGTCAGAAAGTTCAGTGCTTTCCAGATAGGCCCAAAATTGTGAGCTATTCCAAACGCATATCTGCTGTCAGTGTAAACATTTCCCCTTTGATTCTCTTGGGGATGACATGCTTTGACTACAGCATACAACTCCGCTTCCTGTGCTGACATCTGGGGTTTCAATGCTTCCTGATGTAAAATGGTGTCTGTAGTGGTTACAGTAAACCCTGTGTGTGGCTGACCATCATCAGTGTAAAATCTGGAACCATCTACGAATAAGTGTGTGTCACAATCTGATAAGGGCTCATCTTTTGCTGGTGTGACAGAGGCCCTTTCTACCTCCATAAGAGCCATACAATCATGAGAAAAACTCTCAGGTTCTACATCAGTACCATTTGTTGCATCTTCCTCATCAATTATAGGAAGAAGAGTAGCCGGATTTAAAGTAACACATCGTTTGATTGTTAAATTCGATGGAGCAAAAAGAGCAGACTGGTACTTGTCAAATCTACTGGCAGACACATGTCTAGTATTTATTTGATTCATGATTTCCTGTACTGCATGTGGCACATACAGGATCAGAGCAGAATCTAGTACAAGCTCTGTTACTTTGTCTAGCAGCAAAATGCAGGCTGCTATGGCTCGCATACAACTGGGGGAGCCTTTGATGACAGGGTCTAATGAGGCTGATACATACATCACAGGCCTCTGTTTGTCTCCATGTAGCTGGGTGAGTACACCTGCAGCAAATCCATTGACTTCATGACAGAACAACAAGAAAGTCTTAGTATAGTCAGGAAGTCCAATGGCGGGAGCTTCAGACAAAATTTTAATAAGCTCCTTCATCTGCAATTCATTGTCCCATGTGAGTTTGAAAGGGTTTCTAGTGGTAGCCTCATATAGAGGAGCCATAAGTTCTGATGCATTTGGAATCCAGTCCCTACAATATCCCACTAACCCCAGGAAGGCACGTAGTTGCTGGACATTTCTTGGCTTTTCAAAGTTTTGTAGAGTTTTAACTCGATCTGGGGTTAGGTGACGGATTCCATGTGAAATGCAGTGACCCAGGAAGATCACTTTCTCTTGGCAGTATTGTAGCTTATCTTTGCTAACTTTGTTGTTACTGTTATAGAGAAACAGGAGAAGGCTTACTGTTTCTCTGCTACAAATGTCCTTTGTATCAGAACAAATAAGCAAATCGTCTATGTACTGAAGCAAAACAGTGTTTGGGTGTGAGGGGGACCATTGGTCCAATACTTGCTTTAACGCAGTATTATATTCAGAGGGGCTACTCACACAGCCTTGGGGCAATCTTGTCCATGCTAACTTTTGGGCATCATGAGTAAATGAAAAAAGGTGCCAGCAATCTGGGTGCAGGGGCACCGAAAAGAAAGCATTTGCAAGATCAATCACTGTAAAGCAGGTGCTGGAGGCAGGTATTCCACTTAGTAAAGTGCGGGGGTTGGGCACGATCGGGGTATCTGCCTCTATTATATTGTTAATGGCTCTCAAATCATGCACCATGCGATATGTCACCTGCCCACCCTTCTTGTCTGGCTTCTTTGCAATTGGGAACAGGGGTGTATTGACCTGGGACTTAATTGGTACAACAACCCCTGCTGCTTTCAGTTGAGTGATTTGATCCTTTATCCCCTCAGTCTGAGCAATACTCAGTGGGTCCTGTTTAATCTGTGGGAGATGGGCTCCTGGTTTAATTTTTATCATGACTGGGGTGCAATTCAGCAGACCTACATCATATTTACTGGTGGCCCATAATTCAGTGGGAATCACTTTCAATTCTGGTGGAAATGGCAGAGTGGAGTCTTGGATTAAAAATACTCCACAGGCAGAATTCAAAACTTCTCCTGATAGACTACTGACCACTTGGACTCCTGTAGGAGTGTAGTCTATGTTTGCTAAAATTTGGTTCAAAATGTCAGCTCCCAAAAGATTGGTAGGAACTGTGTCTGAAACTAACACTTTAGTGACAATTTCTGTTTGCTGTCCTAGCCTGAGTTTAAGTGGCTTGGACTCAACCAAATCAGTAGAGGTCCCGGTTAGGCCAACACCAGAGATAACATTTGTAGATAATAATCCTGGAGGTAAGTCCTCTATATTAAAAACACTTCGGCTTGCACCAGTATCAATTAAACAGGTTAATTCTGTTTCTCCTCCAGGATAGGGGAGTTCTTGTAAAAATACTTTTACTCTGGCCTCGGGACCATTGTCTCCCCTATTTAACATGATTGATACTGGCATGCCATTTTCCTATGCCTGATCCACTGCTTTTGGCAGAGAACTGGGATCAGCATGAGGTGCCTCTAAGCTCTTTTCTAGTCTACGGTCAGGAAGATGGCAGAATTTGGCTATGTGTCCTTCCCCATCACAATTGTAGCATATAATTGGTCCCCGATTGCCATGATTTCTAAAATTGCCTTTGCCTCTTCCTCTTCCTTTTCCTCTCTGCTTCCCCATGTACATTACCTTGGGTTTGCTGTCTTTTTGGTTAATCCTGTTTTCTATGGATAACAGGATAGGCAGGACGTCTCGAATAGACATATTGCCTGCCTCAGGCCTTGCTGTGAACAACTTTTCTTTCAACTGGGGTATTAAACCATCAAGAAACCTTTGTTTCACCAGTTGTGTAGATGGACTTGCAGTTTCTCCAGCCTTCTCTTCCTCTATTTTAATGCCTGCTTCCTCAGCCATATCACTTAACCGCCTCCAATAAGCCCCTGCTGCTTCCTCTTTCCCTTGCTTAGCATTCATAAATTCAGCATGTCTGGTTTGTCCATATATTTGGGGCAATTTTTCCTTCAATTTCTCACAAACCTCCCGTCCACTAACCATCTTACCTAGATTTTTGACGTCTACACCACATTCTTTAAGTATATAGCCAGACATGTTGCTTCCCACTGCTTTAATAAGAAGCTGATGAATGTCAGTAGCAGAAGCCTCATATGCTTCCTGTGCAGCACTAAGTTTGTTTGCAAACCCAATTGGATTCTTTCTAGGATCTCCCAATCCCTCTAATATGGCTCTCATATCTTGGGGACTAAAAGGTACATGCCATTTAATTTGAGACTTACTGTCAACAGCATCACCTTCAAAAACTAATTGGGTTCTGACAGGATAAACTGCAACAGATTTCTCTATGCCAGGGGCAGAAGGGCTGGCATCTCCCTTCCTTCTCTCTTCATCTTGCTGCCACAATTTGGAAATTATGGTTTGCGCTGGAAGTTCAGACTCTATCTCTCTTTCTCTGGCCAAAGCCTTAAGTTCAGAGAGATCTAGGTTTGCATATGTGCCTTTTGATTTATGCCAATCATCTGTTTCTAGGATACGAGCCAAATCCCTCTTTGTAAGTTGATATGGGGCTGTTAAACCTCTGCTCTCTACTATATTGCATAGCTCATCTTTTGTGTGTTCCATGTAATCTAATTCTTTTGCTTTTGTGCGTGGACCCCTTAAAGCCAAACTGGCAGTCACATAAGGTGGGGGGTCCTCCTCTACAGAGTCTTCTGGCCAAACGTAGTAAATTTGGGCAGTACTTTTATTAAATATCTCCGTCAAGCCAGTTTGATTTGCTACTTTAGCTTCTGTCCCCCATGTGCAAGCTATTCTCCACATTCCTTCACTGCACAGTAGTGGGCCATAATCGTGCAGAAAAGTTTGCCATACTTTTAAATCAAAAGTCCCTTCAGATTTTAAAGGTTTAGCTGTTCCCTTTGTCCATTCTACCCATTTATCTAGGGGCTCAGTATAGGCAGAACCGTACCTTCGGTTCATATATTCTCTAGCGCTCATCTTGCGCTGGGCATTTTCTGAAGGCCTCTCTCCCTTCATTCCCTTAATTAATTTAATGCCCATAATGACTGGCCAGTCTTCTCTCTTCTCTACTTGTGCTTATACCCTCTTGCCTCTAAAACAAATAGTACAGCAAATCTGCAGATTTACAAGAATAGTCTCCACTTATCTACGTGGATAGAAGGGGTTTATGACAATAGACAAAACACACATTAAGAGACCCTCCTCGTCTCTTCTCTTCTCTGTGAGTTTTATCTGACCCTACCATGCGCCTCTGACCCAGGTCGCCCACAAGGAGTCAACGCAGGGAACTGCAGAGGATTTTCCCTATCCACACATAGTCCAACCCATGAAGGGGGACACAAACACATTCACACACACACGTTACCCAACCAGAAAGGTCTGAGAGTGGTCTGGTTTCCTTGAGAACCGACAGATAGGATACATAGGAAAAGGCAGAAATATAGCAAGCTTAAGGGCAGCTTACCTAGCCGGCATTTGAGGTCTGCGTTTCCCGATGATCCCGATCGAAGCGCGGTTCCTTCTGGAGACTCTGCCAAACTCCTGTTATGGCTCGCCAAGACTGATATGACTGATTTCTGATTGGGACTCTAAAACAAAGTTAATACTGCAGCTGCAGGAACAGATTCACAGGACTCAATCACTGTGTTTAAAATGTCCGTTCAGTGAAAAATGTATTATTACATGTTATTTTATACATAGATAAGAAAGGGGTGGTGTGAGATGTTATTAAAAGCTAACAAATAGAAATATGTTATTAAAAGCTAACAAATAGAAATATATTATTAAAAACTAGCGAATAGAACAATTGCAAAAGTAAAACCTTGGAAAGGGAGGGGGGAGTAGAGAGCGTTTAGTAGGAGAAGTGTCTGTGTGTTAGGTGAAGGTTACAGAACACATTTCAACAGTGAGAACAAAATGGAGTCTCTTGTGCTTAAATGAACAGTACAATGAATGTCCATGTCAGATGGTTTGGAAGAGTCCAGTTGGGGGTCAGGTGTAATGTTGAAGTCTCCACACCAGATGGTGGAGCTGTGTTGGATTTTGGAGACTTTTTTGCTGAGACTTTAAAAAGTGGATTTGGTGGATGTTAGGCACATACACATTGATTATTGTGTATGAAGAATTATTCAAAAGGCACAAGAGGATGATAAAGCAGCCATCTACATCTTCAATGCAGTGCTGCAGTTGAAAGGAAACCGTGTTTTTGATCCCCAGGAGGACTCCTTTTTTTTTAGCTGGGGCACCGGCAGTGAAGACATGCGGGAAAGATTTGTTGGTGCATATGGGTTGGTACTGAGTATGGAAGTGCATTTCTTGTGCACAAACAATGTCGCATTAAGATGACAATGCTAGCTACCATAGTGAAGCTCTATTAACCGGGTGGTTCAAGTTTTTGATATTTATGGATGAAATCTTAATGATCATGGTAGCAGTTTAAGGGGTTGAGTACTGAAAGTCACTATATATAATCCGTGAAGGCTGAAGGTTGTGATCGATTGGTGTGGTGAGCATTGTAAGATATGCAGCTGGAGTTTAAAGTCTGAGTCGTGTGAAGAACAGATAAACAGGGTTCAAAACAAAGAGAACTGTAAGAACATGTGTAGGCTGAGGAAAAGAAGATTAACTACTGCTAAACACTTTCTTTTTTGGGGACACAACCGTGTCCAGGAAGAACAGAACTGGGGTAAAAAGTTATTTGAGAAGCCGGAGGCTAGGATATACCAGATTAGGCATAGTTGTTGCAGGATGCTCCGCAGCATCTGTTAACCCTGTTAAGGATTAGCCCTGGGATGGATCTGTTGAGGTTGTGGATGGCAGTAGGGTGGTGCCGTTTGCCTTGGAAATGGGTTCTGAAAAGCATGGGGATGCTGCCCCAATGTGTGCAATTGCTGGAGGCCAGTTTAGAGGAATACAATGATGTGTTTGGAGCCTTTGTAGGTGACCAGGAGCTTAGCAGAATTAGCCAATTGGTACAGGATTTGATGGTTGCGCAAGGCCTTGATTATAGTATTCAGTTGCCTGAGGCATTGCAAGGTGTACTGTGATAAGTCTGCAAAAAGTTGTAAATGCGTGTATGGTTCAGGTAGGGTTCCTTCAGCTTTTGCTTTCTGCCTGAGTTGGTCTTTGGTGTGGTAGAAATGAATACGCAGTATGACATCTCTGGGTATCAAATCTGGTAAGTGCTTAGGTTTAGGGAGTCTGTGTATGCAGTATATTACCAATTCTATAATTTTGAGCTCTGGCAGGAGCGTTTTGATCATACCACATACAGTACGTAGGTGGGCAGCTCTTGTATCTCTTCAGAAATGCCTCTGATTTTGACATTGTTCTGGTCGGACCAGTCTTCAATGTCGGCTATCTCATCTTTCATCCAGTGTTGATCCTCAGCTTGTGCTACCCGAGCATCAATTACATCAATAATATTGTTGGTGTAATCTCCCATCCTTGTTTCCATGTGTTCTACTCACTAACATGGTTAATTACTCTTTAAATTGCTGCATTAAATGGAGCATGTCAGATTGTAGGGAGCTGCAGAGTGAGAGCAGCAATTCCTTCAGGCTGGTTTCACACTGCAGCACGCTCCGGCTCACAGCAGGAGTCTGGTGCGTCCCCATTCACTGTTTTAAGGCCTAAATTCAGTCTGAATTTTTGGCTGAATTCGGACCTGAAACAGACCAAAAGATGCACAGGACTCCCGTGCAATTTGCACCAGAGCCAATGCGGAGATATGTGAACTGGCTCCATAGAGAGCCGGTCACAATCTCCTGCTATGCGAATTGGATTCAGGGAAACCCGCATCCAATTTGCACTAGTGTGAACCCAGCCTTATAGGGCGTACACACGGTCGGACTTTGTTCGGACATTCTGACAACAAAATCCTAGGATTTTTTCCGATGGATGTTGGCTCAAACTTATTTTGTCTACACACGGTCGCACAAAGTTGTCGGAATTTCCGATCGCCAACCACGCGGTCACGTACACCACATACGACGAGACTAGAAAAGGCCGGTTCAGAACCAAGCGCGGCACCCTTTGGGCTCCTTTTGCTAATAGTAAAAGTTTGGTGAGAGACGATTTTTTTTTTTTTTTTTTTGTGCTACTTCAGCTTTTGTCGTTTTGAGGTACTTTAGTCAACTTTTCCGTTCATTTATTTCCCTCACGATTACATCATAGTAGCTTTTTTTTTTTTTTTTTTTTTTTTTAAACTGCAGTCTTCCCTTTCCCCTTTCTGTATACCTATCGATGGTCTATGACATCAATTCGCACCTTCATTTTCCCCGACCCACCTTACCGCGTAGCCCTCCGCCCCTCCCCCCCCAACCTCATCCCCCCCATCTACTAGTAGCTTTTCTGGGCCTTTCTCTTGGTTACTCCTCTGTCTTCTGGTTGGATTGTCCTCTGGTTCTCCTTTTCCCTGGTGCCTACGTTCTACTGCTCCCTAAGCTCCCACAACTTCAGCGTATCTCAACGTTTGTTTAAATTTATCCCATTCTTGCCATTTTTCCCCATAAGCGTCCAAGCCTTCCCCGTCACTATACCTCAAGTACTCTAAGTTTTGGATCTCATTGACTTTATTACACCAACTCCTCATTGTGGGTCTCGTGGGTTTCTTCCAGTGTCTGGGGATAAGACTTTTGGCTGCGTTTAGCATTGGCGGCAATAGACTTTTCAAATATTGTTTGTTCGGGATATTTGTCCCGTGAAACAAGCAACTCCATGGGTCGTCTGGAAGCCTTAGATTAGTTATTTCTCCTATTATTTGCCTGATTTCCTCCCAGTACCTTCTAGCTTCCGGGCATTGCCACCACACATGGGCAGTCATCCCGATCTCATTGCACCCTCGCCAACAGTATTGTGACTTTTCTTTTTGAATTTTGTGCGCTTTGTCGGGGGTGATATGCCATCTCATCAGGCATTTATAATTCGTCTCCCTCATGTTACTGTTTACCGTGGTAGTATGTACCCTACGCAAAATTTGGCTAATCTCTTCCTTCTTCAGGCTAGTTCCTAGTTCGTTTTCCCACTTAGTGATATGCGGTGGAATGTCTGGACCAGACCTTTCTATAAGTATACTATATATTTTTGAGATCACCCTCTTTTTTCCCTTGTCCTCACAAATTTTTTCTAAGGGAAGCAAGTTTGCTTCCGATCTTATTGGCTGGGGCAGATGCTCTGTAAAGTGTTTTAATTGATTATACTGCCATTCATCAATCAATCTCCACTCCCTTTTACTCTTTAATTCGTGATACGTGCGAATGTTACCTTGGTCCATGATATCTTTCAATTGTGCGTTTTCTATTGTTATACATTTTCCAAACAAGGCTTCTATTCCCGGTATAAAGTATTCTGTGTTTGTTAAAGGTATTAGTGGTGAATTGAATTCCCATTTTTCCTGTCTGTGGATGTGGTCCCAAATTTTTAGTGCATGTCTAGTGATGGTGTTTGTGCCTTTATCTAATTTTCTATATTGTGGAGGAATCCAGATTATTTTACCTAAGTTGACAGTGCTTATTGTGCCCTCCATCTTCACCCACCTCTTTTCTCTGTTTTCTTTGGCCCATTCTACTGCCCGTGACAATATCACCGCGTTGTAGTAATTTCTAATATCCGGTGCACCCCAACCCCCTCTTACTCTGTCTTTAGTTAACTGTGCCATGCTTATTCTTGCTTTTTTCCTTTTCCAGATAAAGTTTGTGAAAAGCTTTTGAATTGTTTTGAAAAAGGTGTCCGGGAGTGGGATCGGTAGCATCTGCATTTTATATATGATTTTGGGGAGGTGAATCATTTTGATGATATTTATTCTGCCCCCCCACGAGATGTTTCCTGTTGTTATTCTATTTAATTCAGTTCTGATCTCATCTAGTAGTGGGAGAAAGTTTGTTTGATATAAATTTTCATTGGTTTTGGTCAGCTTCACCCCTAAATAATTTATTTATTTTTTACCCCAAACAAAAGGGAAACTCTTTTGAAGTATAAGTTCCTCTCTCTTTGGGATATTAAACGTGAGGGTTTCGGATTTCGCTGGGTTTAACTTAAAGTTCGAGATCTCCCCGTACTCTTTTAACGTTGTCATTATATTTGGGAGAGATATCTTTGGGCTGGTTACGTAGAACAGGATATCATCCGCATACGCGGCTAGTTTGTGAGTTTCCTCCCCCACTTTTACCCCCCTATGTCAGGATTCTGTCTTATCCTAGCCAGGAGTGGTTCCAGTGCCAGCACGAATAGCAGGGGGGACAGTGGGCACCCCTGTCTTGTTCCGTTGAACATTTCAAATGGGTCCGACACTGTCCCATTTACCCTGACCCTCGCTGTAGGTCTAGTGTAAAGGGCCTTTATGCGTTTTATCGTTTTCTCACCTAATCCTATTTCTTCCCATGTAGCTTGCATGAGGCCCCAGTCTACCCTGTCGAATGCTTTCTCAGCATCTATCGACAGGAGTAGACCTGGGGCCCCCTTCCCTTTCATCTCCTGTATTGTTAGCAGAGTCCTGATACCATTATCTTTCCCTTCCCTCCCTGTGATGAAGCCGACTTGGTCTGGGTGTATTATTTTTTGCATAACTTTTTTCAGCCTATCCGCGAGGATTTTGGCGTAAATTTTTGGTGTCTAAGTTAAGGAGGGAGATCGGTCTGTAACTTGAGCAAAGCGTTCCATCCTTCCCATCCTTAGGGATAACAATGATAGTGGCTTCTAAGGCTTCTTGACGTATTTCCTCTTTATCCCCTAACCTGTTCATGAGGTAGCACATTTTTGGGATCAGGATGTCTTCAAACTTTCTGTAGTAGAGAATTGTCAGACCATCGGGCCCCGGGCTTTTCCCCATCGGGGTTTCTCTTATGGTTTTTGTTATTTCTTCTTCCGTGATAGGTGTTTCTAGCTGGCAGATTTGTTCCTCTGTGATTTTCTTTAGGCCGCTCTCTCTCAGATATGTTTTTATTTTAGCCCTCTTCTGTTTGATCTCATTTTTGGTACCTATATCGTATAAACTCGCATAGTAATCCTTAAACACCTTGGCGATTTCCACCGATTTATATGCGAATTCCCCATTACCTGTTTGTATTTTATCTATGTAATTGGCTGATTTTTTTTTTTGCTAAAACCTGCGCTAGATGTTTCCCCGGTTTATTCCCATATAGGTACCTTTCTTTCTTTACTTTGTTATACATCATTCTCGTTTCTTGCTCTATAAGTTCTCTCATCTCCTCCCTTTTTCTGCTGAGTTTTAACAAAGTTTCGTTGTCGTTCTTGTTCTTATGCAGCTGTTCTAGTGTGTAAATTTCTTTCCTCAGGGTCCTGCTCTTCTCTCTAGTGGACCTTCTTATCTCCGCCTCCTCTTTTATCATAATGCCTCTTATATAGGCCTTATGCGCCTCCCACACTGTCATTTTAGATACCCCTTCTGTGTTGTTTTCTTTAAAATAGGCCTCTAATTCTTTTTTCATTCGTACTTCTATTGTTTTATCGTGTAAGAGTTCCTCATTTAATCTCCAGCTCTTGTTCCTTATATTTGCCTCTCCTAACTTTAGTTGTAACGTTACCGGCGCATGGTCAGAAAACGTTGTTATGCCAATATTTGTATGGGTAGCCACCTCTAGCCACCTGTGCTCTATTAAAAAATAATCAAGTCTAGAGTATGACGAGTGGACATGGGAGTGGAACGTGAAGTCTCTTGTTTTAGGATGTTGTGACCTCCATACGTCTACCAGTTGATATTGGTGCAGTTTCTGTTTTAGCTTATTCCTCCATCTCATCCCAGTTCCCTGTGCACTCGTCGTACTATCCTCCTTTGGTTCCGGACAGAAATTGAAGTCGCCCCCTATTATGAGGCCCCCCTTCTTAAATTCCACTAGGTCAGTTAACCTCCTAAGAAGGTATCCGATGGAGTTCTTATTTGGGCCATAAATGTTTGCCAGGGTGCACTCTACTCCATTTAGTTTTCCTTTTAAGAACAGGTATCGCCCGTCGGGGTCCACTAGTCTCTCGTCTAGCTCAAATTTTACACCTCTGGCAAACCCTATGGCTACTCCTTTTGCTCGACTAAGTGGGGAATCGCCATAATACCATGTGGGGAAATCTATTGAGCTTATCTTATTCTTATTTATTGTTGCGAAATGTGTTTCCTGAAGTAGGACCACGTCCGCCGCCAGGGACCTCAGCTCGCACACAATATTCGCTCTTTTCCTGGGAGCATTTATGCCACGTACATTGTAGGAAATGATCTTAAGAGCCTCTTTTGTTATGTTTGGGCGCACCACATTATGGGACCGAGGGCCATGTCCTTACTCTTTCCTATTCTTAATGGTAGATTTCCTATCCCTCCCTCTTCCCGACACCCCGCCATCACCTCCCTCTCTCCCCCCTCCCCCCCCAACCCAACCCCCCCCTCCCCCCAGATCCTCCCTCCGCCCCCACCCACCCCACCCACCACCTCCCCTCTGTTGGGGCAATCTGGTCTCCCAATGACCTGCACAACCATGAGCCCCACCTCCCCTCCTGGCCCACTGGTTAAACCCCTTGAGGTGAAGCTCGGGTTAGGCATTCCCAGATCCCGTGCTCCCCCCTAGTTTGGGGGGTGGCCCTTGTCGGCCCTATCTCCCGCCCCCTCTGCCCCCCCCACCAGCGTCCCCCCACGTGACCACACGTTAATTTTCTGTTGCCTTACAGATGTAGGTCTGATTATCTCAGTTTATTTCAGTTTTACTTTGAGAACAGGCAGCCAGGCCTGCTGTTCATTAATAGGGTCCCGGTTTCTTATTCTTTCCCACCATCCTGGGACTTCGACTAAGGGGATCCCCAAGCGGTCACAAAATTCCTGAGTTTCTTCGGGAAATCTCAAAGTTGCCATACGGCCTTCCTTAAACCCGTTTAAACAGGCTGGGAAGCCCCAAGAGTACTTAACCCCGTGCGCTGAAAGCTGAGCCAGCAGCGGTTTCAACACTCTTCTCCTGGTCAGCGTCTCCGTCGCCAGGTCCGCAAAGATTTGTAGATTCGTCTCTCCATATCGCACAGCTTGGTTTTTTTTTATGCACGTCTTCACTCGTTCTTTGTCTTGAAAGTTGTGGAATCTCGCTATCACATCTCTTGGGACGTCCCCCTTGATCTCTGGGGGCTTACGGATCCTATGCACTCTGTCAAATTTTATTTTACCGTTTATATTTGGTGAAGTGATCATTCCCCCGAAGATTGCGTCCATTTTTCCTTGAAGATCTTCTTGTTCTCCCTGAACCTCAGGTAGACCTCTTATTCGCAGGTTCCTTCTTCTGCTCCTGTTCTCCTGATCTTCCAGTCTATACAGAATATTTCTCTGTGCTTTTGTGACCTCTTCTATCTGTTTTTTGACATCTTCCAGCGCTACTCCATGTTGATCTAACCTTGTTTCTACCTCTTCCACCCTTTTTAGTGTTTGGTTCATGTCTTCTCGTAGGGAGTCGATTTTTCCGTTTATGGCGGTTTCCAGCCTTGCGAACATCTCCGCCATTTCGCTTTTGTTTGGTAGTTGTTTTTCTCGGGGGTCTTCTATTTCTGTGTCCTGAGTCTCATCATTTGCTGCGTGGATCTCTAATTCTGCTATTTGTCTTCTAGTACCCATCTTTGGCAAGCTCTCCGGGGCTTTACTTTTAGCTCCTGTTTGTTTACCTGGGCTTTCTCTATTACTATCCTGTACCATGTACTTCCTGATAGTTCCCGGGCTTGCGCTTGTTCTGGGTGGGTTGGCTGACATTCCTTTTGTTGATTTACCTTTCATTCCTATCTTTTTGTTCCCTGCTATTAATGAAGGAGTTGGTACTGCCAGGTATATTTATGGATGTAAGTTTGCGCGGTTGAGTTTTCTTTTACATTCTTTTTTTTTTTTTTTTTTTTTTTGAATTGTAATTTTTATTGAAGTTTTAAACAGGTACATACATGTTAGGGTCATAACAGTAGTGACATATACAGATGTTCCGACTAGAAACTGTCTATTCGTTAATTAACACTGTGGTGGTTTGAAACAGTAGAACGTTGAACAAAGGATGGTTGTCGAGTAGTAACAGGTCCTAGACGGGAAAGAAAAAGGGGGGGGAGGGGGGGTTAGGGATGGGGGGGTAGGAAATAGGAGGTGGAGGGAGAAGGGCACCAGCAGGTTATGAGTGAAGAGATAAACGATCCATAAGTAGTTTATACCAGGGTAATTACAGTTGAACAGTACATTTCGGATGTTGTAACCAGAGAGACCACATACCTTTGAATTTAGGTAAACGTGAGTTTTTTCTGGCTACTATTCTCTCCATTTCACATTGAAAGTTGAGGTCAGCGATAGTATGCAAGATGGAGGGAATTCTAGCAGTTTTCCATAATCTAGTGATATTTAATTTGGCAGCATAGAGTAGGTGAATAATAATACATCTAGCTGAGAGTGGTATTTTGTCCATGCCAATATGTAGTAGGGCTAGAGCTGGGGACGGAGGGCAGGACGTCCCAGTAATGGAGGAGAGTAAAGCGAATACTTGGTTCCAAAAGGATGTAAGGGATTTGCAGAACCAGAGGGTATGTGCAATGGAACCTATACTTCCGCAGTTCCTCCAGCATGATGGAGGGTGGCCAGGGTACATTTTTGAGAGTCGGTAGGGTGTGAGGTACCATCTGTGGATGGTTTTCTGGTAGGATTCCCAGTGGTTGGAACAGTGAGATGCCTGAAAGGTGTCTGTAAAGGCCTGTAGCCATTGGGTTTGGGTGAAGGGGACCTTCAGTTCTTCGGCCCATTTATTTAAGGAGTGTACCTGAGAGCAGGGTCTGGCGTCATTAAGGCAGGAGTATATCCTGGAAATACTTTTGCTAGGGGATGGGTTAGAGAAGTAATGTAGGTAGATTGGTACAGGAATTTTTACTGTGGAGGGTAGTTTGGTCGTAGTCAAGAAGTGAGTGATTCTGGTGTACGTGTAAGCTTCCGAGTTTGGGAGTTGAAATTTAGTTTGCAGATCTGCAAACAAATGTACTGAATTGTGGTTGATCAAGTCACCAATGACCAGTATACCAGCTTTGTGCCACCGGGAGAGGTTCAAGTCAGGAATGCAGGAGGACAGGGCTCTTAGTGGTAATGGTAATGTCTTACTAGGTGAGTCTCGGGGGTACGCGGTAAGAAGTCTATTCCATGCCTGTAGAGAGGCAGATATCATAGGATTAGTGCATCTAGGTGTTGTGGAGTAGCCGGCCGTCGATAATAAGAGGAGGTCAGTTAGGTTAGCCAGTGGGGAATAGGAGGTTTCAATGGTGGACCATTGTTTTTCAGGTGTAGGATGCCACCAATAGTACAGTTGGTCCAATATGGAGGCGTAGTAGTAGTTGCCAATATGAGGCAGTCCAGCTCCGCCTAATTTGTGGGGTCTAGTGAGTATGTAGCTGGCACATCTAGGTGGTTTAGAGTTCCAGATAAATTTAGTTACTTGACTCTGGATTGCGGTCAGGAGGGAGCGAGGAATAGGTAAGATGAGTGTTCGGAATAAGTAGAGAAGTTTTGGCAGTATTATCATTTTGAAGGTAGCTATACGCCCCAGTGTAGAGAGACCCATGCAGCGTAGAGATTTCAGTAGCGTGGGTAAACTTCGAGAGAAGGTATGGAAGTTCAAGTCGATCAATCGGTTTAGATTGGGGGTTAGCTGGATTCCCAGGTAGGGAATAGACTTGTTTGTCCATACATAAGGCGTGGTGGATTTTAGGTGGGTAGCCAATTGAGGAGGGAGATGTATAGGGAGAACCATGGATTTTGTGGCATTTAGTTTATAATAAGAGATAGAGCTGAATTGGTGAAGGATGTTTTGTATAGTTTGTAGGGACTGGATGGGATTAGTGACCATTAGAGCTATGTCGTCTGCATATAGACTAATTTTGTGGTCTGTACCATTACATGGTATGCCAGAGATTAGGGGTTCGGATCTTATTTTGGAGGCCAAGGGTTCCATTAGTAGAGCAAAAAGAAGTGGGGAGAGGGGGCACCCTTGCCGTGTACCATTAGATATTTCAAAAGGAGCAGATATCGTCCCCCCAGTAAACACTGTAGCTGATGGTGTAGAGTATAAGGAAAGGATTGCGTTTTGGAACCAACCGGTAATACCGAACTTTGTCAGCACTGCCTGGAGGAAGTTCCAGTGTACCCTATCAAACGCCTTCTCTGCATCTAGGGACAGAAGCAGAGAAGGCGTTCGACTCTGCGCAGCCTGAAGGACGAGGTTGAGCACCCTTCTAGTTGCGTCAGGTGCCTGTCTGCCTGGGATAAACCCAACCTGGTCTGGGTGGACCAGCTCTGGGAGAAACATCATCAGTCTGTTGGCGATAACTTTGGCGAGCAGCTTGATGTCGGTATTTAAAAGCGAGATTGGCCTATAGTTAGAGGCAACAGAGGCGTCTTTCCCAGGTTTTGGAATGGTTGCTATAAGTGAGCGCAGCATATCTGTAGGCAAAGAGCCAGAGGAACCAGCAGTGTTGAAGAGGTCAGTTAGTTTAGGGACTAAAATGGTGGCAAATTTTTTGTAGAATAGGTTGGAATAGCCATCCTCTCCCGGGGATTTATGGAGAGGGAGGGTGTTTATGGCCTTGAGGACTTCTTCATTAGTGAATGGTTTAGAGACAGTTTCGAATTGTGCCTCTGAAATTTTAGGCAATTTAATCGGGTCTAAATAGCTAAAAATTTGTTCCGCTGTAGGTTGGGGAGTGAGAGGGTCATTTTTAAGATTATAGAGTGATGCGTAGAATTCACTAAACGCATCTGCAATTTCCTGAGGGTTGGTTAAGAGTTGTTTTGAAGTGGGGTGTCGGAGAGAGAGAATTTTGGCTTTTGTGCGGTGGGCTTTTACTTGTTTTGCTAGTAGTGATCCAGCCCTATTACCTAAAGCGTAAAAATTGGCCTTGGAGAATTTAAAGTTAAATTCAAATTTATGTAGCAGAAGGATGC
Source organism: Lithobates clamitans (assembly GCA_037952925.1). Taxonomy (NCBI): domain Eukaryota; kingdom Metazoa; phylum Chordata; class Amphibia; order Anura; family Ranidae; genus Lithobates; species Lithobates clamitans. The sequence continues at coordinate 6,756,190 of JBBGZY010000272.1, forward strand.
GTAGTTTTTGTCTTAGCTCCAGGAGTTTAAGAGTTTGCATGTGGGAGGGGGAAGATTTGTTTATTTTTTCTATTTCGGAAATGTTAGATAAAACCTCGTCAATCTGCTGGGTCCTCTGTCGTCTCGCTCGTTTACTAAGCTTTATGAAAATACCTCTAAGGTAAGCTTTGTAGGTTGACCATAGTGTAAATTTGTCGGTATCAGGCAAGTCATTAAGTTCAAAGAAGGAGTGGTGTTCAGTCTCTATTTCTTGTAGGACTTTAGGGTCCTCCAGAAGGGAGGTGTCAAGTCTCCATATTCTCGGTGGTCCCGGTCTACGATCTCCAAGGGTGATCGAAATAGGTGCGTGGTCCGACCATGTGATGAGACCAATATTAGAGTCCATAACATTTTGGAGTGTCCATTTGTCCACTATGAAGGAGTCAATGCGTGAGTAGGATAGCTGCGGGTGAGAAAAGAATGTGTAATCGCGTTCCGATCCATGTTGTGCTCTCCATACATCAAAGAGATCCAGGTCGTGGAGTAGGGGATTCAGGGCTGGTCGGGAATGGTCTTTGTTGGTAGAGGTGTCCATGGATGGGTCGCCGATAATGTTCAGGTCACCGCCCACGATTAAGTTGCCTTGGCGTAGGGTGTTGATTTTCTTGAAGAGGCGTCTAAGAAAGCGAAGTTGTCTGGAGTTTGGTCCGTAGATGTTGACTAGAGTGTATGTGGTTTGAGCAATGGAGCAAATAAGAATGAGGTAGCGACCCTGTGGATCGGCATAAGTGTGAAGGTGTTGGAACTGGAGAGTAGCGCGTATAGCTGTCAGTACACCATTTTTTTTCTTCGGTCCCGAGGCCAGGTATGTGGTGTCGTATCCTTTTAGCTTCAGCTTTGGAGTTTTGGATTCTGCAAAATGCGTCTCCTGTATAAAGACAATGTCCGCATTATGATTTGTTAGTTCTCTTTGCAGATTGGCCCTTTTTTGTGGGCTGTTTAAGCCTTTGACATTAAGGGAGGTTAGTTTGAGTGGCATGGTAAGGTTGTTGAGTATGGCTCTTTATATTGAAACGATAGTGCTAGGCGTGGTCAGGAATGTGCCAGGAATGCTGATTAGATGGTATTGTGGTCTGAGATGATCGGGATAGGCAGGTCGTCAGCAGTGGATCGTTGGAGCAGGTCCAGAAGGCGTAGTGAAGGCTGGTGTGGGGTGGGAAGGGTAGTAAAAAGAAAGAGCCCGTGAACAATACGGGTTCAATGTGCAGAAATACTGCTGGATCTATCCAAACAGAGGGGGGATTTCCTCCAGTGGCTTCCAGAAATGTGGAGCCAGTGGATGGAAGGATAGGCTTCAAAGAGACAATTAACCGCCGTCACCCGGCTGGGTGGCATGTGAGACTTCATGTACCACTAAAGGCATCAGGCATCTTGAAGGGACCACTCGGCTTCCATTTGAGAAGGAGGAGACGGAGGTGGTTTTGGGCTATCCTCCGGTATAATGCGCCATAGCCTCAGTAAGTGGAGGCCTGCTTGAAGTGTGCGCACTACATGTGTTTTGCTTTGGAACGTGATCAGCAGTTTAGTGGGAAATCCCCATTTATATGGTATGCGATGATTCTGGAGGGCTTTAGTAATTGTGGCTAGTTGCCTACGATTTTCCATGGTCACCTTGGAGAGATCTGTATATAGTGCGATGGCTGTGAAAGGATCAGGAAGGTTGGGCGATCGTTTTGCAGCGAACATCACTTTTTCTTTTGCATTGAAGAAGTGTATGCGGGCTAGAACATCTCTGGGTTTTTCCGCCGGGAGGTGAGGCGGTTTTGGTAGCCTATGCGCCCTGTCAATTTCCAGATCTCTGTCAGTGAGGTCAGGTACTAGTGCGCGCATTAAGGATTGTAGGAATCGCACCAATTCGGGTGGTTGAACCGATTCGGGTACGTTGCGGAATTTGATGTTGTTCCTTCGAGAACGATCTTCGAGATCTGCCAATTTAAGATGTATTGCCTGCATTTCATCGTCATGTTCCGTGCATACATCTACCATATCATTATGAGCAGTGAAAAGATCAGACATTTTGTTTTCAACATGCTGGAGGCGCTGGTCCTGTTGCTGCACTACAGAGGCCAGAGAGGATACTGCAGCTGAGAGATCCGTGTACAGCGATTGTTTAAGGGAGATCAGCATGTTCTTCATTGTGAGCTCAGACAAGGGCTGATCAGAAGCAGGGAAGCTATCTATGGCTGTGTGGTGCTGGACATCAGAGGGAGGTAAAGTGAAGGGCAGGTTGTGGCTGCTCTGTGGGGTGTCATCCTCTCTCCTAGGTTTGGATTTCACAGGGGAGGCAGAAGAGGGTGAGCGAGGTGGAGAATACTCACAGTTTGCCTGTGAGAAGGCTGAGCGCTGTGATCTGCCGCCGCTGGTGTGAGGAGACCGCACAGCTGTGTTCCTGTCAGAACTGTCAGCGCCATCTTGTCCTCTGCCCGTTCTCTCATACGAGTAGAAGTCAGTCAGCTTGTTAGGCACAGTCCGCTCTTTCCTCCTCTTTAACATTGCGCCCAGGTGCCGTGTGACCCGCGGGGGGGGTGAACGGATGATTTTCGTGGTGGATGAAGTGCTGTGAAGCCGCTATTAGCCGGGGTTGGAGCGGAGGAGAAGGATTAAGCTGCCATCACAGATGCCGGCAAGCCACGCCCCCGGTTGAGTTTTCTTTTATCGTTGCGGTTGTGTACCGGAAGCATTCAGTATCTCCACACCTCTTTAATTCCTTGTACCCCGTGAGTGTTTTTTTTTTTTTTTGGGTATTCTAGTATACTGATGCGATGCTGATATGCTTCAGGAGACAGCTTGAAGCTAAACCGTACAAGGGTTCATCAAAGCAGCAACATAGACCATTTGCGTGAAACTATATTAGACAAGGAAGGGGCTCGTGTTTTAGAGTTCAAAAAAAAAAAAAAAAAAAAAAAGAAGGACAAAGTCCTGTCTATAATCTCCGCTTCGGTCCCCTTTGGGTCTTTAGGTCTTTGGGTCTTTCCTTCCCCTTTCCCTTCCCTCGCTCTTTTCCACTTTCCTTCTCTCACGTCTTCCCCTTTGTGTTACTCTGTGTATAGTTATGTAGGGATGCTTCTCCTCTATGGACAGTTTAGAGAGTTTAGAAAGTATATGTCTATGTCCTGTCATCAATTGCGCTTGGCGAGTGCTTGCACAGACTTACATAGGAAGCGGTGTAACAAAAAAAAAAAAGTTCCATTTACCCAGTCCCGGTTGCTCCTCCACGCCTGGCACCAGCCGGATATTGTTTAGGAAATACTATTTATACTCATTATGCCTTCGGTTGCTTACAGTTGCTATTACCGGCTATTGCCGGCAGAGAGTATGGTGCATCATCATGGACATCCCTTCCGGCGTTATTCAACAACCTACAACAACATTCAGGCAGCCTTGTTCTAGGATTTTTCAGTCCGCATTCATTTGGTATTGGTATTCATTTATTTTGACCTTGCCTAATCAGGCAGCATTATACAAGTAGCATAACAGAGCTTTGTGCAAAAAATTTCCGCTTTTCTGCTTACCCTGGTAGTTGCTCTTGGCGGCTCTCCTTTTCTTTTTCTTTTTTTTTTTTTTACCTTTGTCTTTTAATGTCCTTCCATCTCTTTATATTTTCTTCTTCTGTTCTCTTTATGTCATTCTTGTTCCAGCCGCTCACTAGGTCTTCTGGGTCTGAAGCTCTTTTCACCACTGTAGCCGTCACAGACAAACTGTCACAGGCCGTCTCTCTGTTCCTTAGGGGGACCAAAAACCTCCACTTCTCGCTGTGTGAAATGTGAGATGTTCGGGCGATAACTGTTGACAGGCACCAGAATTCCAGGGCTCCTGCTCCCCCTCTTAACCGCGATCTCCATTCCTGCCCCCGGTCCTCTCATTCAGGCTCCGCTGTTCTATACCAGCTCTATACCCGGGCCAGCGGGGAAGCCGAGACTCGGGTGGTGCGGGTGGGGCGGGCCGTGTGGGGGAGGTTATCGTAAGCCAGGCAAGTTGCAGGTTACCCGCCGCTACAAGCCGCTTCAGCTGGTACACACACACTGCAGGCGCTCTCTCACTGGGGCTCGTCGCTGCTATCCCTGCATTCCCCCCACACTGTGGGCTCACACTGCAGGCACAACGCTGAAGCTCGTCGCTACTATCCCTGCATCCCTCCCACCGGCCACGCGCTGAACGCCAGAGAGCACGAGTACCAGGGACACGACGTCTCAACATGAAAACACCACCGAACTGATCCGTAGGGGGACACCGGTACGTGAGGGGGCAGAGGGGTAGACGCCTAGACTCGCATCGCTGGGAGAGCTGCGACCGACCTCACGGGCCTAGCCTAGCCACGGTATCTGCTCAACGCCCACATCCGTCTCCTCCCTCCGACACCACAAGTTTGGTGAGAGACGATTTGCGCTTTTTCAGACCCGTTCAGTTTGTGCTTGTGGGTTTGTATCTGCTCTTCAGTGTGTGCAAGCAAGTTCCGCGTGACTTAGTCATTGTATTCTTGTTCGTTCGTTACTGTTTTTCAGGTCGCTCTTCACAGGCCTTGCTGTTCTTCAGTGCGTTCTGTTACTTCGTTCTGAGCAGCCGACCGTTTTCTAGCCATGTTTCGTATGCGTACACCTCGTAGAGTTCGTGCTGTGCGGGGGCTTGGTGTTGGGGTCCTGACCTTGACACAAGTCCAGTCCATGAACAGGGTGGGGAGGAGTTCATGGACCAAGAATTGATTGCTTCAGCGTGACCAGTTCTCTCATATGCCTTTGCTCCGTGAGATCCGTGAGAATAATCCTGATGATTTCAGGAACTTTCTCCGGATGACGGACCCCATGTTTCACTGTTTGTTGGCTTCGCTGACCCCCTATATCAGCAGGCAGGATACCTGCATGAGGCAAGCCATCACTCCGGAGCAGAGGTTGGTCGCTACCCTGCGGTACTTGGCCACAGGGAGAAGCCTGCAGGACTTGAAGTTCTCGACAGGCATCTCCCCCCAGGCTCTGGGGATCATTATCCCAGAGACCTGTTCTGCCATCACACAGGTCCTGCAGAAGGAGTATATGAAGGTAAGATTTTTATCCTTTTATATCACATTTTATTGTATTAAATGTTTGCTAATATATTGTATTTCTTTCCTCATTCCCTAATTGCCATGATTGGAATATGCTGTGAATGTCCCCTTTGTCCTCATGCATGCTGGATTTTTATGTAATTATTATTTTATGTCCTTCATACATATTTGCCCTTCACTAACCTCCCCAGCATGGTGTCTCCTACCCTATATTCACCTCATGTAGTCACTTAACAATGTATTTTATCAGCTCCATAGTAGTGCTTTACCCCAAACACCCCCTAAAATGTTTGGAAATGTTATTTTTGATTTAAATTCTGGCAGAGTGCCAGAGGCTTTTTTTTGTGGTGTCTTCAAATCATTTTTAGTAACCCTCCCTCCCCCAACTGCTAAGTCAGCTGATACCAATTCTCTATCCTCAATCATCTATCTGCTGACTTTGCCAAACCCATACACACTATACCCATCTCTTTAGTGGTCAGATGTATGGATGAATTCCCCAAAGCATGTAGTGCAAGTGCCTGCCTGTATACTTTCCAATGGTACTGTTTAAAGTTTTTGTATCCTATTATTATCTTGATAGGTAATAGCAGAATGTCCAAATGTCCTCAAATGTGTACAATGTGTATTTATATTTTTGTATTATGACACTTCTTACCTGTCCAGTGGTCTGCCAATAGTGTAACTAAGGAGGGTCTGTTCAAAGTAATACCCATTATTTAGGCATTCATCCCTCAATGAAGTGAAGAGGGTTACCTGTCCAAGATTTCCACACACCCCCTATAATGTTAGAAATGGCCCAAGGGGGGGGGGGATATGATAGGTGTACCTTATACTTTGGCCTTGTTAAATTCCCTTTAGTAAATGCTATCTGGAGGTTTCCCCATAATGTTTGTGTATAATCTGCTTGCCATGTTTCAGAGTAAAAATAGTAATGTTTATTGTTTTTTCCTCAACAGTTTCCTTCCACGCCACAGGAATGGCAGACTGTGGCCTCCCACTTTGCCGAGCGGTGGGACTTTCCTAACTGCGGAGGGGCAATTGATGGGAAACACATCCACATCGTCCCACCACCCAACTTGGGGTCGTACTATTATAATTACAAGGGGTTTAATAGTATAGTGATGTTGGCTGTGGTGTCGGCTAATTACGACTTCTTGTATGTGGACGTGGGGAAGAATGGCCGGATGTCCAATGGTGGAGTCATCGCCCAGACGGAGTTCTACAGGCATCTCCAGAATGGCAGCTTGGACTTGCCAGCTCTAGAGGACAATGTGGAAGGACTCCCATTTGTGTTCGTTGCTGATGAAGCGTTTGCGCTGGGGGACCACTTGATGCGGCCATTCCCAATGAGGACCCTCACCCCGGAACAGAGGGTTTTTAATTACCGGCTGGCCAGAGCCTGAAGAGTGGTGGAGAACACATTTGGAATCCTGGCCAGCCGGTTCCGACTATTTCTGACACCCATCCATATGGCGGAGTATAAACTGAACCATATTATACTGGCGTGCTGTGTTCTCCATAACTTTTTAAGGAAACATTCGGCCAACTATGCTGGCTCAGTTGGGCCTGAGGCCGGAATCCTACATCAAACCACACTGACGGCGCTTGAAAGTGGCCGTCCTGGCTTGCTCTCCCTGAGTGCCCGTGATGCCCGGTTACGCTACCTGAAGTTCTTTGTGGGTAGGGTGGCTATCAATATGCCAGACAATCTGTGAAGCCTTTTTATAGTAAAAAAAAAAAGAAATTCTTGGTGGATATTTACTGCTTGTGTTTGTTTTAGCTGACCCTGACAGAAATGTGTTGAGTCCACAAAATGTCGTGATTGTGTAACCTTATACAAAGCACTGTTGGCTGTTATTTCCTAAATGCAAAAACACATTTCACTACAAGTGCACTTGCAACTGCACTGAAACTGCACTTGTAGTGCAAAGAGGATTTGCCCTTAGGAAATAACCTCCATTTTTGCTGAAAACAGCAATTACATCACCCCAAAAGTGTTGTATTGTAGTGTTGAGACAATAATCCACACATTCTTGAGTAAGCAACTTTTTTATACCTGCACAATCACATGTGCATTTACCAAAGGTTTTTAAAACAAACCAACATGTTTGTTGTATAACAATTTTTGGAGTAGCATTATCAAAAATCGAAATTTCAGATAAAACAGGCCTGTGTAAAACCAACAAGAAAGCCAAAAAACTTGAACTTACAAAGTTCACATTAGGTAAAACCTGAAGGCTATATCAGACATAAGTATTTAGGAACTGGGTTTGATATAGCGTTCAGATGGGGGGAAATCACCCCTGGAAAAGCCAAATTTGGAAGATGCACACCAATTTACGAATGTCAACATGTGCTATCTGCCATCAGGGGGGATCAAGGGACATGTTTTGGGGGAGCAAGCCCTTCCTCAACGCTACTTTATAATTGAGGAAGGGGTTGCACCCCCAAAACGCATCCATTGATCTCCCGTGATGGCAGATAGCACATGTTGACACACTGTGTGCATCCTCCAAATTTGGCTTTTCAAAACATTGCAAAAACTTTGAAAAGATTGGACCACAATCCAAAAAGTGATTTCGTGGGGTTTTAAATTGGCCCCAAAACATCAATGATGTTATTATTTTTTTTAATCACATCATTGATTTTTTGCTGTATGTTTTGCAGTTCTACATTACACCCCATGATCTCCCCTAACAGGATCTGGGCACTTTCTGATGTGAAACGTTCTGGATCCCTCACATCACGATCACCTAAAAAGAGAGAAACAAAACAAAAACAGGTATCAAAAATCTGCCACCATCCATCTCTTTTACCTGAGCCTGTGGTCGCAGACACTCACCTGTTGTGGTGCCAATCTCCACCACATCTTCTTCTTCCTCCTGCTCTTCTTGGGTTGGTGTTAGTTCCCCTTCTTCCAGAGGTGGGGGGTCTGTGGTTTCCTCGGATGAGGGGTGTCCTCCAAGTCTTTTCTCCCCTATGTAAAACAAAAATGGTATAATTAGCACACAGATATTTGATGGCAGAACTATAAATAGGAAACATTGCTTGGAAGTGGGGTACAATTGTCTATTTTAGCCGAGTTCCAAGATGTCTTTTTTTTAATGCCCTTTGTCAAGCTGCAATACTTTACCTGTTTGGTACAAGCTTCACAGATGGAGACAACCCTCTAGTATACACTGGAGCACCTGTGTGGCCCCCTACTAAAAATGGTGTTCTGGGGTCCCACACTAGTGCTCCAGTGTCCAGATGTGAAAACAGCTGCTCAGTGTCCTCTCCTTACACAGAATTTAGTTTGCATTTCATTCTAGTAACAAACCCATCTACACAAACAAATATTTGGCATCCAAGTAGGCCCCCAAAAAATGTGGGAAAATGCATATGGCCTAAACAATGGTGTTTTAGAGGCCGAAAGAAAAATGTTTGATACGAACGAATAATGGGCCCATGAACATTAAAGTTGCCCTTTTAAACGTTACAATTAATAAAGACATATGGAGCAGCACGAACGGAATAAAGACAGAAAGAATAGGAACACAGCACAACTACTTACTTTTTTGCAGCACTCTCCGGATCTTTCGGTACTGCTCTGGCTCTCTCAATTTCAGGTCCGACCACCGCTTCCTGAGCTGATCTTTCGATCGTCGTACCCCGAAATTCTTCTGCAGACTTTTGATCACTTTCACCATGATCTTGGCCTTTCGGATATTGAGGTTGGGGTAAGGCCCATACTTTCCGTCATAGTCGGACTTCTTCATGATGTCGACCATCTCCAACATCTCCCCAAAGGACATATTTGTGGCCTTAAAACGTCTCCTTCTGGATCGGGACGTGTCCGGATCCAGGCTTTCCTCCTCCTCGTTCCTGCAATTAGCATGCACCTGCTGTGACTCCGCCATGTGCTCTTCCCCCACTGCGCCGAACGAAAAGGGGCGGGGAATAGACTAGAAAGAACGTCAGGGGTGGGCGGAGTTACACGCGTGCGCAGTGTTTATAAAGCATAACACGCGTGCGTATTACGTACGAGCTGTGAGAGGAGGAAGGAGCATTGGATGCGCCATTCGTAAGAACGAAGGTAAGAGACAAACTTGTGCCTATACTGCTTCTACATTGAGGCCTATATTGTAACAAGATTAGGAGAGTTTTGTCTGACATTAGGCTTTGTCTTGTGTTGTGTCTTGCAGTGAACATGGATATGCTAATGAAAGATAATGACTTCATGTCAGTATTCCTAGATATGTTAAGGGAGCTGCCCTGTCTGTGGGAGATGAAACACCCCCATTTCAAGAACCAAGCAAAGAGGAAGGCAGCACTGGTGCAATTGTGTGAAATTGTGAAGCAGGTGATCCCCACGGCAGACATCACCTATTTAAAGATCGTCATTGGTGGCCTGAGGAGTACATATCTAAGGGAGCGCAAGAAAGTCCTGGATTCACGGAGATCCGGAGCAGCAGATGACATCTATGTCCCCAGGATGTTGTACTACGACAGGCTGAATTTTCTGGCAGGCCAGACTGAACCCAGGCCATCCCTCTCTAGTCTTCCTTCCACGCTTCCTTCTCCCCCCGGCTGAGGCTTCTGACGCCCAACCTGGGCCTTCCAGGCCACATGTGGAGGAGCCCAGATTGAGCCAGGTATAGCATTCCTCTAAATATTTCTGCTTGTACAATCAATGATGTTAACTAGATGTTAGTTGGGAGTACTAATTTAGGATTGTGATTGATGATGCAAAACATTACAACCATGTCCCTTTTTCATACACAGGGAAGTGTCAGCCAGGAGGTGGCCGGGCCGAGCCGGCTGGCTGATCTGCAAGTCCCTCCACCCCCCCTGGAAAGAGAAAGTGGCAGTAGGAGGAGTACCCTAGAGGAGGCTACCAGAGGACTCTTTTGGAGGGCTACAGAGGTCCTGGGAGCATGACAGACCGTGGAGGAGGACATTGCTGACGTCATTGCATATAAAATGCAGAGGATGGAGGAGGGCCAACAAGCCATGTGTGAGGCGCTCATATTGGAGGCTCTTAACAAAGGTATGAGGGGCCAAATGACAGCTCAGACACACCTTTGCGATGGTCCTCCTCCTCCTCCTGCAGGTCCTCCTCCTCGTCCTCCCTCTCCTCCAGGTCCTCCCAGTCCTCCTCCAGGTCCTACTCCTCCTCCTGCCACATCTCCAACAGCACAGCCACAGCCAGGAAGGAAGCGTGAAAGGAAGACCAGAAAGTGAGGACCCTGGATCCAGTCTGGTCGGCCAAAAAATGCAGCCTCTTGTGGTACCACAGCCTGGGGACACACATGTCATCTGCTGCTATCCTGATCTCTGTGAATTCTGGACCAGACTGTCCTCCCTTACATATGGACTCCTCAGGCCACCAATTTTGATGTTCAAGAATTGATGTCTGCCGTGGGGGTCCCAGGCTTCGCTAATTTCTCATGTTGATCCAGTGTTGCCTTCCTCTTTGTTTGGTTCTGATCCTTTAATAAAGGATTTTTGTTTTGAATTATACTCTCCTATGTGTTTTATTTCAAAAATGACAGTTGGTTTGTGAGGATTCAGGTACATTTCATATATACAATGTGAAATGAACAAGGGACACCAACAACAAACAATCTCCTTGAGATTAAATAATAAAAGATATCAATGGTGTTGGGGTAACTTGACACACAAAACACACACAAAAATATTCTGGAGTAAAAATAAAAATAACATTGAACAAAGATCAGCCTTTGAAAAAATCCAAACATTAAATTAAAAAAAAGTCTTAAAATCCCCAAAAAAAATTAAATAAAAAAAAAAAAATTCTGTCAGATGTGACAACTTATAACAATATATTCAGGGAATCCCAATAAAAAAACAAAAATAAAACTTTGTGAGAAGTCTGTGTGAATATGAGCAGCAAAACTACTTAATTCTTGTCGCATTATAAAGAAGAAGAGATTGCGCTGTATTAAACCATTTTTAACATTGCAGCGTGACGAAAGTGCTGTATCCATTGCGAACGCTAAGTTTACCAGAACGAGCTGTTCCGTCTTGGAATTTCTTCTGAGCATGCGTGGCACTTTGTGCGTCGGAACAGGCCACACACGGTCGGAATTGACGCGATCGGGTTTTGTTGTCCGAAAATTTTATCTCCTGCTCTCCAACTTTGTGTGTCAGAAAATCCGATGGAAAATGTCCGATGGAGCCCACACACGGTCGGAATTTCCGACAACATGCTCCGATCGGACATTTTCCATCGGAAAATCCGACCGTGTGTACGGGGCATTAGAGTGGATTCCATCACTGACTGGATAGTTGCAGGGAATATAGATATGACATCAGGTGCTGCCTGAGATCGGTGCGGGAGGGGGAGAGCTGTCCAGGTTGCTGTGGTGCTGTTTTTCAAAGTTGATTTTTAGCAGGGTCTCCAGCCACTGTGTGTTGGGAAGCCAAGGAAAAAGGAAAGCAGCTCAAGGAGGGCACGTTGTCGGCACCATCTTGCCGGCGCCTGTCCACCGACTGGAATAAGAAGGTGGTGAGCTTTTGTGGATGACACCGCTTGTCCTTCCTTTTTTACGCAATGGTGCAGGGATGTGCAAAGGTCAGAGGAGCCTGTCGTGGGTGTGCTGGTTCTGTGGGAATCGTGGGAAAAGTCATTGTTCCTCAGTCCGGTATGTGGAGCCTCAGAGACCAACATCCATCTTGGGCTCTGGCCAGCCACGCCCCAAGTGGAAAAGTTTTTTGATGATTCTTCGGGGCTTTTTCTTTTTTTTCTTCTGTTTTTGGAGCACATACAGACTTTATTTCTGGATTGGGCATTTATTTTTATTTTTGTTTTCTTTTATATACATTTGAGCATGGTGCACAGTTTTCCATTTTTCAGCACTTTATTGTTTGCATATTTTTTACATTTTTTTCTTATGTAATTTTCATTTTTATGCTTATTTTGCACAGCATTTGCACTTTACTGTAACAGAAATGTTTACATATTGTCATAAGGAAGTCACTGTGTATATTATTGGAGACACATATTGAATTGTTCACACATAGTTACATAGTTACATAGTAGGTGAGGTTGAAAAAAGACACAAGTCCATCAAGTCCAACCTATGTGTGTGATTATGTGTCAGTATTACATTGTATATCCCTGTATCGTTGCGGTCATTCAGGTGATTATCTAATAGTTTCTTGAAGCTATCAATGCTCCCCGCTGAGACCACCGCCTGTGGAAGGGAATTCCACATCCTTGCCGCTCTTACAGTGAAGAACCCTCTACGTATTTTAAGGTTAAACCTCTTTTCTTCTAATTGTAATGAGTGGCCACGAGTCTTATTAAACTCTCTTCTGCGAAAAAGTTTTATCCCTATTGTGGGGTCACCAGTACAGTATTTGCAAATTGAAATCATATCCCCTCTCAAGCGTCTCTTCTCCAGAGAGAATAAGTTCAGTGCTTGCAACCTTTCCTCATAACTAAGATCCTCCAGACCCTTTATTAGCTTTGTTGCCCTTCTTTGTACTCGCTCCATTTCCAGTACATCCTTCCTGAGGACTGGTGCCCAGAACTGGACAGCATACTCCAGGTGCGGCCGGACCAGAGCCTTGTAGAGTGGGAGAATTATCGTTTTATCTCTTGCGTTGATCCCCCTTTTAATGCATGCCAATATTTTGTTTGCTTTATTAGCAGCAGCTTGGCATTGCATGCCATTGCTGAGCCTATCATCTACTAGGACCCCCAGGTCATTTTCCATCCTAGATTCCCCCAGAGGTTCTCCCCCCAGTGTATTCATATTTTTGCCACCCAAATGCATTATTTTACATTTTTCTACATTGGACCTCATTTGCCATGTAGTCGCCCACTCTATTAATTTGTTCAGGTCTTTTTGCAAGGTTTCCACATCCTGCGGAGAAGTTATTGCCCTGCTTAGCTTAGTATTGTCTGCAAATACAGAGATTGAACTGTTTATCTCATCCTCCAGCTCGTTTATAAACAAATTAAATAGGATTGGTCCCAGCACAGAACCCTGGGGAACCCCACTACCCACCCCTGACCATTCTGAGTACTCCCCATTTATCACCACCCTCTGAACTCGCCCTTGTAACCAGTTTTCAATCCATGTACTCACCCTATGGTCCATGCCAATGGACCTTATTTTGTACAGTAAACGTTTATGGGGAACTGTGTCAAATGCTTTTGCAAAATCCAGATACACCACGTCTACGGGCCTTCCTTTATCTAGATGGCAACTCACCTCCTCATAGAAGGTTAATAGATTGGTTTGGCAAGAATGATTCTTCATAAATCCATGCTGATTACTGCTAATGATATCGTTCTTATTACTAAAATCTTGTATATAGTCCCTTATCGTCCCCTCCAAGAGTTTACATACTATTGATGTTAGGCTAACTGGTCTGTAATTCCCAGGGATGTATTTTGGGCCCTTTTTAAATATTGGTGCTACATTGGGTTTTCTCCAATCAGCTGGTACCATTCCAGTCAATAGACTGTCTGTAAAAATTAGGAACAACAGTCTGGCAATCACTTGACTGAGTTCCCTAAGTACCCTCGGATGCAAGCCATCTGGTCCCGGTGATTTATTAATGTTAAGTTTCTCAAGTCTAATTTTAATTCTGTCCTCTGTTAACCATGGAGGTGCTTCCTGTGTTGTGTCATGAGAATAAACACTGCAGTTTTGGTTACTGAAGCCGCCCGATTCACTCGTGAAGACTGAGGAGAAGAATAAATTCAATACCTTTGCCATCTCCCAATCCTTTGTAACCAGATGTCCTTCCTCGTTCTTTATGGGGCTAATATGGTCTGTCCTCCCTTTTTTACTGTTTACATACTTAAAGAATTTCTTGGGATTTTTTTTGCTCTCCTCCGCTATGTGTCTTTCATGTTCTATCTTTGCCGTCCTAATTGCACCCTTACATTTCTTGTTGCATTCTTTATGAAGTCTGAATGCTGAGGATGATCCCTCAACCTTGTATTTTTTGAAGGCCTTCTCCTTTGCTTTTATATGCATTTTTACGTTGGAGTTAAGCCATTCAGGATTTTTGTTCGCTCTTTTAAATTTATTACCCAATGGGATACATTGGCTAATGCCCCTATTTAATATGCTCTTAAAGCAAACCCATCTCTCCTCCGTATTCTTTGTTCCTAATATTTTATCCCAACTTATGCCTTTTAGCAAGGTTTGTAGTTTAGGGATGTTGGCTCTTTTGAAATTCAGTGTCTTTGTGTTCCCTTCATGTTTCCTACTTGTGTGATTTATACTGAAACTAATTGACCTGTGATCGCTGCTACCTAAATTGCCCCGTATTTCCACATCCGTGATCAGGTCTGTATTGTTGGTAATCAGTATATCCAGTAATGTTTTATTTCTAGTTGGTGCGTCTACCATCTGACCCATAAAATAGTCCTGCAAGACATTAAGGAACTGGCGAGCCTTAAATGAATGCGTGGTTCTCTCCGCCCAGTCTATGTCTGGATAATTAAAATCCCCCATTATGATAACACTTCCCATCCTTGCTGCTAATCCAATTTGTGATAGGAGATCCGTCTCCACTTCCTCCCTCAGGTTAGGGGGCCTATAGCATACTCCCAGTATTATTTTACCCTTAGCTTCATTCCTTTGGAGCTCTACCCATAAGGATTCCACCTCCTCTCTAGCTCCCTCAGTGATGTCATCTCTCACATTTGCTTGTACATTATTCTTGATATATAGGCATACCCCTCCCCCTTTTTTTACCCTTTCTATCCTTGCGGTATAGGGTATACCCTTGAATGTTTGCCAGCCAATCATGAGAGCCAGAAACCAGGTCTCTGAAATTCCCTCAAAATCCAAATCCTCCTCGTACAACAGTATCTCTAGTTCACCCATCTTGTCCGCCATGCTCCTGGCATTGGTGAACATGCCACATAGTTTAGACCGGTCGCATATTGTCCTCGTATTGGGTGTTTCGAGATTGCAACTAGGACTTGCTACTATACTCACCTTGTGTTTTTGTGCTTTGGTTAATCTACCACTAATGCCCCCAATACTACCCTCTGGAATATCTTCCGCGCTGGCTATCTCTGTCTCTGGACCCTCCCCCCCATCGCCTAGTTTAAAAACCCCTCTAACTTTTTGACCATCTTCATTCCCAGCAGATCTGCACCCTCCTCATTTAGGGGCAGTCTGTCCCTTCTATAGTACCGGTTACCGACTGAGAAGTCGGAACAGTTCTCCAGGAACCCAAACCCCTCCTTACTACACCAGCTCTTCAGCCAGTTGTTTACTTCCTTAATCTCCCTCTGCCTTTCTGGTGTGGCTCTATGTACCGGTAGTATTCCTTAGAATACTACCTTGGAGGTCCTTTTCCTCAATTTAGCTCCTAAGTCCCTAAAATCATTCTTTAGGACACTCCATCTGCCTCTGACTTTGTCATTGGTGCCAACGTGCACCATGACAGCCGGGTCTTCCCCAGCCCCTCCCAGTAATCTGTCCACAAGATCCGTGATGTGCCGAACCCGAGCATGATCGTGCTTTTTTGCATATGTTTATGATATATTAGGTTTACATGTCAAACACATAAGTCACTATTGAGATTTGACAAGAAAAAAAAAAGAGGGACTATAGAACAGGGCCGCAACGCTCCATTTCTAATATTTGTTTATTGGTGTAACACCATTATATATCCACAGGCGCTGTATACTTTCTTTTTACATAGATCCTTTAAAAACGTAATCTGGTCTATTTGGCAACTGAGGTTCTAAAATAGGATCATTTTTAATAACTGACCAATGTTTCTTAATAATTTTTTTAACAGCCCAGTGTTGACTAGAATTGGAAGGGATAAAAGCCCATTTAAAAGGGTTACTATCAGAGTCAGTGGGTGGTCTAGTACCTAAAAGGGATCCCCTAACCCTACCTGCCACTTCCTCAATGGTCTTATCTAAATTAGCTGGATTGTTGGTAATAGTCGCTAATGTTTGTACAGTTTGTACTGTTTGGTGCGTTTGTGCCATAATTTTCGTGTATAGATTTAAATCCATATTCAGTAAGGAAATTGGGAGGAAGTTTTGGGGAGATATAGGCTCCTTCCCTGGTTTCGGTAGCATTATAATATTTGCTGATAACATAGGGGCCAGAAGACACAGCAGCATTAAAGGTTAGTTTCAAATGTAGGATCAGAATAGGGGAACATTTTTTATAATATTTGGTGGAGAAGCTGTTAGGGCTCGGAGTTTTGTTGTTTGGGAGTAGCAGAAAAGCTATGGTGATTTCTTGTTCAGTAATTGGAGCATTGAGAGAATCCAATTGGGATGAAGATAGTTGTGGTAAAATTCAAGGAATTTAAAAATTCTGAAATTTCTGGCATGCAGGGTTGTACTGTACAGGTATCGTCCTTTAAGTTATAAAGGTTGCTGTAATAAGAGCAAAAGGTATTTGCTATTTCTTTAGGGTGATGAAGCTTCCTCCTATAGGTGGGGTGGAGGATGTAGGGACTTTTTTTGTTTGGTCAATTTTTGCTTAAAATGGGTTGTAAAGGTTTGTGTTTTTTCACCTTAATGCATCCTATGCACTAAGGTGTAAAAACACCTGGCAGTCACCGCCCCCCTAGCCCCCCGTTTTACTTACCTGTGCCCCTTCATCTTCTTCGACGGGGAAGCACCGTCCTTCTCTCCATGGAGTCCCGGCTTTGATTGGATAGATTGATAGCAGCACAGCCATTGGCTCCTGCTGCTGTCAATCAAATCCAATGACCCAGGCGCCTGACCAGCGCACCAGGGGGTGGGGCCTAGTCATACATTCGGCTTCTATGGATTCCAGATGAATGACTCGGGAGTGCACCCGCAAGGTAACCCCCTCAGGTGAGTGCTTCTCTTAGGGGGCTATCTAATGCGGGGAGGAGCCGTGAGAGCAGCCGAGGGACCCAAGAAGAGGAGGTTCAGGGCCACTCTGTGCAAAACCAGCTGCACAGTGGAGGTAAAGAAGTTTGCCAGCAGTTGATTGCTAAAAGCGGGTGAGGGATGTTTTTTATTTTCCGCATTAAGATTATCTATTCTGGTTAGCGATTTGTCTAGCTGCAGTGTTCTCTGTCGCTTGGCCTGAGAGCTAAGTTTTATTAAGATGCCACAAATAAACGCCTTATGTGTTGCCCAAATGAGGAATGGGTCAATGGTGGACAGGGCATTTAGATCTTTCAAATAATCCAAATTAGGGGCTGTAGACATGAGTGTGGGGTAGTTTCTCCACATGGACATAGCTGGGTTATCGATTTTCTTATCAAGTTGAATGGAAACATGAGCATGGTCAGACCACGTGATGGTGTGTATCTCCGATTCGAAAGTATCTTGAAGAAGTGTTTTATCGCTTATGAATAAGGAAATATGTGAATAAAAGAAATGTGGTTTAGAAAAGAAGGTATAGCCTTTTTCCTGGGAATGATAACATCTCCATATATCATATAAGTATTTGGAGTGCAGAAATGAAGATAGTGGTGAGGAACCTGATCTTTTTGTTGTGGGTCCTTTAACATCAATCGTGGAGTCAGGTGCCAGATTAAAATCTTCGCAGAGCAGAATGTACTCTTGTTTGTTTTTCTGGACCTTCTTCCATACTGTATTTAGAAACCGGAGTTGCATGGAGTTGGGGAAATACACAGTGACAATAGTATACGTTGTATTGTTACGTTCACACATAAGGATATCGTAATTATCATCTGGTCATCTATTTCTATATCTACCTGTTTAAAGGAAACCATTTCTTTGAAGGTGGTGAGTACTCCTTTTGTCTTTGTAGGGACATTTACAAAAAACATGTGCCAAAACCTTTTATTGGTCACCTTTGGTGCTTTAGGTTTGCAGAAATGAGTCTCTTGGAGGCATAGACTATCGCTCCGAAGTTTAGTAGCCTCTGACCAGAGAGAGTATCATTTTCTTGTGTGGTTCAGCCCTTTAACATTAAGGGGGGTAATTTTGATAGACATATTGAGGAAGCTCAGCGTTCGTGGTGGTGGGAAGGTTAGAGATAGGTGGCTGGCAGGTACATAAAAAGAGGCAATAATGGTTTGTAGTCATAGGAAATTACTGCTGCTAAGATGTGTTGAACATAGTAAATGGACAGTCTTCTTTCAGGTGAGTTATCAACTTGTATACTAATGTGCAAACTGTAGCACTCATTAACTTAAAGAGGTAGAATGAGGTAACGGTAGCAGAGGATGTTCACTGTACTATTACACAGAAAGGAAAAAGAAAATCAAAGTAACAAATTAAAAGAAAAAACTTGTAAATAAAGTGTGCAACTGTGGTGTAGTATTACATAAAGAGCGGCGTTTAACCGCGACTTATAACTTAGGGTAAGTTAGCATGAGATCCATGCTCTAGTGGTTGATCCAGGGCATAGTAGGCAGGCATGTTGCCAGGCATGAGGCTCATATGCACATTTTGTCCAGTGGGTCCCCATCTTTCCAGTCAGGCTGTGCTCGATGATGGGTTTGAGTATGACTTGCTGGTTGATCTGGAGGGTGTAATATTTTCCATTTTCTAACCAGTGAAAGGCCTTCTTCCAACGTGCGGACGTTATAAGTTCTTTTGTCCTTGGTGATCACTAATTTAACTGGGTGATCCCATTTATATGTAATGTGATGGTTTCAAAGGGGCTTGGTGATAGTGGAGAGGCTCTTCCTCCTCATCATGGTGAATTGGGAGAGGTCATTAAAGAAAGATAGGTCAGCATACAACTGCGGGTATGGTGCTGTGTTCCTCGTGGCTATCATTAATTCTTCTTTCACATTCAAGAAGTGGACACAGACTATTGTATCCCGTGGCACCATATCTGGAAGGTGGGCTGGTTTTGACAGACGATGAATATGATCAATTATTAAGTCAGCCTGAGAGGTATCCCACAGAAACACCGCCATAAGTTGCACAAAGTAATTTTTCAGTGCTGCGGGTTGGATTGTTTCTGTGATACCTTTTATTTTCACGTTGTTCTGTCTGGAACGTTCCTCCAGATCTACCAATTTAACTTTCACACAATCGATCTCTTCCTCTTTCTCAGTGTGGGTATTGACTAAGTTGTTAAAGGATGTAGGGAATTTGCCCATTTTGGATTCTACATGATTGACCCTCTCACTGAGATCATTGATTTAATTTCTGAAATGGTGCATCATATGGAGGATAACTGTGTGGATTGAGCTTTTCAATCATAAAAGCATGTCTTTTAAGGTTGTGTCCATCACAGTTTGATTGGACGTAGCGAATGCCGCTATGAAATTTTGGAGCCCAGTGTCTCCAGGAGAAGGTAAATGAGAAAGGCTCACCTCATTGTCTGCATCATTGTGAGCCTGCTCATTGTGAGGCTGTTGGAACTCAGTCCAAGTGGAACTGGTCTAAGTGGTGAGTTAAAACCAGAGGGAGAGTGAACAAGTCTTGCTTTTTGTTTGCTGGGTTGCATTTTTGGGGCTTTTCCTTTTAGCTTTTCAATCACCTTTTTCTGTCACTTTTTAAATAGCTTTTTTTTTTCTTTGGTTCCTTCAGGCTACCAATTAAGGGGAGTGGTTAATTGATCACAGGTGCTTGAGGCCTATATAACTTTGTGTAGGACTCATACTGAACCTGCTGATTGTGAGGCTGTTGGAACTCAGTCCACGTGGAACTGGTCTAAGTGGTGAGTTAAAACCAGAGGGAGAGTGAACAAGTCTTGCTTTTTGTTTGCTGGGTTGCATTTTTGGGGCTTTTCCTTTTAGCTTTTCAATCACCTTTTTCTGTCACTTTTTAAATAGCTTTTTTTTTTTCTTTGGTTCCTTCAGGCTACCAATTAAGGGGAGTGTTTAATTGATCACAGGTGCTTGAGGCCTATATAACTTTGTGTAGGACTCATACTGAGCCTGCTCATTGTGAGGCTGTTGGAACTCAGTCCAAGTGGAACTGGTCTAAGTGGTGAGTTAAAACCAGAGTTTAAAGCAGGAGGTTATAACAGGGGTCATAGTACCTGTGTAGTGTGAGTCTGAGTAGTGTGTGTGGATCGTTAGTACTTGTGTATTGTGTACTCTATACTTGTGTATTGCGAGTGCACGTAGGTCTGCGACAGTTCTGCGATTGCACGTAGGTCTGTGAGTACCTGTGTATTGTCTTGTTGTGTACCTGTGTACCTGTGTATTGTCTTGAGTATTAGTGCCAGGAAGCTAGCTGTTAGGTAATTTGGACAGGGTAAAATCCCCAATCCTCACTAAATTTAATAGGTAAGATGCCCGGTGGGTGTGGAGAGGCCACTCTTTGTACATCTTGCTGCACGTATGCGTTCCTTGATCATCCGATCGAGGGCGAATACTGCTGTGCAAAATGTAAGCACATTGTTTCCCTGGAAGCCCAGGTTCTGAATCTGGGGAAGCAACTGTCAGCACTGAGAAGTCCCTCCATACTAAAGGAGAGCCAGGAACGTACACGGCAGGTGCCGGCAGGGGACAGCACAGAGGCGGGTGGAGACAAAGAGGTGCAGGCACTAGCAAAGAGTAGATGGGTGACAGTCAGGAAGGGTAGAGGGGGAAGTGCCAGGGAGGCCGTTCCAGGACTGGAGCATCCCAATAAGTACGTTCCATTGAGTGACATTGGTGAAACCAGTCAGGGACCAGCATTGCTGGAGCTGAGGGACTCTCCTAGCTGCCGGGGGAAGAACTCCTCCAGTGAGAGTGGGGGGGGCAGCAAAGGGAAAGAAAAGACAGATTCTGGTGGTAGGGGACTCAATTCTTAGGACAGAGAGGGCAATCTGTCACCAAGACCTGAAGCGCCGAACAGTATGTTGTCTACCGGGTGCTTGGGTTCGGCACATCACAGATCTTGTGAACAGATTACTGGGAGGGGCTGGGGAAGACCCAGCTGTCATGGTGCACGTTGGCACCAATGACAAAGTCAGAGGCAAATAGAGTGTCCTAAAGAACGATTTTAGGGACTTAGGAGTTAAATTGAGGAAGAGGACCTCCAAGGTAGTATTCTCAGGAATACTACCGGTGCATGGAGCCACACCAGAAAGGCAGAGGGATATTAGGGAAGTAAATAAGTGGCTGAAGAGCTGGTGTAGTAAGGAGGGGTTTGAGTTCCTGGAGGACTGGGCCGACTTCTCAGTCGGTAACCGGTACTATAGAAGGGACGGACTGCACCTAAATGAGGAGGGTGCCGATCTGCTGGGAATGAAGATGGCCAAAAAGTTAGAGGGGTTTTTAAACTAGGCGATCCGGGGGGGATCCCGAGGCAGAGATAGCCAGCATGGAAGATATTCCAGAGGGTAGTATCGGGGGCATTAGTGGTAGGTTAACCAAAGCACAAAAACACAAGGTGAGTATAGTAGCAAGTCCTAGTTGCAATCTCGAAACACCCAATACGAGGACAATATGCGACCGGTCTAAACTATGTGGCATGTTCACCAATGCCAGGAGCATGGCGGACAAGATGGGCGAACTAGAGATACTGTTGTACGAGGAGGATTTGGATTTTGTGAGAATTTCAGAGACCTGGTTCAACAGCTCTCATTATTGGCTGGCAAACATTCAAGGGTATACCCTATACCGCAAGGATAGAGAGGGTAAAAAAGGGGGAGGGGTATGCCTATATATCAAAAATAATGTACAAGTGAATGTGAGAGATGACATCACTGAGGGAGCTGGGGAGGAGGTGGAATCCTTATGGGTAGAGCTCCAAAGGGATGAAGCTATGGGGAAAATAATACTGGGAGTATGCTATAGGCCCCCTTACCTGGGGGAGGAAGTGGAGACAGATCTCCTATCACAATTTGGATTAGCAGCAAGGATGGGAAGTGCTATCATAATGGGGGATTTTAATTATCCAGACATAGACTGGGCGGAGGGAACCGCGCATTCATTTAAGGCTCGCCAGTTCCTTAATGTCTTGCAGGAAAATTTTATGGGTCAGATGGTAGACGCACCAACTAGAAATAAAACATTACTGGATCTACTGATTATCAACAATACAGACCTGATCACGGATTTGGAAATACGGGGCAATTTAGGTAACAGCGATCACAGGTCAATTGGTTTCAGTATAAATCACACAAGTAGGAAACATAAAGGGAATGTAAAGACACTGAATTTCAAAAGAGCCAACTTCCCTAAACTACAAAACTTGCTAAAAGGCATAAGTTGGGATAAAATATTAGGAACAAAGAACACGGAGGAGAGATGGGTTTGCTTTAAGAGCATATTAAATAAGGGCATTAGCCAATGTATCCCATTGGGTAATAAATTTAAAAGAGCGAACAAAAGTCCTGGATGGCTATACTCCAATGTAAAAATGCATATAAAAGCAAAGGAGAAGGCCTTCAAAAAATACAAGGTTGAGGGATCATCCTCAGCATTCAGACTTTATAAAGAATGCAACAAGAAATGTAAGGGTGCAATTAGGGCGGCTAAGATAGAACATGAAAGACAAATCGGAGGAGAGCAAAAAAAATCCCAAGAAATTCTGTAAGTATGTAAACAGTAAAAAAGGGAGGACAGACCATATTGGCCCCATAAAGAATGAGGAAGGACATCTGGTTACAAAGGATGGGAAGATGGCAAAGGTATTGAATTTATTCTTCTCCTCAGTCTTCACGAGTGAATCGGGCGGCTTCAGTAACCAAAACTGCAGTGTTTATCCTCATGACACAACACAGGAAGCACCTCCATGGTTAACAGAGGACAGAATTAAAATTAGACTTGAGAAACTTAACATTAATAAATCACCGGGACCAGATGGCTTGCATCCGAGGGTACTTAGGGAACTCAGTCAAGTGATTGCCAGACCGTTGTTCCTAATTTTTACAGACAGTCTACTGACTGGAATGGTACCAGCTGATTGGAGAAAAGCCAATGTAGCACCAATATTTAAAAAGGGCCCAAAATACATCCCTGGGAATTACAGACCAGTTAGCCTAACATCAATAGTATGTTAACTCTTAGAGGGGATGATAAGAGAATATATACAAGATTTTAGTAATAAGAATGGTATCATTAGCAGTAATCAGCATGGATTCATGAAGAATCGTTCTTGCCAAACCAATCTATTAACCTTCTATGAGGAGGTGAGTTGCCATCTAGATAAAGGAAGGCCCGTAGACGTGGTGTATCTGGATTTTGCAAAAGCATTTGACACAGTTCCCCATAAACGTTTACTGTACAAAATAAGGTCCGTTGGCATGGACCATAGGGTGAGTACATGGATTGAAAGCTGGCTACAAGGGCGAGTTCAGAGGGTGGTGATAAATGGGGAGTACTTAGAATGGTCAGGGGTGGGTAGTGGGGTTCCCCAGGGTTCTGTGCTGGGACCAATCCTATTTAATTTGTTCATAAATGACCTGGAGGATGGGATAAACAGTTCAATCTCTGTATTTGCAGACGATACTAAGCTAAGCAGGGCAATAACTTCTCCGCAGGATGTGGAAACCTTGCAAAAAGACCTGAACAAATTAATGGAGTGGGCGACTACATGGCAAATGAGGTTCAATGTAGAAAAATGTAAAATAATGCATTTGGGTGGAAAAAATATGAATGCAATCTATACACTGGGGGGAGAACCTCTGGGGGAATCTAGGATGGAAAAGGACCT
This sequence comes from Lithobates clamitans, assembly GCA_037952925.1. NCBI lineage: Eukaryota > Metazoa > Chordata > Amphibia > Anura > Ranidae > Lithobates > Lithobates clamitans. The sequence continues at coordinate 6,779,832 of JBBGZY010000272.1, forward strand.
GGGGGTCCTAGTAGATGATAGGCTCAGCAATGGCATGCAATGCCAAGCTACTGCTAATAAAGCAAACAAAATATTGGCATGGATTAAAAGGGGGATCAACGCAAGAGATAGAACGATAATTCTCCCACTCTACAAGGCTCTGGTCCGGCCGCACCTGGAGTATGCTGTCCAGTTCTGGGCACCAGTCCTCAGGAAGGATGTACTGGAAATGGAGCGAGTACAAAGAAGGGCAACAAAGCTAATAAAGGGTCTGGAGGATCTTAGTTATGAGGAAAGGTTGCGAGCACTGAACTTATTCTCTCTGGAGAAGAGACGCTTGAGAGGGGATATGATTTCAATACACAAATACTGTACTGGCGACTCCACAATAGGGATAAACCTTTTTCGCAGAAGAGAGTTTAACAAGACTCGCAGCCACTCATTAAAGTTAGAAGAAAAGAGGCTTAACCTTAAACTACGTAGAGGGTTCTTTACTGTAAGAGCGGCAAGGATGTGGAATTCCCTTCCACAGGCAGTGGTCTCAGCGGGGAGCATTGATGGCTTCAAGAAACTATTAGATAATCACCTGAATGACCGCAACGATACAGGGATATATAATGTAATACTGAGACATAATCACACACATAGGTTGGACTTGATGGACTTGTGTCTTTTTTCAACCTCACCTACTATGTAACTATGCATCAGATGTGGGAGTCAATCTGGGTTTTCAATTTGGCTGGGCTGCTGGTTGGTGAGAAGGCAGAACAGCTGCAGCCTGCTTGGTCCTGTGAGAGCTGCTGGTTTCCTCTACTGTGTGGTCGAGCTGACAGGCCCACTGCTCCGCCATGCTGTGAGACCTCGCTGCTGCTTGCGCCATCTTGGATGTGTTGTTGGGCCGGCCAAGGATAAAACCCTGTCAATTTGCATGGCATTTTAGACATGCTGCCTGGTGTAGCTAAGATGTGGGGGTTTGGATAAATTGTTGATGTGCCGCGAACACTACCCTCGCTATGTGCCCTGGAAAGCCACCACGAGAAAAGCTACTGTGCGGTTATCCAGGTCAACTTCTGCCCATGCCTGGTACAGTTAAAATGCGATTGTGATTAAAAAACAACATGGCCAGGCCATACCCTGCACGAATACATGCCTATTCTATATATTGTACAATGGTGATGTTCCCATGCTGTCAGCTACCTAATGGAATGAAAAAAAACCTGCTGCAGCAGGCACCTGGTTAGCTAATCCTAGCAGATTGGGTAATGATGATGCTGCACTCTGGGCTCACTAATAATTACTGAGAATAGATATAAAGTGCAAAACAGTACAGTAAGTATCCCAAGTGTTCAAAAGATTGTGCACATCTTGCAAAAATTATATGATGCTCCAAATAGTGTAATATTGTCTCATCAAGAAGATTTATTGGAGTAAATGACACAATGCATTTTCCAATTAGCATAAAAACAGGTTTAAAACAAAGAGTTGCTAGCAAGTAAAAAGTCCTGTATACAGACGTTTAAAAAGCGATCGCTCATGCAAAGAGTGTGTGGGCGTGACTACCCGACGATCATTTCGTCAACAACTGACATCATTAGGGGTATGCCCATACACCTGCGCTGACGCTCTAAATAGGCTGCTGGCAGAGCAGAGAAGTGCTGCTATAGGTTCAACCAGGAATAAGCAAAGAGAATGAGAATGATCAGCATGGTATCATTTACTCCAATAAATCTTCTTGATGAGACAAAATTAGACTATTTGGAGCATCATATCTTTTTTGCAAGATGTGCGCAATCTTGTGAACACTTGGGATGCTTACTGTGATTGAGAGACCATCCAGGACACAGAGATTATTGGCAAGAGACGCCCGGGAGATCAAGGAGGCCCAGGAGATCTGGAGTTAATTTCTGGGGATCTGTGGTCCAATTCACGCTCTTTGATCTCCCTGAGTAAGGGGGGTCACTGGCGGTTCTGTAAGCCTTCCTTTTTACTAGAGGTGATGGGTATCACGAGGTCAAGCAATTACATCAAGTCTCATATTCATATGAAGGTTTTTAGTCACTTTTATGGACTTCATTTAGATATTAACTATATATTTTTTCACTATAATTTTTACACTTTTATTGTAGCACTCTCCATATATATATGATCATTTGGTATATTCCTCAGTTTTGCTTGATCTATGCAAGTTTTTTTTATTTGCAGTATTTAGCAAGTTTTTTGTTTTATATGTGATTTATGGTAAAACTATTCACATTATATGGTCACTAATTTGTACTTTTTTGTAAGTTGTGCCCATATATTTACATATACATATGTGCATATATACATAATATACATATATTTTAGCGCTGCACTTTTTTCTACACATTTATTTTATACCTTATATCTGGATTATAGTGTTCAGCTGCTGCATGCTGTTTTTTACCAAGCGCGGATATTACCCTCTTTTTTTAATATTTTAGTGAAATGTGTTGACAAGCACGTTTTTGGAGGCATTACTGGATCAGACATTTTTCTACTTCAATACATTATGACATCAAATTCTGTACCTTAGATCCAGCCCTCTGTAACTGCATCACTGGGTAACTGGTAACTGTGTCCATTCAGGGTGTTGTTTGTATGTTGGTTATGTGTTTTTTTTTAATTTTAATTATGCTGTAATACATGTTATACTTTTTTATTGAGAGAGGGGGGGGGGTGCCGCGCTATCCAAAGGGGTCTCAGCTTATAGGTGTAGATAATAGTTCCTAGTTTTCATAAGTCACGAAGTTTTAAATAATCATTAACGTAAAACAATCGTAAAAAATCGCATGAATTGGAGTTGAGATTATGCGTAGATATAATGACTCAAAGGTAGATGTGTTGATCCAACAAGGGATATAAATATAAGTACTGATGCATATGTTGATCACAAAATAAAAAATATATATAGATAAAAACCCAATTTCTGCATGTGTTAAAGTATTACAGTACAATATATCCAAAGTGCTCGTGCTCTTGTGTCTTAAATAAGAAGATCAAACTTATACATATACTAAGGTGCAAAAAATGGAGCAATAAAATAAAACAGATCATATATCAAGTGAAATAAACAAAAATCAAGTGAAATAAACTAGAAAAGAGATATGGTCGCCTGATCCTCGTGTTGCGACCAGTGCGACAGTGCAAGTATAGTGTGGATGGTCAACGTGAGTAGATAAACCCACTCAAATTGTTAGTGTCCAAAATAAATTGATAATTCAAGTGTCCGAAAGGATGAATAGTGTTCAAAAACCAGTGCTCAGATACAATAATCAAATGACAGTGGGGTGTTGCTATGCAGATCAGACACTCTATGTCCTCTTCATGCAGCATGCACTAGTGTAGGTAATGGCCCCTTACCTAGCGGTGCTAGGTCAACCGCATATCAGTTGTTAACTCCCGGAGTCCTGGGTCTCTCCTGCGTCTCTGCGTCCGGACTTGCTGACTCTACAGGATCCTATTGGGGGCTGGGATGTGTCTAGTAGTGGTCCTAACTGGGGTCCTAGGACAGTGCGGCTCCTAGCTCCTCCTCCACATCATGTCTCCAGTGTATGTAAAATATAGGACAAGGTACCCAGATAGTGAAGTATGTTTCTTTAGGGTCACTTTATTCACATATGTAATATACAGAGTACTCACATTAGCAGTTATTTTCATACAGCATGGTATCCTACGAGCAGCGAGCTCGCAATGTATTCAGCAAGCAAGGTAAAACGAAACAAGCCTATTTCGTCCCTACGCGTGACGTCACCGATCACGTGACTTCAGGAGATCCAACACCAGCAGCAAGCAGTAATCACTGCTTGCTGCTGGTGTTGGATCTCCTGAAGTCACGTGATCGGTGACGTCACGCGTAGGGACGGAATAGGCTTGTTTCGTTTTACCTTGCTTGCTGAATACATTGCGAGCTCGCTGCTCGTAGGATACCATGCTGTATGAAAATAACTGCCAATGTGAGTACTCTGTATATTACATATGTGAATAAAGTGACCCTAAAGAAACATACTTCACTATCTGGGTACCTTGTCCTATATTTTACATACACTGGAGACATGATGTGGAGGAGGAGCTAGGAGCTGCACTGTCCTAGGACCCCAGTTAGGACCACTACTAGACACATCCCAGCCCCCAATAGGATCCTGTAGAGTCAGCAAGTCCGGACGCAGAGACGCAGGAGAGACCCAGGACTCCGGGAGTTAACAACTGATATGCGGTTGACCTAGCACCGCTAGGTAAGGGGCCATTACCTACACTAGTGCATGCTGCATGAAGAGGACATAGAGTGTCTGATCTGCATAGCAACACCCCACTGTCATTTGATTATTGTATCTGAGCACTGGTTTTTGAACACTATTCATCCTTTCGGACACTTGAATTATAAATTTATTTTGGACACTAACAATTTGAGTGGGTTTATCTACTCACGTTGACCATCCACACTATACTTGCACTGTCGCACTGGTCGCAACACGAGGATCAGGCGACCATATCTCTTTTCTTGTTTATTTCACTTGATTTTTGTTTATTTCACTTGATATATGATCTGTTTTATTTTATTGCTCCATTTTTTGCACCTTAGTATATGTATAAGTTTGATCTTTTTATTTAAGACACAAGAGCACGAGCACTTTGGATATATTGTACTGTAATACTTTAACACATGCAGAAATTGGGTTTTTATCTATATATATTTTTTATTTTGTGATCAACATATGCATCAGTACTTATATTTATATCCCTTGTTGGATCAACACATCTACCTTTGAGTCATTATATCTACGCATAATCTCAACTCCAATTCATGCGATTTTTTACGATTGTTTTACGTTTATGATTATTTAAAACTTCGTGACTTATGAAAACTAGGAACTATTATCTACACCTATAAGCTGAGACCCCTTTGGATAGCGCGGCACCCCCCCCCTCTCTCTTTATACCACTATATTTGGGTTTGTGTCTGAGCCCTTGTTTTCGGTGCATGCAGCTGCCCAGCGATAGAGGTTATATACAGTTTCAAAAATCGATTATACGACTATTTAACATTTTTCCAATCTGGTAGCGCAGGAATAACCCCCGTTTATACTTTTTTATTGATTTTCCCTCTCATTGTGTGCCCACAAAGTCCATCAATTTTTTGACTTAGTCAATTCCTGTAAATACTATGAAATAGCTATCCACTATAGTTGTGACAGTAATTGTTCATATTAACATACCATCCCTAAAAAATGTATTAACATACTGATCCATCTTATTGTTCCATATAGCATCATATAGGAGGCGCATATTAAATTTAAAGGAAGGACAAAACAAAAAAATGTATGTATGTATGTATGTATTGGAACAGGTAACAATGGTGGCAAATTCACAGATAACTAGTATGCAGTGAGAAATCATTGTTTAATCCTTTGGGTGACATGGATTCCAAAAGGAATATCCACTTGGCTTCCTTCTGGAGTAATATCTTGTCTCTATCTCCTCTTATATCGAAAGTTTGTAAATTACTGTACATCTAAATCCTTCCACCGAGGCCTCATGTACTTCTCTGAAGTGTGTAGCTACTGGTAATTCATCATCTTTTTTGCCTATACACGCTATATGTTCACCCATTCTCTTACAAAACTCCTGTCTCGTTTTCCCTATATAAATCATGCCACAAGGACATGATATCTGATAAACTACAAAACTGGAAGAGCAATTTACAAAAGACCTAATCTGATATGTATGTTTGCCTTCTAAATCCATAAAAGTTTTTATTTTCACTACATATTTGCATGTGCTACAGTGCCCACATGGGTGCATACCATTAAGGCATCCCGTACCCCATATGATTCCATCTGTCTGTGCTTTTCTTTTGTATTCACTTTCGACAAAAGCATCTCCTAGGGTTGGTGCTTTTTTAGCGATAGCAGTGGGTCTTGGACCTAATATATCTTCTATGGTCTATGGTTTATGGTCTATCGTCTATGGTCAAGAAGAAGGATGTTCCAATGTTTGGTCAATACCATTTTTAATTGGGTCCAGTGTGTCCCATATGTAGTAGTTACTCCTATTACTACTCCTACTTCAAAGGCTCTGCTAAGGCTGTAGTTGATCTCATCTATTAGTTCCGGAAATGGATTTCTTGAACAACTCTCATAGCAGGACTGATCATTAATTGTCTGTATACCTCATCTAGATATGCCTGTTTCTGCCAAAGGACAACATTACCCCCTTTGTCTCTTGGTTTTATTATGCATTTGGGCAGTTCCTTTAGCTCCTCTAGAGCTTTCCGTTCCCCGGGGGTCAGGTTGTCTTGCTTGTTTTGCATTTGTTCCCATTCGGTCAGTCGTAGGTCATGTGTGATGGCTTCCATAAACATTTGTAAATATCTATTATTCCCAAATGTTGGGAATTTCTTAGATTTATTAGTCAGTTCTGATAGGGGTGGGGGGTCAAGGAGGCCTGAATCAATCCATGTATTTCCTTCAAAATAATCAACCAGTTCGGTATCACTAAGGCCATCAAGTTGATCTACCTCTTGATTTATGTCTGATGTTTTTCATCTATGCCATAATACATTCGTTTAAAATTAAATCGCTGCAAAAACATATAAGTCTTTATAGATATCGAAAAGGTTGCCCCAGTTACATGGTGATAAACCTATGCCCTTAATAAGAAGGGATACATGGTCCTGATTCAGTTTGTGTTTGGGTAAATTTATCACATTTTGGTCTAATTTCTCTTCTGGTTTTGGGTTAATACTCCATTGCCCTGTTGAGTAGTTTTCATCAATTTTCCTGTTTGGGGTTCCTTCCCATCTTTTCCTATCTTTTTATTTCCTTTTTGTTTTTCTTCTCCTGGATTCTCCCCATCCACTTCCTTCTCTAAAAAACTGACTGTTTTACCTACTGAATTGCCATCCCTATTAGATTTTCTATATCTGCTCCGGGATCTACTCCGTCCTCTTTTCCCTTCAAGATCAAATATCTGTCCATTTTCAAAGTCTGTCACATTTTTTCTGTTTGCCTAATTTCTGTTCTTTTTGAAATTCATCTACTTCCCTTTTAATTTAGGGGAACAAGAGAGTGTGGGCAGGCACCAAGACTTTATAGGCACAATAAAGATACTATATTATAAAAAATATTATTTTTATTTCAAAAATGTTATGTTAAAAAACGGGGAAAGACAAAAAAATATAAAAACTAGGTATGACATACAAAGTTTACAGAATATGCACTCCATACACAATAGGTAAGTTAATATAGAAAAAGCAATGGAACTGCAGGATCAACAAGAAACAAACACAGCTTATTGATCTATATAGTTACAGTACATATCGTTGAGTCAAACGCTATGTGATGGTGGCAGTCAGATTCTGTATAAGCTCATAAGCTCGACATGTTACGCGCCTTATGCGCTTCTTCAGGAGCATAGAGTAAGGAAACTGTAATGAATGATACAATATTATCAGAATTTCCAGAACATTTTTGTATGTGTATGATATATACATTTCCATATGAGCCAAAAATAAATAAGTGGAGGCTGTCTATAGAAACACCAGGGGAGTATCAGTTCTGCAGTGGTCAGGCGGAGAAAAGGCAATGTGGGGACGGGTGTAACATAATACAAATCTGTAGTAAGCAATAAGGAGGGTAGGGAAATATAGACTAAATAATAGGTAAGGTGGAGGGGGGGGAAAGGGAAAGAGGGATATGGAAACATGGGAAAGGGGGAAGGGGGAAGGGGGGGTAAAGGGAAGGGGGGGAAAGGGAAGGAAAGAGGGAAATGGGGGGTAGGAAAAGATCCGCGGAAGGGAGGAAGAAAAAGGGGGGGGGGGGAGGAGGGGAGGGGGGGAAGGGGGGAGGGGGAGGGGGAAGAAAAAAGGGGGGGGAGAGGAAGGAGAGGGGGGAAGAGAGAAAGGGGGGGGTTGATATAAAATAAATTGTCTATCAAAAATATATATAATGTAATTCTTAGTATATCATAATGGAAATAACCTATCTGTTTAAAGGTATCTTATAAGGGTAGAATTGCACTTACCCTAGTCAATGTAGAGACTATACTTAAGAAGGGGGAGGAAGTAAAAGGCAAAACCACAGCCATCTCCTTAGTAGATAATGGTAATTCCCAGCATTTAAGTGGATAGAGCAGGGGAAGAAATAAGGAATACTGTCGATCAAAGACAGACTTGTAAATTTCATCAAGGTATATGGACGTTTATAGTTCCTTAAGAAGCTATGCGGTTCAACCCCCAGTCTTGCTGAGTCTGTTAGATAAGTAGAAAAATTATCATATGAAATAGGACCTGGACTGGGTGGAAATAGAGGGGGATGCTAGAGGTATAGGCTTACCTAATTGTAGAGCATGTAAAAATTGAAGAACAGGAGTTGGTGGTGGAGTGTCACGCTGCCGTCTCACCACGGATCGTGATTAGTGAGAAGAGTACAGGGAGAGACGCCATGACGGCGTCTCTTGTACACCCGACCACTATAGCTGGGAATTCTGTGAATTCATACTTGAACTACTTCAATTTGTATTGACTCGTAACTACTTTTGCTTTAAAGATTCCCACTTCCTCCAGGTACAGGGCGTGGCCATGGGCACATGCTGTGCGCCAGCCTACGCAAACCTGTACCTGGGGGGTTGGGGACGTAACATCTTCTCACTTGAGGACTTGACTATATACACTGACCAGATTCTCATATGGCGGAGGTATATAGACGATATTTTCCTAGTATGGACAGGAACTCACAAATCGCTGGATGAGTTCATCCAGACAATTAATCACAATTCGATGAATCTTAAGTTTACTATTTCAACTCACGTAAACCAAATAACTTTCCTAGACCTAACTATCTTCAAAGACCTAGATAATTGTTTAGCGACCACCCTGTTCAGAAAAGAAACGGCAGGAAATACCCTACTACATGCGGGTAGTGCTCACCCTAGATCGCTTATTAAAAGTATACCTTATGCACAATATCTCAGGTTCGCCGCAACTGCACACATCTAGAGGAATTTAAAGCTCAAGCCCGAGCACTCCGCCATAGACTATTAACAAGAGGCTATAAGAAAACCATACTACGCAGTGCGTACAATAAAGCCATCCGCCAGTCAAGGAATTCTTTACTTTTTAAACAGAAAAATGTTCTGACCAGTGCTCCAGTGAGATTTATTACCAAATTTTCCCAACAACACCATAAACTTAGGGACATATTGAATAAACATTGGCCGATCCTTCAGGAGGACCCTATTTTAAATAAATATATCAGCCCTTTTCCTCAAATAACATTTAAACGAACAAGGTCTCTAGGCGACCAACTGACTTCAAGTCACTTTATTGCCACACCTAAATCTAAACATTCTAAATTAGGAATGGCCCAATGTGGCAAATGTTCTTCGTGCCCATGGATCAAAGAAGGAAATTCCTTTACATTACCAAATGGAGAAAAATTTATACCAAAATTCTATGCAGACTGTGATACAAAAGGTGTGGTATACTTAATGTTGTGCCAATGCGGCGCATTTTATGTAGGGAAGACCATTAGACACCTACGCTGCAGAATTAGGGATCATGTCTATTATTCTGGGGAAGGAAAAATGGTGACAGCAGTCAGCAGGCACCTTGACCTCTATCATAAATTTAATACCTCCCTTGTCTCATTTATTGCATTAACAGTCATCCCACCGGACCCCAGGGGTGGAGAGTGGGACAAAAAAGTATGCCAACAAGAAACACTTTGGATCGAGCGTTTGGGGGCTACCCTCCCCCCTGGGATCAATGAGGCCCAGTCATACAAACCATTTCTTTAAATTTAAGTACACTCAATGTCAGTATGATAAAAAATATATATGTACACCAAACTGTCCCCATCTATTAACTGAAATTTACCATAGAGCCCCACCTACTAGCTCTGGCTAACCCAGAATCCCCTATATGCCCCCGTTTACATATCGGGTTAATATATGCCAAGCTATATATTCTCTATAAGAACTAATTGAAATATAATGCACTTTCATATGTTTTACACTTGGTTACTGCCCTGAACCTTTCCCCCTTTTTCCTTCTAACCCAACTGTTGTTATGATCTTTGATGCCGGTTTTTCTATATCCATACCTATGTGTATATAAATTGTCCTTATAATTTTTTATTTTTATTTTCATATCTTTATCTCATTCACAGATACGTTATGGAGGCTGTTTATGTCATCATGGGCATATCTTCCACCTGCAGTGCTCTAGTGGGGCCACCAGGGGCAATGTGCGGCCGCCCAGCGCCACATCTACTATGACCCTTTGTCTGTAGATGGTGGCGCGGTTGGTACTCCCTGACTGCCATGATGGTGCGGCCGTGTCTGCGCCGTCCTTCTCTCCCCCTTCTCCACTGTGGACGGACATCCACCGGCCGACATGGAGGGGCGAGTTCCTGGCGTCAGACCTCCCTGCATCCCTAATTGGCCGGGATGTTTGGGACGTCACCGCCTCTTTCTCTGCCCCTCTCTGCGCTATTGGATGTTCTGTCCACTGGGGGACGAGGAGTCTGCGCGCTAGGCCCGGCTCCCTCTGGTTGCCTGGATACCTAGACGCGACTCCCGTCTCTCTCCCCGACGCTCTGTCAGCTGGTCTGATATGCGCCGGTGATTGAGACATGCGCAGTACGCGCCAGCGGCCTGCCTGAATGACGTCACGTCGGCTACGCCGATTGGTGACTACAGGCGGGGCGATTGTACAAGAGACGCCGTCATGGCGTCTCTCCCTGTACTCTTCTCACTAATCACGATCCGTGGTGAGACGGCGGCGTGACACTCCACCACCAACTCCTGTTCTTCAATTTTTACATGCTCTACAATTAGGTAAGCCTATACCTCTAGCATCCCCCTCTATTTCCACCCAGTCCAGGTCCTATTTCATATGATAATTTTTCTACTTATCTAACAGACTCAGCAAGACTGGGGGTTGAACCGCATAGCTTCTTAAGGAACTATAAACGTCCATATACCTTGATGAAATTTACAAGTCTGTCTTTGATCGACAGTATTCCTTATTTCTTCCCCTGCTCTATCCACTTAAATGCTGGGAATTACCATTATCTACTAAGGAGATGGCTGTGGTTTTGCCTTTTACCTCCTCCCCCTTCTTAAGTATAGTCTCTACATTGACTAGGGTAAGTGCAATTCTACCCTTATAAGATACCTTTAAACAGATAGGTTATTTCCATTATGATATACTAAGAATTACATTATATATATTTTTGATAGACAATTTATTTTATATCAACCCCCCCCTTTCTCTCTCCCCCCCTCTCCTTCCTCCCCCCCCCCCTTTTTTCTTCCCCCTCCCCCTCCCCCCTTCCCCCCCTCCCCTCCTCCTCCCCCCCCCCCTTTTTCTTCCTCCCTTCCGCGGATCTTTTCCTACCCCCCATTTCCCTCTTTCCTTCCCTTTCCCCCCTTCCCTTTACCCCCCCCTTCCCCCTTCCCCCTTTCCCATGTTTCCATATCCCTCTTCCCCTTCCCCCCCCCCACCACCTTACCTATTATTTAGTCTATATTTCCCTACCCTCCTTATTGCTTACTACAGATTTGTATTATGTTACACCCGTCCCCACATTGCCTTTTCTCCGCCTGACCACTGCAGAACTGATACTCCCCTGGTGTTTCTATAGACAGCCTCCACTTATTTATTTTTGGCTCATATGGAAATGTATATATCATACACATACAAAAATGTTCTGGAAATTCTGATAATATTGTATCGTTCATTACAGTTTCCTTACTCTATGCTCCTGAAGAAGCGCATAAGGCGCGTAACATGTCGAGCTTATGAGCTTATACAGAATCTGACTGCCACCATCACATAGCGTTTGACTCAACGATATGTACTGTAACTATATAGATCAATAAGCTGTGTTTGTTTCTTGTTGATCCTGCAGTTCCATTGCTTTTTCTATATTAAGTTACCTATTGTGTATGGAGTGCATATTCTGTAAACTTTGTATGTCATACCTAGTTTTTATATTTTTTTGTCTTTCCCCGTTTTTTAACATAACATTTTTGAAATAAAAATAGTATTTTTTATAATATAGTATCTTTATTGTGCCTATAAAGTCTTGGTGCCTGCCCACACTCTCTTGTTCCCCTAAACTACTTCATATTAGACGTGGCACACATAACCTATTTCGTATCCGCATGACCACTATGCGATGATACGTTTATAATCCATTTAATTTAATATGGGTGTAAGCACCCGGGCATTTTTTAGTGGCGAATGTACCCCTTTCCCATAATTTGCCTAATGACTACCTAATCTACGGCTAATTTACTCAAGGTCATAACTCCCGAAATACCCTCCTCCCCTCCTTCCCTACTTATTATCCTTTTACGGTTTTGTTTTGTTCTTTCCCTTCTTCTTTACGTCTAGCAATAAGTTAGTATCAATTGTATGTATTTTTGTATTTATTATGGATTTTGTTGGGACTGGTTGGCTGGGCTATATGACAGAGATTCAAACGAATTGTAACACAGATACTGAACAAGAAATCGATATAAACCAATATATGGCTAAACTCAAACGCGTTCTTAAAAAGAAAGCCAATCTGCACTGGCATATTGAATTCCTACATAAATATGTACGGGAAACTATCAACCCTTTAGGTCTCAGGATTCAACTTTATCCCTCCTTTCAAGTAACATCCCCAGATTTTAGACTCAAATGGGAAAACATACTAACTCAATGCAGTATGGAACTAATGAAATTGCTGATACTTCACTACCAGACAAAACTAAATACATTAGATCAGGAGATCCTCCTACTACAAACATCGAACGAAACTATCAGGGAACATACCCTTTTCTCTAAACAAGTCCAAGAAACGAAAGATTACATAACAAAGATTACCAAAGACATTATTTATAAAAAACAAAACAAACTATCAAAAGATCGATTAGCCTTCTCTGAAGGCTTTGCATATCACTGGCAGAATAACATGCTACGCAAGGGCTCCAGAAACCATCACCGGGTCACGAAAACTAACAACTATGCGACCACCGATGAGGATACTGAATCAGATTCCTCATTCAGATCAACATCTTCTGCCCCGAGACACAATCAATATTATTCCCGAAACAATGCTACAGCACAAAAAAGAGACTATGGTGAGGACCCTTATACACCTTCTTCTAAACGCCCCTCAAAGGCAGACACGAGATTTTCAGCACATTCACAAACTAAAGGACACACGTCACAATCTAATGGGAAACCACCCGCACAACCAAAATATTTAGGAGCAACTGCTTTACAAGCAATACAGATACTGAACAATCAATCACAAACACCCAACTCGACCCAATCAAACACTGCAGGTCCCACGGATATGGGCTTAAACCCCCCCAGTACCCCTCTACCGTTGACACAACGTGCACTCAACACTAGACAAAGCACACTAGATGCACACATCCAAACTCCACAGACACAGACAAATTTTCAAATACCCACGAACATGACAACGCCGACGTGACTCTAGGTTTGGAAGTCATTAACCTAACACCCTATCATTTTGATAGGGAGACACTAGAGGTCCTTAAACTTGGACTAAGCTTCTGTCCTTCAACCAATATTGACAAATATGAGACAATAAAAGATGTGTATCTTTTCTCACGTAATCTAACATACAAATTTCTCTTCGATAAAGATGTAGTACAGTCCAAACAAGATAAGGCGATATCTGAACAAGTTAAACATTTCTCCATGGAAGATTTTCGAGCTCTCCGAGACCTTATACTCCTACTGGAGGAAAATGAACCCTCCAATTCCCCACAAGAGACAAAGGCATCTAATGTACACACACCCAATATCAAAAAATTTAAACCCAAATCACAGCGGTTCCCAGAACTAACTACAAATGCACATATCTGGGCTTTTCTTATTGGAACCATTAAAGACATAAAAGAGATCACTATGTCACCAACCCCAGGAAATCTTTCCTACTCACAAAGACAAGCCATCCAAGCTCTAAAAAATCAACCAGACCTAGAAATAAAACCTGCGGATAAAGGAGGGAACATTGTCCTGATGACTAAAACGTACTATGAAACGATGGTGACTAAAATTTTAGCGGATAAACACTGCTATCGCCCTCTACCTGAGACGCAGATTCTAGCATTTAAACAAGAATACCTGGAGACCATTGGCAAGGCCTTTCAAAAGGGCTTAATTGACCAAGACACCTACAATTACCTCAATGTCAAGAAACCCAAAGAGGCTACGTTTTACGACCTACCGAAAATACATAAGCACCCTACACTGCCCCCTGGCCGACCAATCGTCTCCGATATTGGCTCTCTTTCTGAACATGCTAGCCGCTTTATAGACTTTATTCTAATGCCACATGTATTAAGCCTCCCATCTTATACACGTGATACACTGGATCTGCTGAAACAAATAGAGGGTTTGCCTGTCCCTCCCGATACCCTCCTCGTGACACTGGATGTGGAGTCACTGTACTCCAGCATCCCACACGAGCAGGGCATCGGGATGGTACACACCTTTCTAAGGGAACAAGACCACTATAGCTGGGAATTCTGTGAATTCATACTTGAACTACTTCAATTTGTATTGACTCATAACTACTTTTGCTTTAAAGATTCCCACTTCCTCCAGGTACAGGGCGTGGCCATGGGCACTTGCTGTGCGCCAGCCTACGCAAACCTGTACCTGGGGGGGTGGGAACGTAACATCTTCTCACTTGAGGACTTGACTATATACACTGACCAGATTCTCATATGGCGGAGGTATATAGACGATATTTTCCTAGTATGGACAGGAACTCGCAAATCGCTGGATGAGTTCATCCAGACAATTAATCACAATTCGATGAATCTTAAGTTTACTATTTCAACTCACGTAAACCAAATAACTTTCCTAGACCTAACTATCTTCAAAGACCTAGATAATTGTTTAGCGACCACCCTGTTCAGAAAAGAAACGGCAGGAAATACCCTACTACATGCGGGTAGTGCTCACCCTAGATCGCTTATTAAAAGTATACCTTATGCACAATATCTCAGGTTACGCCGCAACTGCACACATCTAGAGGAATTTAAAGCTCAAGCCCGAGCACTCCGCCATAGACTATTAACAAGAGGCTATAAGAAAACCATACTACGCAGTGCGTACAATAAAGCCATCCGCCAGTCAAGGAATTCTTTACTTTTTAAACAGAAAAATGTTCTGACCAGTGCTCCAGTGAGATTTATTACCAAATTTTCCCAACAACACCATAAACTTAGGGACATATTGAATAAACATTGGCCGATCCTTCAGGAGGACCCTATTTTAAATAAATATATCAGCCCTTTTCCTCAAATAACATTTAAACGAACAAGGTCTCTAGGCGACCAACTGACTTCAAGTCACTTTATTGCCACACCTAAATCTAAACATTCTAAATTAGGAATGGCCCAATGTGGCAAATGTTCTTCGTGCCCATGGATCAAAGAAGGAAATTCCTTTACATTACCAAATGGAGAAAAATTTATACCAAAATTCTATGCAGACTGTGATACAAAAGGTGTGGTATACTTAATGTTGTGCCAATGCGGCGCATTTTATGTAGGGAAGACCATTAGACACCTACGCTGCAGAATTAGGGATCATGTCTATTATTCTGGGGAAGGAAAAATGGTGACAGCAGTCAGCAGGCACCTTGACCTCTATCATAAATTTAATACCTCCCTTGTCTCATTTATTGCATTAACAGTCATCCCACCGGACCCCAGGGGTGGAGAGTGGGACAAAAAAGTATGCCAACAAGAAACACTTTGGATCGAGCGTTTGGGGGCTACCCTCCCCCCTGGGATCAATGAGGCCCAGTCATACAAACCATTTCTTTAAATTTAAGTACACTCAATGTCAGTATGATAAAAAATATATATGTACACCAAACTGTCCCCATCTATTAACTGAAATTTACCATAGAGCCCCACCTACTAGCTCTGGCTAACCCAGAATCCCCTATATGCCCCCGTTTACATATCGGGTTAATATATGCCAAGCTATATATTCTCTATAAGAACTAATTGAAATATAATGCACTTTCATATGTTTTACACTTGGTTACTGCCCTGAACCTTTCCCCCTTTTTCCTTCTAACCCAACTGTTGTTATGATCTTTGATGCCGGTTTTTCTATATCCATACCTATGTGTATATA
Source organism: Lithobates clamitans (assembly GCA_037952925.1). Taxonomy (NCBI): domain Eukaryota; kingdom Metazoa; phylum Chordata; class Amphibia; order Anura; family Ranidae; genus Lithobates; species Lithobates clamitans. The sequence continues at coordinate 6,796,018 of JBBGZY010000272.1, forward strand.
AATTGTCCTTATAATTTTTTATTTTTATTTTCATATCTTTATCTCATTCACAGATACGTTATGGAGGCTGTTTATGTCATCATGGGCATATCTTCCACCTGCAGTGCTCTAGTGGGGCCACCAGGAGCAATGTGCGGCCGCCCAGCGCCACATCTACTATGACCCTTCGTCTGTAGATGGTGGCGCGGTTGGTACTCCCTGACTGCCATGATGGTGCGGCCGTGTCTGCGCCGTCCTTCTCTCCCCCTTCTCCACTGTGGACGGACATCCACCGGCCGACATGGAGGGGCGAGTTCCTGGCGTCAGACCTCCCTGCATCCCTAATTGGCCGGGATGTTCGGGACGTCACCGCCTCTTTCTCTGCCCCTCTCTGCGCTATTGGATGTTCTGTCCACTGGGGGACGAGGAGTCTGCACGCTAGGCCCGGCTCCCTCTGGTTGCCTGGATACCTAGACGCGACTCCCGTCTCTCTCCCTGACGCTCTGTCAGCTGGTCTGATATGCGCCGGTGATTGAGACATGCGCAGTACGCGCCAGCGGCCGGCCTGAATGACTTCACGTCGGCTATGCCGATTGGTGACTACAGGCGGGGCGGGTGTACAAGAGACGCCGTCATGGCGTCTCTCCCTGTACTCTTCTCACTAATCACGATCCGTGGTGAGACGGCGGCGTGACACTCCACCAACAACTCCTGTTCTTCAATTTTTACATGCTCTACAATTAGGTAAGCCTATACCTCTAGCATCCCCCTCTATTTCCACCCAGTCCAGGTCCTATTTCATATGATAATTTTTCTACTTATCTAACAGACTCAGCAAGACTGGGGGTTGAACCGCATAGCTTCTTAAGGAACTATAAACGTCCATATACCTTGATGAAATTTACAAGTCTGTCTTTGATCGACAGTATTCCTTATTTCTTCCCCTGCTCTATCCACTTAAATGCTGGGAATTACCATTATCTACTAAGGAGACGGCTGTGGTTTTGCCTTTTACCTCCTCCCCCTTCTTAAGTATAGTCTCTACATTGACTAGGGTAAGTGCAATTCTACCCTTTAAGATACCTTTAAACAGATAGGTTATTTCCATTATGATATACTAAGAATTACATTATATATATTTTTGATAGACAATTTATTTTATATCAACCCCCCCTTTCTCTCTCCCCCCCCTCTCCTCCCCCCCTTTTTTCTTCCCCCTCCCCCTCCCCCCTTCCCCCCTCCCCTCCTCCTCCCTCCCCCCCCCTTTTTCTTCCTCCCTTCCACGGATCTTTTCCTACCCCCCATTTCCCTCTTTCCTTCCCTTTCCCCCCCTTCCCTTTACCCCCCCCTTCCCCCTTCCCCCTTTCCCATGTTTCCATATCCCTCTTCCCCTTCCCCCCCCCCCCTCCACCTTACCTATTATTTAGTCTATATTTCTCTACCCTCCTTATTGCTTACTACAGATTTGTATTATGTTACACCCGTCCCCACATTGCCTTTTCTCCGCCTGACCACTGCAGGACTGATACTCCCCTGGTGTTTCTATAGACAGCCTCCACTTATTTATTTTTGGCTCATATGGAAATGTATATATCATACACATACAAAAATGTTCTGCAAATTCTGATAATATTGTATCATTCATTACAGTTTCCTTACTCTATGCTCCTGAAGAAGCGCATAAGGCGCGTAACATGTCGAGCTTATGAGCTTATACAGAATCTGACTGCCACCATCACATAGCGTTTGACTCAACGATATGTACTGTAACTATATAGATCAATAAGCTGTGTTTGTTTCTTGTTGATCCTGCAGTTCCATTGCTTTTTCTATATTAACTTACCTATTGTGTATGGAGTGCATATTCTGTAAACTTTGTATGTCATACCTAGTTTTTATATTTTTTTGTCTTTCCCCGTTTTTTAACATAACATTTTTGAAATAAAAATAATATTTTTTATAATATAGTATCTTTATTGTGCCTATAAAGTCTTGGTGCCTGCCCACACTCTCTTGTTCCCCTAAACTACTTCATATTAGACGTGGCACACATAACCTATTTCGTATCCGCATGACCACTATGCGATGATACGTTTATAATCCATTTACTTCCCTTTTAAGCCTATCATTAAATCTATCAAATTCCTCAATGTTTTGATAATCATCCAGACCCTTAATTGACTCGTGTAATTGCTCCTCTAATTCATGCAGCTGTATTTTTTCCTCATGTACAATTAATTCCATAAGGTGCAGTCCATGTTTAATTGATTCTTAATGCCATACCTTCAGAAACCAAAAGTTGTTTGGTTCCAGCTCTGGTATTTTTTAGGGGAGGTCTCTAGCGGTCTTTTGCATGATTTGAGGGGAGATAGGGGATGAGAACGGGTTAATACACCTTTTAGTGCTGTAGGGGTGGGGGGGGGGGTTAGTAGGTGGGTGTGCCAATTTATTTGTGGGGATGTGTGGTAGTTTATGTGAGGAAAGAGGGACTTTTTTTTGTAAGTTGTATTTTGATGCAATTTTGTCATAATAAATAGTGAGGACATAACCCATGGGTGTGCAGAAACATTTTTATTTTATTTTTGTGTGCCTCCTGTTGAAGTCTCGGAGTCTGCCATTTAATATTGCAACTATCTAAGGGTGTCCTGGCCCTAACTCTCTCTCCCAAAGAGAAATAAAATCTCTTTGCATTAAAGAAGTGTCTGGCTCTCAAAGAATCTACCTTGCATTACACCCACTATGCCTCACAACCCACCATTACAGAGGGATGTCAGCTATCTCTGGCCCTGGAGGTTCTCATTAGACTGAAGGAGGCCTGGGACCTTGCTACATATCTATGGGAATGTTTGACCATTCTTCCAGTAGTGTATTTGTGAGGCCAGGCACTGATGTTTGATGAGAAGGCCTGGATTGCAGTCTCCTCTCTAATTCATCCCAAAGGTGTTCTATCAGGTTGCGGTCAGGACTCTGTGCAGGCCAGTCAAGTTCCTCCACCCCAAACTCTCTCATCCATGTCTTTATTGACCTTGTTTTGTGCACTGTCCATATCATTTGGTGGAAGGGGGATTATGGTGTGGGGTTGCTTTTCAGGGGTTGGGCTTGGCCCCTTAGTTCCAGTGATGGCAACTCTTAAGGCATCAGCATACCAAGACATTTTGTACAATTTAATGCTCCCAACTTTGTGAACAGTTTGGGGATGGCCTCTTCCTCTTCCAACATGACTGCGCACCAGTGGACAAAGCAAGGTCCATGAAGACATGTGTAAGTGAGTTTGGGATGAAGGAACTTGACTGGCCTGCACAGAGTCCTGACCTCAACTCGATAGAACACCTTTGGGATGAATTAGAGAGGAGACTGCGAGCCAGGCCTTCTCGTCCAAATCAGTGCCTTACCTCACAAATGCGCTTCTGGAAGAATGGTCAAACATTCCCATAGACACACTCCTAAACCTTGTGGACAGCCTTCCCAGAAGAGTTGAAGCTCTGTTAAAGCTGTAAAGGGTGAGCCAACTCAATATTGAACCCTACGGACTAAGACTGGGATTCCATTAAAGTTCATGTGCGTGTAAAGGCAGGCATCCCAATACTTTTGGTAATAAAACACATTCCAACACAGTCTCTGTTAGCTTGTCTGTTTCTCTGCAGCTCACATCTGCTACATCATCACAGACTCAGGCCTTTGTCTGTCCTGACCTGGACAGTATGGTACAATGTGCACCTCACAGCTCCCTTCACAAACTGATCTCCTCGGGAGGGTGGGCTCACTGACCTCTAACTCTGTCTCTAACATAAACCCAGCACACACCTGTGCCATTAGTGTTCTTGTTTCACAGAAAACCTTGCTCAGATCCCCATTTTAAACAGTTAAATGGGCCTGACCTGCCAGACCATATTGTGGGAGAATACCCACCAACATTATATGTCCTTTTCCATCCATCATGTGCAGAACCATGTGATTTGAAATGTATTTCTCTCATCCCCTGTAAAGGAGAGATGGAAGAAACATCAGATTCAAAGACATCCTCAGACTGAGACTGTTGCTGAAAATTTCTAAACTGTCCTTGTGTTTCCTTTTTCCATTTCTATGTTTTATGTTCTGAGAATGCTGTTTTATCTCTCATAAATGTATTTTCCTTCCTACTAATAATCTCCTTATTATACTGTACCTCTCCAAATTCTTTCTCTATTTGTTTCTCCACAAATTCATCCAGGCCTACTAAGGCTGTATATTGTGAAAGTAATGATTGAAGTTGACTGTCAAGGTCATATAACTGTTTTTTCTAATAACTGATCAATATCTCTATCACATTTTGGGAACATTTTTGAAGAATAGCTCCCCAATAGAATAGCTACATCTACCTTGTGAAAATTTGTAAAAATGTGGATCCTCCATGCCCATGGGTTTATGTTTTCTTGTATGTGCTTTTCATATTTCAGATTTTTTTATATTATTATTATTATTTTATTTTTTTCTCTTCTTTGGGCTTACCTGTTCCTGGCCTGGGGTGGACGTGGTTACCAGGCTTCCATTGCCCATGATCCTAGCGCTGGAGGTGTGGAGAGTGGTGCAAGAACTGAATGTGGGTTGCCCCACCCACCAGTGAAGTGTTGGTGCTGTATGAGAAAGGTTGCCCTTACCGTGCCTCAAACGAGCAGATGACAACTTTTGCCTAAGGAGAAAGTGAAGTTATCTGCCAAGTAAGCCCATAATAAAATGGAGGCATATATAAACGAGCACATAAACCCCCCCTTTGGAGATATCTATGTGCTGCAAGATAGTTGAGGGCCAACAGAGTGATGCCAATTTTCTTTTATGTTAAGGGGACCCTTTTGGAAGTCCTTTTAGGTGGTATGTATAAATGTCAAAATTTTATAGGCTTTTTATAATGTTTATCTTTTCTATTTCTTTTTTATGTGTGTGTGTCTTCTTTCTTTGACTATTTGGTTCTCCACCCAGGGGGAGGTTTGGTGTGGCATTGGTCCTCAGGTTCCTGATCCTATTATCTGCTAAAAATAAATAAATTCCGTATATTTTGTGTTATGATAAATCATATTGTTATATTATAGTTAATTTATTGAACATACTGCAGATTTGTGGTATTATTATTAATGTGGTTTGACAGAGCCTGAGTAAGTGAGAAATTTGGAACCCACAAAGCACATTGCATAATGGCGACTGTGAGCGTCTCTACTACTTCTTTCCAGAATTTTGAAAATCAACTGGTTTAAAATACAACTATAGATACTGTATAAATGTATTAGAGTAGGGTGGGAAGGTTAATTTTATACTGTGAAACACTGTTTTCAGTTGTGGAATATAAAGGTAAATCACAAATAAGCCAGGTGTGACTAAAATGTGATATATGTTTTAACGTCTTAGAAATTTGATTACATTTATATAAAATATTTTTCAATAGTAGTGTATATTGCATACATATTTGAGCTCCTTAAAAGTCCCTTACAGAGTGGAGTTTTATTTGCTATCTTTTGGGTGTTCGGGTGAGCTCCATTACAGTGAAACCAATGTAACAGATGATATATGAATTGTTCCAATGGCTAGAATGGTACAGAAAAATACATTTGGTTGTATATACAGTATCTCACAGAAGTGAGTACACCCCTCACATTTTTGTAAATATTTTATTATATCTTTTCATGTGACAACACTTAAGAAATGACACTTTGATACAATGTAAAGTAGTGAGTGTACAGCTTGTATAACAGTGTAAATTTGCTGTCCCCTCAAAATAAGTCAACACACTAATGAGGAAAAAATGAACTTAAATGATTTTAGCAAATGGCTGCAATATAACAAAGAGTGAAAAATTGAAGGGGGTCTGAATACTTTCTGTCCCCACTGTATATGTTGTATAACAGTGTAAATTTGCTGTCCCCCAAAATAACTCAACACAGCCATTAATGTCTAAACCGCTGGCAACAAAAGTGAGTACACCCCTAAGTGAAAATGCCCAAATTGGGCCCAAAGTGTCAATATTTTGTGTAGCCACCATTTTTTTTCAGCACTGCCTTAACCCTCTTGGGCATGGAGTTCACCAGAGCTTCACAGGTTGCCACTGGAGTCCTCTTCCACTCCTCCATGACAACATCGTGGAGCTGGTGGATGTTAGAGACCTTTTGCTCCTCTACCTTCCGTTTGAGGATGCCCCACAGATGCTCAATAGGGTTTAGGTGTGGAGACCTGCTTGGCCATTCCATCATCTTTACCCTCAGCTTCTTTAGCAAGGCAGTGGTCGTCTTGTAGGTGTGTTTGGGGTCGTTATCATGTTGGAATACTGCCCTGCAGCCAAGTCTCCAAAGGGAGGGGATCATGCTCTGCTTCACTATGTCACTGTATATGTTGGCATTCATGGTTCCCTCAATGAACTGTAGCCGGCAGCACTCATGCAGCCCCAGACCATGACACTCCCACCACCATGCTTGACTGTAGGCAAGACACACTTGTCTTTGTACTCCTCACCTGGTTGCTGCCACACATGCTTTACACCATCTGAATCAAATATGTTTATCTTGGTCTCACCAGACCACAGGACATGGTTCCAGTAATCCATGTCCTTAGTCTGCTTGTCTTCAGTAAACTGTTTGCGGGCTTTCTTGTACCTCATCTTTAGAAGAGGCTTCCTTCTGGGATGACAGCCATGCAGACCAATTTGATGCAGTGTGCGGCGTATGGTCTGAGCACTGACAGGTTGCCCCTCCACCCCTTCAACCTCTGCAGCAATACCGGTAACCCTGATATGTCTATTTCCCAAAGACAACCTCTGGATAGGACGCTGAACACGTGCATTCAACTTCTTTGGTCGACCATGGCGAGGCCTGCACTGAGTGGAACCTGTTCTGTTAAACCGCGGTATGGTCTTGGCCACTGTGCTGTAGCTCAGTTTCAGGGTCTTCTTCTTCAATCCTCTTATAGCCTAGGCCATCTTTATGTAGAGCAACAATTCTTTTTTTCATATTCTCAGAGAGTTCTTTGCCATGAGGTGGCACATTGAACTTCCAGTGACCAGTATGAGAGAGTGAGAGTGATAACAACAGATTTAACACACCTGCTCCCCATTCACACCTGAGACCTTGTAACACTAACGAATCACATGACACCGGGAGGGAAAAATGGCTTATTGGGCCCAATTTGGACATTTTCACTTAGGGGTGTACTCACTTTTGTTGCCAGAGGTTTAGACATTAATGGCTGTGTGTTGAGTTATATTGAGGGTCAAAAAATTTACACTGTTATACAAGCTGTACACTCACCAATTTATATTGTAGCAAAGTGTCATTTTTTCAGTGTTGTCACATGAAAAGATATAATAAAATGTTTAAAAAAATCTGAGGGGTGTACTCACGTTTGTGAGATACTGTATGTCATGCAGCACTTGTATGTGAATGAGTTCATAGGTAGCAATGAAATCCAGTTAAAACAGATGAATTACAGGATAAAAATTGAACCATTCAGTAATGTAGACTGTGACAGATAGTTGAAATTAAGCTTTTTTGTGGGTGACTGAAGGGTGCTTATAACTGAACAATTCAATGCACAGAAACAGACATCATTGTTGTGTAAAAAGGAGGCAAGACTTAACTGAGCTGTACCCCCAGGACTTGTTAATGGGTACCTATTTTCCAGATGTTACATACTGCAACAGCTTCCACAAAATTATCAAAGAGGCTCAAAGGTGAAGAATAAAATGTGATTGTTGTCATCAGGGTATCATACGCTATTAGAGAAGGATCCTAAATCTTGATTGGAATGATTCATCATAATATTGCTTGACAGATGTGCTTCAAGTTAAATTGGACGCAACAATTCTCAATTACCTTTTCAAAAGCTAAACGATTTGTGAGAGTCTTGTATCCATCCATGCAAGTCCTATAAAAAAAATCTTCACTGTTCCAAGTTGGCTGTAAATACATCTTTAAAATGTAAATAACTTAAAAAATGACTTCACAGTTTTGGAAAAGCAAAGACGCAGCAATTAAACAAATCTGATGTAACATTAAAAGTCTCACCCAGTTATGTACTTCAAGGTGGGTGATTGGTTTATTTTCTGACTCTAGCTGTTGACCATTTTCTAAGAGGATTATCTAAATGGTCCAGCCACTGAATTTGAACCTCCAGCTGTGATGGATATCATTCAATTAGTGGTGGTATTACTCCCATAACTAAAAGTAACAGCTTGGGTGGCTCCCTGCATCCTAGGAGCCCATCCCTGCCCACATTCAGCTGCTGCCCAGCCTATAAATGTAAACAAAGGGGCTGTAATGTACAGCTTTTCCTAGCTTACGCTCCCTGTAAAAAAGAGGAGTGCTTACTGCTATAAAGAACTCTTCAGCCTTCCAGCTCCAAGATGCCATTCTGGACCCACATGGCAGGTTCATTATAAGCACCTGTGATGTCTACGCCCAACCTTACACCCTGGTCAACAGAATTTGCTCCGTATTCCCACCAACTCTGTTTTTTTTGCTAGACTCTACGCAGAATTCCCAAAGTCCAACATGGCCATCACTTAATCTGTGGGGACTTTAACACTCTAGTGGACTCAGCAATGGACTCATCGAAGCTGCCCGAATGGGCAATACCCACTCTGGGCCCACTACTCCATGTTAAAGATCTTTTTGATGTCTGGCGCTGCCAGCACAATGCGGAGAGAGATTATATCTTCTTTTCTTCCAGACACACTACCTGCAAAATATGTGTATTGATTTATTTCTTGTAGATAAATCATTGCTCCAGCAGACGTCTTTCTCTTCTATTACAGACATTACCTGGTCAGACCATATCAATTTCAGTGGAGGAGCAGGATGCCTGCCCACTTGTAACTCTAAGATTATAACTCTAAGATTATAAGCCTTCTAATGCTCAATTGCTTACTCAACATCTCAGGGAATATTTTGACATTAACACCACACATGAGAGAGATTATCATTGAAATCTGCGCCCGAGCTAAGAAATGCTACTCTTAGCACCTAGATTCTGTACTTTCAGAAATCCACAAACTAGAATCAATCAATAAGACCCCTCCATACTCTAAACTCTCTTCCATCCTTCTTATGCCCTGTACACACGACCGGTTTTCCCGCTGGAATAAACTCTGAAGGTTTTTCTGAAGGAGTTCCAATGGTATTCCTCTCAAGCTGTCTTGCATACACACGGTCACACCAAATTCTGACTGTCCAGAACGTGGTGATGTACAACACGTACAACGGGACTAGAAAGCAGAAGTTCAATAGCCAGTAGTCAATAGCTTCCGTCTTGTACTTGCTTCAGAGCATGCGTCGTTTTTGGTACGTCGGAACAGCATACAGAAGAGTGGTTTTCCCGATAGGAATTGGTTCCATTGGAAAATTTTAGAACATGTTCTCTTTCTAGTTCGGTCAGAATTTTCGACGTAAAAGTTCCAATGGGGCATACACATGATTGGAATATACGATGAAAAGCTCCCATCTGACTTTTTCTGTCGGACATTCCGCTCGTGTGTACAAGGCAATAGACTCAGACTAGAACTGAGAGGCCTTTGAACAGTTCGGTAAATCAACGAGAGTTCCAAAAATTAAGCACTATGCCAGTGGCAATTGGCAGGGAAATTGCTGGCCCATAGACTGAAAGCCCATCAGGCCAAAACTAAAATTTCACACCTTACAGTATTCATCCTGGCACCAACCATAAAATAATCCCCAAGATATTGCTAACTGTTTTGCTGACTATTACAGTTCCTTATATAATCCTAAGGATGACCCCCTACTCCCCAACCTCCCCCTCAAGCTATTGACAGTTTCTTATGGCATAAAACAAGTAAAAATTTGCGCTGAACTGAAAAAAGCAAGCGGCCAGCAAAGTTCGTAGATAACAAACAAAAAGTCACATGCATAAAAATTATTGCGGCGCTGAAAAGTTCAAAATGAAATTGAAGAGTGGGAGGAAGCCAATCACCAAATATATTGTGCAGATGTAGAAAGAGTCACTCGTCACCACGTGGTAATGTAGTCTGCTTACTAAAAGGTGTTAAGGATTAGGCATAGATGATAAATTCTCAATAGCATCCAGCAAATCCAGCCCACTTGAACCCCTCATCAGACCACAACATTCGTGGGATTTCCTTCACATATAAACATCTCCCAATGGTCACTTCAGAATTAGGCATTCAGGCATGTAGTCATCATATATCCGAGAAAAGAAAATGAAGGACCCATAGTGAAGCCCGTAATGATAGATAAAAAAACTTTTATTGTAGTAACTTACAGTTGAAGCTTAAAACAGCATGCATCAATGATAGGAACAAACGGCTGCAGCAATCAGCGTACGGATGTCAGCCTGCCTGACATGTTTCATCATAACAGATGTCTTCAGAGGCATGGCTACAGCTACAACCGCACGCTATATATATGGTATGGTTAGTGGGTGGATCAGAGGGGATATGATCAAACTCATCACTAACAGCTGGGTAGGATGTGTGTCTTGTGCAGCGCGCCCTGGTGCTAACAGGATAAACCTGGTTAGCAACTGATGACGCGACAGCGCATGGCCAATCAGAAAAAAGAGAGGATAGGAACAAAAAGAGGATGGCAACAGATGACTCAGTGCCACCTCATTGGTTAACCTATCTCTCAGTGAACAGAAAAATTAAAAAATGCCAGATAAGCATGAACAGGCGACGAGGAAGAACGCCGGCTGTGCGGTCCGGCTCAGGGACATGAAAAAGGCTAAAAATGTATTTTTGATTGATCAGACAAAAACCTGATATCATATAAGTCAATATACAAAATAAAAAAATGGAAAAGAATTAACACCCGCACAGATATGCTATGAAATTAACGCCTGTCATGCAGTATAGATCAAAGGCATAGAAAAAAACGCTAGACCTTGTATAACAAATCAGTGCCTGCATGGGAAAAAAACACTAACCTATGTATAACAAACCAGTGCCTCACATGAAACTAAGCAATAGACATTGTGAATGTGATTAATCGCACACAATTCAATAAAAATACATGCATGCAATATACATCAATACATGTGTTAAAATCAATACAGATGATTGTAAACATCCTTAAAAAATATTGTTTTAAAAAACTGACCTAGACCCAAGATTTGCAAATAAATAAAGGAGAAAAAACAAAAAATAAATAAATAAAATGAATAAAGGAGTGTATTGATGCTAACTGTTATTAATGAAGCTGTTAACATCCCACTCTACGTTTAACCCATATGGCGTATAGCATTTGAGGGTGTGTATCCAACGCGTTTCCAACCTCGAGCTTTCTCTCTTGGTGTAACTACCTCTCCAATGGGGTGTGAAACAATCGATGGCGGTAATCAGAGTCCCTACTGGATTTCTGTTATGACATTCTAAATAGTGACGTGAGACCGTGTGCTTAGGAAAACCTTTCTTTATGTTTTTTATATGTTCCTTTATTCGCACATTCATGGCTCTCATAGTGCTGCCTTCATACTGTAGACCACATGGACAAGTCAATAAGTACACAACATTTTTTGAGGTGCAGGTGATGAAAGTATCTATATCATAGACCTTTGTGGTGGAGTTAGATGTAAATTGACAAATTTTCCTATTTTTATCGCCATTTATGCGACACACTTTACATTTGCGACATGGGAAAAAACCTTTTGAGTTCTGAAAAAAGGGGACCCTATTGGGGGCATCAAGAACATTAGGAGCAACCTGCAGCCTTAGGAGGGGTACTCCCCTATAAATAACTTGTGGGCGTTCAGGTAAGGATGGACCCAACACTTTATCATTTTTTAACACGGCCCAATGTTTTCTAAGAATTTTCTTTATATCGTAATGTTGTCGAGAGTAGGTGATCACTAAAGAAAACTCATGAATATTATTATTCTTAGTAATTCTATCTGTGCCCTTTATCATATAGGCCCTATCCAAGCCGGCAACCTCATTTATGGTTTTGTCCAAGTCTGCACCAGAGTACCCATTCTCCACAAATTTGGTTTTTAAGTCAGAGGCCTGCATCAAAAAGTCGTGTTTAAAGGTACAATTACGCCTTAAGTGAATAAACTGGCTTTTAGGAACCGCTTTTAACCAGGAGGGATGGTGACAACTCCCCTGACTAATATAGCCATTACGATCTGTCTCCTTGAAAAAAGTGGTGGTTGTAAATTTATTGTCACAGATCCGTATATTCAAATCCAAAAAATGGATAGCAACCTTGCTCATTTCAAATTGCAGAGAGATACCAAGGGTGTTCTGATTCAGCTCCTGCATGTAATTGGTCAATGATGTTTCATCTCCATCCCATAGGAGGAGGGTGTCGTCTATATACCTGCCCCAGTACACCAATTCTGGCCGTCTGTCAGCATAGACGACATCCTCCTCCCACTTGGCCATGAACAGATTAGCCATACTGGGCGCGAATTTTGCACCCATGGCTACACCTCTGGTTTGGAGGTAGCAGGAACCCCCAAACCAGAAGTAGTTATGCATCATGGCAAACCTTAGCAGGAGTAAGATGAACTCCCTCTGTGGGGGGGCCAGTTGGTCATCTCTACCAAGGAAGGTCTCAACTGCGTGCATACCATCTGAGTGGGATATGATGGTATACAAAGAGGACACATCGGCGGTAGCCATGATGTAACCCTCCTTCCACACCAAGGTATCCAGTATCTGTAAGACCTGGGAAGAGTCCCTCAGAAAAGAAGGGGTCTGGGATACCAGGGGTTGTAAAAATCCATTTATATATTTCCCAATACGGGAAGTGACAGAATCTAGCCCGCTGATAATGGGCCTCCCAGGTGGGTTAACTAAGCTTTTGTGAATTTTTGGTAAAAAAGTAAATTACCGGAATCCTGGGAGCCATAAGGACCAAAAAGGCTTTTTCTTTTTTGTTAATCAGTTGTTCTTTTTTGTTAATCAGTTGTTCGTTGACAGTTTCTTACCTCACTACCAAATGGGAAAGCTCCAGGCCCTGACGGCTTTACAAATGTCTACAAGCTGTTTTTTTTTTTAATTTGATAATTTTTATTCATGGTTAAACACAATACATCACATTACTCAGTATACAAATTTCCAAACAATAGTAAAACATCCTAATACCCGATGTGGTGTATAAGTCCACACTATAAAAAGTACATTTCTACTTTCCCCCCCCCCCTATTGCACCATTATATATACCTTGTACCAAGCTCTCTCCTTATATATAACAATAGAAAAAGGAAAAAAAAAAAAGGGGGAAAAATGTGTGCTTACATACTACTACACCTATCTTAGGATCAACATCTTCCCTATATTTTTCTTACTCTGTTCACTCCGTAGGGTGGGCCACCTTCATCAGCCAGGGATTCCAGATTTTTTAAAATTCCTTTAAGTTTCCTGCCCTTACAAACACTGTTCTTTCTTTCCCTATTGTTTCCGACACTTATCTATGCCAGTCAGCTACAGAAGGGGGTTTCTCAGCTTGCCATCTCTTGGTTATTCCCTTTCTTGCCTGGTAGAGGCATCTCCGCACTGCTTTTATTTTATCCCTCCCATTACCCAGATTCCCCCCCACCCCTAGAATACATAACTTTGGATCTAGTTTAAGACTCAAATTAAAAAACCTATTTATATCCTCAATCAATTCCATCCAGTAGCGGGGTAATTTAGGACATTTCCATACCATATGTAACAAATCTCCATTAATTTGGCATCTAGGACACTTGGGATCTACTCTTCTCCCCCACTTAAACAGTTTTTGGGGGGTATAATATGCCCTATGCAATAACATTAAGTGCGAAAATTTCTGAGCTGGCAAGACCGAGACCTGGTGGCCCCCCTTCAATACCTCCCTCCACTGGGCATCCAACATTATCCCCAGGTCTCTTTCCCACTTCCCTCTACACCTAAGTTTATCTGGCCCTTCCCTGCTATTTTTAAAGATATGTTGGTAGAGTTCAGCTATTAATCCTCTTGATCCCTCAAAACTCTCTATCATCTGAGAAATGGGTGATTGGCTCCAGCTCGGGCCTTGTTCCCCAAACTGGGCCTGTAGTGCATGCCTGATTTGGATGTAACTAAAATATGATTGCTTCCGGACACCAAATTCCTCTTTTAGGGAGGCAAAGAATTTCAACATATTACCATTATATAATTGCTCTAATTTAGTTATCCCCCTTACCTCCCATGTTTTGATTTTTCCTATCATTGTCAATTCTTGGAGATATTTATTATCCCAAAGAGGCATACCTCCTGCTACCCCCTCCATACATTTCAGACTTTTAATACTATTCCAAAGTTTTAACATTAGTTTAACTGTGGGAGTCCTATATACAAACAAGTTTGCCTCCAACACCTCCAGAGCCCGTCTGTGGGGTGCACCTGTAGTCATTATACCTAGGATATTATTACCCATAGGGCCACTACCTGTTCTCAGATGTTGCAATTGGGCCGCCAGAAAGTAGCAACGTGGATGCGGGACCGCCATGCCCCCCTCACCCATTGCAAACTGTAAGGTCTGTAGACTTTTTACCATTTACCATATATCCAAACTGGTGAATTGTGTAAGATATACAATAGTTGGGGCATCCACAGCATTTTGACCAAGTTGCACCTTCCAGCTACCGACAATGGGAGTCCTTTCCATATATCAACCTTTTTTTAAAATTTCTCCAACAATTGAGCCATGTTACCATTTAAGAATTGGTCTAAATCCCTTGCTACCTGGATTCCTAGATATTTGGTTTTCTCCATTATTTTTAATGGGGTTTCTTCCAGAAAAGTACCTTGTTTGATGGGGTCTATTGGTAGCAGGACAGATTTCTCCCAATTTATGGTGAGGCCGGAGACCTCCCCAAAATCTGAAAAGACTCCCATCACCTGTCTTAATGACCCCTCCGTATTCCCCAGGAAAATAAGGACATCATCCGCGTATAACATGATCTTATCCTCCCTAGTCCTTCTCCGAAACCCCTCCACCATCCTATTTTGTCTTAACACAGTGGCCACTGGTTCCATAGCTAAGGCAAAGATCAGGGGTGATAAAGGACACCCCTGTCTTGTGCCTCTCTCCAACTGAAACTTACTAGAGAGTACATTGTTAGTTCTGACCCTTGCTATGGGATTACTGTATAGGATTTTCACCCATCTCCTAAATGAGGGGCCAAAGCCATATACCTTCAAAACCTGCCAAATGAATCCCCATTCAAGACTATCAAAAGCCTTCCCCACATCCAACATCATGACAGCTCTAGTACCCATGTTTTCTATTGAATCTGCAGGTTCAAAAAAAGCCTCCTTATATTCTCACTTGTTGACCTTTGGGGAATAAAACCTGTTTGATCCGGATGGACTAGACTATGGATTATTTTTTGAAGCCTAGTGGCCAGAATTTTTGCCAGGATTTTTGCGTCTGAACATAATAAAGAGATAGGTCTATACGATCCAGGTTCCAAGGGATTTTTCCCCTCTTTAGGTATCATTATATTTGTGGCCTCCGTCATTGATTCGGGTAGCCTCCCTTCCTGATATGCCCACTCAAACACCCTGAGAAGTTCAGGTAACAGTATCTCCCCATATTTTTTATAAATCTCTGCCGGGAGACCATCAGGACCAGGAGATTTCTGATTGCCCAGTTGCTTTACGGCGGTTTTAACCTCTTCTAATGTAATTGGCGCCTCCAGGACCTCGATATCCAGCTCTGTAAGGGAGGGCAACTCCATTTTCCTAAAGAATCTTTCCATTATCTCTCCTACCACTGGCCCCTGGGATTTATATAATTCTTCATAATATTTTTTGAATGTTTCATTAATTTTATCTGGTTGGGATGTAATCTCACCTTCCCTGGTACTAATGGCGGGAATTATTTGGGGGGGGCATCTACTTTAGCAATTTGGGCTAATATCTTCCCTACTCTCTCCCCTTCTCCAAATGTTATTTGTTTTTGAAATACCCTTTTACTTTCAGATTTCCTAAACATTACCTCTTTATATATTGACTGCTTATTTTCCCACCTTTGATTGCTTTTCTGGGATAGATTTTCCACAAGCTCCCTTTCTGCTACTCGGACCTCCTCCCTAGCATTCTCTTCCTCAATCTTTGATGCTCTTTTTGCTCTTGAAATCTGCTGGATCAATATTCCCCTCAGATACGCTTTCAGAGCATCCCACATCATCCCTCTTGCTAATGAATCCTCATTTAGGTCTATAAATTCCCTCAACTTAGTTATGATCTCCTTCGGGTCCTCAAGAATCTCGAGCCATACTGGGTTCAGTTTCCAAATACCCCATTGTTTACTTATCCCGATATCCATCATAACTGTCACCGGTGAATGGTCCGAGATTCCTCTAGGATGATAGGTTATACCTCTGACTAATAAAGCGGCCATATCATTACCTAAAATAAAATCTATTCTTGAAAGTGAGGAGTGGGTACTAGAATGGCACGAAAACTGTTGTACCCCGCGGTTTCTCACTCTCCACTGGTCCATCAACCCAGCCTCTATAAGAAACTGGCCCATTCGAATCCCACACGGATTCTTTCCCGCTTTTCCTGAGGGAAATCTATCTATTTCTTTGTTTATTACAACATTAAAATCCCCTACTGCAATAACGGGGATCCTCGGTTTGTCAACCACAAACTCCAACAAACCATACAAAACTTCTAATTTAAAGGGTGGAGGGTTATAGATGTTTGCTAATATACATTCCTGATTCCCTATCATACAGTGCAAAAAAACATATCGGCCCCCTTCATCTATCTTGCTTTGTCTGCAGGAAAACACAACCTCCCTCCTAATCAGCACCACCACACCCCTCGAATAAGAGGTGTGCACCGCATGGTACTGACTCTGAAATTTTTTATTCCTTATAGATGTTTTTGTCTCCCTGGTCAGGTGCGTTTCCTGCAGACAAGCAATATCTACTTTAAGTGCATCTAACAGATCAAATACCTGCGCTCTTTTTGAGGAGGTACCCAACCCCCTAACATTCCATGAACCAATCTTTATTCCCATTAGCTATTTGAGAGTAAGATTATCACTGCGAAAAAAAAACAAAAAACACCCAATGACCAAGTATAGGAGTATTCTCCATATTCAGTGAGTTGTGCCTATATTTTACCCCACCCAAGAAAAAAAAAAAGAAAAAATACCATAATTTCATATCAAGTCTACCTCGGTGCTTAATCGTAGTATCAGTTATCTCATTACAAATATCATGTCCGACATTATCCGTGTCCTTCGTGTCTTTATAGAAAGTGTCATACCTTATGCTTAATGTGTTACTTGATACCTTATATTGCATTTTAGTTTTCCTGTGCTCTTTACCCCCTCCCCACCACCCTACCCCTCCCCCCCTCCCTACCCCTCCCCCACCCCCCACCCCTCCCGTATTCTATTTATTTACCCATCCTTCCTCCCTCCCATCCTTCCCATACCACTCTAGGTTACCCCTTCGGGCTTTTTTAATGGTGGACCCATATCCACCTACCCTTCCGTACCTCCCCCCCACCCATCCCTCCCCCACCCCATCTCCCTCCCCCCCTTATACTCAAAGAAAAAACCTTGTTGTAAACACACTCCATCTCAAACCTACTTCCATTTACCGTGTCCCCAAACCATCCCCACTCCATTTATATAAATGTTAATACAATTTAATTAATTCAAATTATGCCCAGTTAATAAATGTTAATTTTCAGCAGTATATCCCCTCTATTTCTTAGGTAATTGATCCTTCTTGTCCTCCAGCCATGCTAACGCACTAGCAGGGGACTCAAAAAACTGGCTACCCCCTAGAGCATTTATCCGTAACTTAGCCGGGTAAAGGAGGGCATATGAGACGTTAAATTTCTGGAGGCTACGCTTAACCCCCAGAAACTCAGCTCTGCGTTTCTGAACGTCCAGAGAGAAATCGGGGAATATTGATATCCTAACATCTTTATATAAGATCTTCCCCATTTCACAAGCTTTACGTAAGAGTTTTACTTTATCCTTATAGTTTAAAAATTTTACTAGAAACGGTCTTGGGGGGTTTCCCGGTGGGGGGGGCCTAAACGGAACTCTATGCGCCCTATAGAAAACTGCTGCGTAAATGTCTCGCCCCCAAATACCCCCAACATGCAGTTCTCCAAAAATACAATAGGGTCCGGGCCTTCACTCCCCTCAGGGACTTCCACCACTCTCACATTGTCCCTGCAAAGTCTATTTTCCATTTCATCGAATTTCCCTACAAGCTTATCGATTTTTCCCTCCAGATCTTTGCTTCTTGTTTCATAGGGAGCAGATCATCCTCTATTAGACTTATTCTCTTTTCCGCTTCCGTCACCCTTTCAGTTGTCATCTTAAGATCCTGACGTACTAGGGTCAGCTCCTCTTTAATGTCCTTCATTTGCTCTCCCAGTGCCCCCAAAGAGTAGTTGCATGCACTTATTGCCAAAAAGATATCTTTTAAGGAGGGTTCTCCTTCCACCGTGGAGATTGGGGCTGCCAAGGCCTCCGTTTCCTTGCTAACGGCTCCTGAACTTTTCGTGGTACGGTTCTTTGTACTGGAGATACCTATAGGCTGACCCGCATGTCCCTGGCTTTTCCTGTCTATTGCTGACTTGATCTGAGCTTGCTGCCCTCCCTTGTTTGGGGTATGTTCCGCTGCAAGGACCAGTTTCTCTAATTTGGTGGAAGCTGCCACCACCGCTGCTGTTGCCCCTGCCACAGTGAGATGAGGGCCTTTTACCTTCTCCTTGGCCTTAGCTGACCGCAAGGATTGAGTTCCCATATTTTCCTGATTGGGGTGCTCATCTCCCTTTCTTCTCCCTGTCATATTGATTTTCACTATGTTAAATTGTTCTTTTTAAACCACTTGTACACTTGCGCAGCCGCTGTTGATATCTTTTTAATTGCTCCTTTCCACCAGCCTGGCCGTTTACTAAATATCAAGCTTGCTCAAAGTTGCACATCAACAATCCTGGTCTGATATCTGACCTCTCACCCCCTCAGCAACAGAGCTACGGTTCACAGTCCTTAATAAGTCATACAGTTCTTCTTGTATACCATATCGGGCCTCCCCCCCAGAACTCACAGTCCCCCTCCTATATTGCAGTCCACTTAGGGTCCCTTAATACCCCCTCACAGTTCTTGTTGTTAACCCAGCAGTAAAAAGACAGGACAGTCCAAGAAACAACAGGGGGGGTCAGCACAGTACCTCCCTTCCACACTACAGGGGGAACTTTTTAACAGAGATCAAGCCTAGGAGGAGACTTCAGGGGCTTTCTTCAGGGTTCCCCCATCAATGCTCATCAGTGCTCAGCTAGCACTCCACAGCACAGCTCAGATCAGGATACGTTTACTGTGTACCTGTTACTTGCTTGCGGCTGTCTCCCTGAAGCTCCGTCTTCTCACTCACACTGGCAGCTAGACTGAGCTCTCATTCACTGTCTCATCTCTCACGGTACTTGTGCTGCCACCGCCAGGCTCCGTGTCACTCATCGACCACACACCGTCCCAAGTGGCGTCCCGAACGGAGTCCCGCCCACCGCTCCAGCAGCCTCAGCAGATAAGGGTTCGGGATCCCACAGAGTATACCCGGGATCGGGATAGCCCAGCAGGGGGAACAGAAGTCCGGTGCTATCTTGCAGGTACGAGATGGGTAGATTAACCACAAGGCTTTGTGGGCATCATGGAGCAAGACAGGCTCTCACACTCACTTACTCCACTCCTCTCACCTCCATCCGCTTCCGGCCATGCCCAAGTGCTAATCTGTCTACAAGCCGTTTAAGCATCAATTGGCACCTCACTTGCAAAATATCTTCCACTCAGACACCTCACAGGCTTCCTTTCCCCCTGAGATATTGAAGGCGTATATGGTTATTATACCTAAACCTGGCAAGGAACCAATGTCCCCTGCTAAATTTAGGCCTATATTGTATCTCTGCTCAATTCTGACATTAAAATCTATGCAAAACTTTGGCAGGACGTTTGTCTGACATCCTCCCAAAATTGATAAAACCTGACCAATCTGGGTTTACTAAGGAGCGGTAGGCTTCTGATGCCACTAGGAGAATTGTTAACCTCTTGCACTATGCTGGGGTCCAGTTAAACTGCTCCTTTCTTTGGACGTGAAGAAGGAATTCAACAGGATACACTGAGAAAATATGGAGAAGGTGCTAATAAAATTAGGTTTTCAAGGATCTATACTTTCGGCCATCATAACCCTTTATTCCTGTCCCTCAGTTCAATTCTATACGTCAAAACTTCTGTCTTAAACCTTCAACATTACTAATGGTACCCACCAAGGTTGTCCCCTTTCTCTCTCAATATTTAATCTCTTAATTGAGCCCTTAGCTGAAGCTGTATGCTCTCACTCTTTAACATAAGGCCAGTCTACCGACTACTTTATTTTACTGCTTGCAGATCCAGCTACTTCCCTGTATCATGCTCACTAACTTTTATCACAATTCAGTGCTTCCTCCTATTATAAGGTGAACAGCTCTAAATCTCTGATTCTAGATTTGAGCATCCCTAGACAATTCCTACGGGATTTGTTCACTTAAAGTTGGAGTTCTCAAGGTGTTCCACATCTAGGCATTGTACCCACCCTGTGTAGGTCTCAATTAGCAACTAGGAACTTTGATACCCTCTATAAAAAAATTAACCCAGGAATTAGCCCGTCTATCTACTTTAAATTCAAATTATCCTGGTCAGGATGTCTGGCATCATTTAAAGTGGTTGTAGAACCTCACATATACCCAGTGAAGTGAACAGCCTCAGATGATACACAAAGATTAAACAAATCCTCCTACAGATATATGTACTTTGCTTAAATTCCATGAATAGAGGTTTACAACCACTTTAAGGGTCATCCTTTCTCAGATACTCTACCTCTTCAGAACATTAGCAATTCCTTTCTCACCAAAATAGCTACTTATATTAAACACTGCTCCAAAATTTTATATAGCAAGGTGAAAGGACAAGATGCTCTCACGCTCTTCTACTCAAACAGAGAGCAGATGGTTACATGGGTCTAGTAGATGTTAAGGACTATTATTTGGTGACCCATCTGGACTAGATTAAATACTGGTTTAACCCCGTAGACTCCCTTGCACAGACAGAAATTAAACAAACCCTTACTCAAGCCTCCAATCTCCATATTTTGCTGATAGCAGACTTATGGCAAGCCATTCCTTTTAAGGGTCTCTCTCCACCAATTAAGGCCTTGCTACCTGCCTGGAGAGCTCTGCATGCTGCTGTCTATTCATAGATCTTTAACACTTCAGTACACATCCCCATTGATGTCTTGCATTATCTTATACCACATATTACACTGCTTCCTTGGGTGTCTAAAGGTATTCAAGTACTCAATGATATATCAAGTAATGGTAGACTCCACAATCTGGAGATGTTGTGGCAGAGATTTGGGCTGATGTCTACTGACCACTATACATACTGTAGGATACGACACCTTCTAAAGCACTCGCTGCCCCTTAATTAAAGCTGCCTAAACAGCTACTGAATTTCAATCTCTCAACTCCCAGCAAGTGTAACGGAACATCCTTTATTTACAATATACTACAGGAGAAATTGATCTTCAGCAAGATATAAATCAAAGCCATCTCAACAATGGGAGGTGGATTTAGATTCCATCTTCTCCACCTCACAGTGGAGCAATGCCTTAAAGTCAATTGATAAAGCCATACACTGCGTATAACACTGGGAGTTAATCCAAAAAATTGTTCTCTGCTGGTATTTCACACCTTTACATCTGGCCCAGATCTCTGCACAGTCTCCCTTCTTTTGGAGAGGTTGTGGTCAAACAGGGAATCTTATCCACATGTTTTTGCAAATGCATTGTAAGCTTCTTAAAAAAGATATTTCAATCAATGTCTGAGGTAACAGGAATAAAAATGGTGCCTACTTCACATTTGGCAATCCTTAATCTAGGTATTGATAACGTGCCCAACTCTTTATGCACAGTAGTAACACACATACTCATTGCTGCCAGGCTCATGGTTACCAAAAGCTGGAACACTCAATTTGCCCCTAATCCTTTAGAAGTAGTGTCTCTTACCAAAATCCACCACTCATATGAATGCACCTTAGCGATATGGAGTGGGCAGGCAAAGAACTTTGACTCCCTATGGGAATCCTAGTCTACCTGAATCAATAAATGATAATGTAGCATATGATTTACTCTGACTGTTACTGATTACCTTGCAATAGAATAGAATTTGGAGAACCGGTGTACCAACTGCTGTGCTAATATATGTTACTCCTTTTATTTTCTATATGGTATAATGCAATTGTCCTTTCAAGTGTACCCGCTGATAGCCCCCATTGAGTTTGGTCTTCCTGTGTTGTTTTGCAGAATGTACTTCCTGTTTGTTAGTACCGGATGTGGTTCTTCTTACACAGGAGAACCATCATTTCCAGGCCACCATCATCACACTTTTGCAGCATGATGTCACTTCTGGTGCGGTGGCCATTTTGGCCTTTGGGTTTATGTGCATGGCGGTGTCTGGGCACACGTTGCGATCCTGAGGGACCATGGTGTTTTCCATTTTTAGCTTTGGCCATCCTTCCACTCATTGTGGTATGGGCAGTGTTTATGTGTAATCTCTCCAAAGGGGACAGGACTCCCCAGCCCCCTCAGGTGTATCCCTCTTGTTTGATTGGTGGACACACTGAGAATTGGCATTGGTGGGTGTGTCCTTGGGAGGCCCAGGGACTACTTAAGGTAAGGTGTGCACTTGTCTCTCTTCTTATGATGGCAGATAGACCAGGGTTTTGGACTTCTGATTGGGATCTTGCTGGTAGGTTTTCTGTCTGGTTTGTTGTTGGTGTGATGGATTTCATCTAAGGGCTTTTGGTGTATTTTGAGAGCAGTTTGGATCTCTGTTGACCTTTGTATTGACCTCTGTTGTCCTTTGTATTGCAGACTGGCCACTTTGGGACAGATGCTAAGGATTTATAGTTTCTAACTGGGAACTCTCCTTTGATATACTGACCCTCTTATTTTTCAGCTATATGGTTTTTCAAAGATAGTATTTATACAAAAAAAAATGGAAAACAAGAGAGTCAGACTAACGGTTGCCACCCATAATCCCAAGTATAAAGAAAAGGGAGTACTCATTTATATAAAAAGTAACAACCTTTATTGATACAACATGTTAAAATTTGGTACAAACATATTGAAAAAATATGTAGTGAAAAAACATACAAATGCTCATAGTCTCCCATCAATAATTACTATATAAGCATACAAGGAAACCTATCAATTTGGCCCACTATTAGGTAAATGTATGAGGATGGGGATCAAACCACCATATGCAGGGCCAGACACAGGAACCAATATGTCATCACCAATAAAAAATACTATGCATTTCATCAGGGGCTTCTTCAGGCGTGTCTATTGGTACTGGGAGATATGTTGTAACAAATACAATAGTTTCCCTTCCCCCCTTCTGTGTGAGCTGGATGTACTTTGCCCCTTGTCTCAATTTATTAAAAAAATGTTTTTCTTTTTTTTTCATTTTCTTTTTCTTGGATGTAGAAAGTATTCAGACCCCCATAAATTTTTCACTCTTTGTTATATTGCAGCCATTTGCTAAAATCATTTAAGTTCATTTTCAAATGAAATTCATTCAAAAATTTAAGGGGGTCTGAATACTTGATTGTTATGATGATTGTTATGATTATTATATTTGTAGTATATTTACAAGTATATTTACAAGTGCATGCATATCTAAAATTTGATTAATTGGAGTACTAATTGTAACATATCTTCCAATACCAATCAGATTACCTGAAGAAGCCTCTGGCGAAACAACGAAAACTTATCTTCAGCACAAGTCAAACTGTTAAATATGCAAGAGTCAAGTAAGGGCTTTAAAGCAGCGTTAGCTGTGTCCAGCTACAGATGTTTTCTCAGTTAGTAGCACATGTGCAGCACCAGTTTTCTTTCCAACTCCAACACCACCATCTCTATTACTAAGAGTTTCCTGTTTTATGTGCCACCTCCTGGAGGCTGCTTAACCCTACAGGGACTGGAGTCCCTGTAGTCAGGAGTGGAGGTCCTTTTCATCAAAGAAGGAGAAAATAAATCACCGCTCAGGAGAACTTGCTTTCAGGTGTGTGTTAGTGAATCCTTCAGAGGAGAGGAGTCCCAGGTGCTGGCTAAATGCAAATTGAAGCAGGGTTTGAAACAGGAAAATCTGGATGCCGCACACCGGATAAACTCCTGTAAGTAAGCGCTCGAACTAGAGCGCGAAATGCGTCAGCTGTGTCTGTACCACCCACCTGATTGTCCTGTTTTTTATGATCCAAGTTTTACAATAAAGAAGATGTTTTTAACTTTATCCGGTGTGCGGCATCCAGATTTTCCTGTTTCAAACCCTGTTTCATCAAAGAAGGTAGGAAAAAGGGTGTTCTAGGATGGCCCACCTGTATTAAAAATAACTATCCAAACACTTATATGTATCTTAAAAACTTGACATATGACATTTTATTGAAACCAAAATGAAACAAGGTCTAGTGTCCCCCCAACATCACCTCCATCCCTAATTCAATACATATATACATGGTAAAACAGTGTATACCAATATACAAACATCAGAGAAATGTGTAAGCATCAGTAGTACCCAACGACGTTTTCGAGACCGCGCTTGCTCCTCAGGGGTAAATGCTTTGCTTTATTTGTAATACAAGTAGTAAATCAAATGAATGAGTGTATGTTGCATCAAATAGGCAGGGAGGTGCGTAATCATCGGGGTCAGACTGTAGGACCCCAAACTCACCAATGGGCTGGGCCAGGCCATCAGTCACTGATTCCACAAGCAGCAACAAACATCCAGCGCAGGAGCTGAGGAGGCAGAGCAAAAGGTAACCCCAATGGAGGAACAACCGGAGCACCAACATGGCTTTTGTAGATACAAATGCAAGTGCCCCTAGAGGTCTCCCCTTGTCAATGATCATGAACTGTAAAGATGGTAAAAAAGTATACAGTATGTGTATATCAGAAAGACCCTGTGGGTATAGGTGCACTTCCTGCATTGTTGGGTATGCATGTTGCAAAAATATTAAAAGAGTATATATATATATATATATATATATATATATATATATATATATCCCAAAAGGACCCTGCAAATGATGCAGGTGAGCTTCCTGCATTGTTTCATATACATATAAATGTATCGGGACCAACATGAAGTAAATGCTGGTATATGCCAGGAGACTAGAAGGGCATGAAAATAACACATTATAAAGTAAAAAAAATGTTGGGCCAGTGGTGTGCAAGTGCACATTGAGTGAAAGTGGGGGTTGAAGGAAAAGGCAAATAAATGTGATGAAATATCAACTAAGCTAAAAAGCAACACAAATTACCTGGGTGTAATCTGAGACCATCCCCTTGTGGAAGTGCAGCTGGTATTTGTAAACTCATGATGGGAGTGAGAAAAGCTGCCATGTCAGGCTCCAATTATACCCCCAAGGGGGGAGGGACCAAATGCTCTGCCCCCAACGTCATGTGCGAACAGGGTGGCGTGCGAGCGCTGAAGACACCAGCATTTACTTGATGCTGGTCCCTATACATTTAAATATATATGAAACACTGAAGGAAGCTCATCTGCATTTGCAGGATCCTTCTGGTATACACATATACTTTTTTACCATCTTTGCAGTTCTTGGACAAGGGGAGACCTCTAGGGACACTTGCATTTGTATCCACAAAAGTCATGTCAGTTCTCCGGTTGTTACCCCTATGGGGCTACCTTTTGCTCTGCCTCCTCAGCTCCGGTGCTGGATGTTTGTTGCTGCCGGTGGAATCAGCGACTGATGGCCTGGTCCAGCCCATTGGTGAATATGGGGTCCCACAGTCTGACCCAGATGATTACGCACCTCCCTGCCTATTTGATGCTACATACACTCATTCATTTGATTTACTACTTCTATTACAGATATAGCAAAGCATTTACTCCTTAAGAGCGAGCGCGGTCTTGCGAAACATTGTCAGGTACTACTGATGCTTGCACATTTCTCCAAAGTTTTTTTTCATTTTCTTTTTCTTGGATGTAGAAAGTTATATATGATTGTTATGATTATTATATTTTATATTATTATTTATTTATTATTTTGTAGTATATGTACAAGTGCATGCGCATCTAAAATAAAAAAATCTAAAATAGGATTACCTGAAGAAGCCTCTGGCGAAACAACGAAAAAGTACACTTATCTTCAGCACAAGTCAAACTGTTAAATATGCAAGAGTCAAGTAAGGGCTTTACAGCAGAGTTAGCTGCGTCCAGCTACAGATGTTTTCCCAGTTAGTAGCACATGTGCAGCACCAGGTTTCTTTCCAACTCCTACACCACCATCCCTAGTACTAAGAGTTTCCTGTTTTATGTGCTGTCACCTGGAGGCTGCTTAACCCTGCAGGGACTGGAGTCCCTGTAGTTAGGAGTGGAGGTCCTTTTCATCAAAGAAGGTTGGAAAAAGGATGTTCTAGGATGGCCCACCTGTATTAAAAATAACTATCCAAACACTTTTATGTATCTTACAAACTTGACATATGACATTTTATTAAAACCAAAGGTACATGCAATCAATCATTACATGTATAGAAAAAGGAGTTACTGTCAATTGTAAAAAGTCAGTGATGAGTTTCACGGTTGTTGATGCTTGTTCAAGACATTGTGCTCATATACTGTACATGACAGGTGTCCAATATGAAAAATCTTATATCTAGGATTAGACTACAATATACAATACAATAAATATACATGCATAAGTATACATTTACAATATCCAGAAAAAAAACTATCACCAAAAGGAAGAAGGGAAGGAGTGAGAAAAAAACACACAAAAACAACAAGATATGTGCAGAGGTAGTCACATCTTTCTAGGCTTCAAAGAGGTTTAGACCAAACCATACAGCCCTATATGACTAGCTATACAAAAAAATCATCAACTCCTAAGGGTGAGTTTATACACAACCATAGGTCATAAAGTGCACATTGGATCTCCAAAAAAGACAATAGAAAGCAAACTGAAAATTACTTACTATGAAAGAGCCCCTGGTATGTATGATCATACAGAGTAATAACAAGGAGGGCAATATAGGTTAGGGGTTAGATATTCCTGGCTCCACTTCTGTAGTCTTCAATTTATAAAGATCTCCATTAATAACCATCCCATAATAATCCACAGAAAAGCCAAGAAAGTTAATACTAACCTTGGATACAATTTAAAGACATAACCTGTAATTGTGGCACCACATCCAAGTAAGCATACAAAAAAGTAAAACAAGAGAGTCAGACTTTAGTGGTTGCCACCCATAATCCCAAGTTTAAAAAAAGGGAGAATGACTGAGTATTTAAGCATACAAGGAAACATAACAGTGTGGCCCACTATTGGGTAAATGTGTGAGGATGGGGATCAAACAACCATATGCAGGGCCAGACGTAGGAATCAATATGTCATTACCAATAGAAATTGCTACGCATTTCACCAGGGCCTTCTTCAGGTATTCATCTTGGTACTGGGATATATTTTGTAATTAGTACTTCAATTAATCAAATTTTAGATATGCATGCAATTGTACCTATAGTACAAATGTAATAATCATAACAATCATATATAGCTTTCTACATCCAAGAAAAAAAATGAAAAAAATAATTTCTCTAATAGGTAAGAACTCACTTGTATATCAAGTAGGCATGGGGCCATAGAGACCTCAGCCCACAACAGTCGAGGGGGCAAAGTGCATCCAGCTCACACAGAAGGGGGAAGGGAAAACTATTATTAAATTTGTTACAACATATCTCCCAGTACCAATAGGAGCACCTGAAGAAGCCTCTGGCGAAATGCGTATGCTTATGAGCATTTACATTTTTTTTGCTATATATTTTTTCAATATGTTTTTATTGAATTTTAACATGTTGTATCAATAAACTTTGTTACTTTTTATAAACATGACTATTCCCTTTTCTTCATATTTGGGAGTATGTGTGGCAACAAGTCTGAGGCCTTGTTTTTGTATGTTTACATGGATGTGGTGCCACAGTTACAGATTATGCTCTAAATTTTATCCAAGGTTAGTATTTACTTTATTGGCCTTTCTGTGGATTATTATTTATGCGATAGTTATTAATGGAGATCTTTATAAATTGCAGACTACAGAAGTGGAACCAGGAGTATCTAACCCCTATTGCCCTCTGTGTTATTACTCTGTATGATCATACCAGGGGCTCTTTCATAGTAAGGAATTTCCAGTTTGCTTTGTATTGTCTTTTTTGGAGATCCAATGGTTGTGTATAAACTCACCCTTAGGAGTTGAGATGATTGTTTGTATTGCTAGTCATATAGGACCATGTGGTTCTGCACATACAGTATCTGGTTGTTTATGTAAGTTTTTTTTTTCTTTTTCTCTCTGCCGCCTTCCCTTCTTCCTTTTGGTGATAGTTTTATCTGGACATTGTAAATGTATACTTATGCATGTATATTTATTGTATATCTTTTTTAATCCTAGATATAAGATTTTTCATATTGGATACCTGTCATGTATATGAGCACAATGTCTGATGATTGACTGTATGTAACTTTGGTTTTAATAAAATCTCATATGTCAAGTTTTTAGGATACTATACGTGTTTAGATAGATATTTTGAATATTGGTGGGCCATCCTAGAGCACCCTTTTTCCTACCTTCTTTGATGAAAATGACCTCCACTCCTGACTACATGGACCCAGTCCCTACAGGGTTAAGCAGTCTCCATGAAGCAACACATAAAACAGGAAGCTCTTAGTACTAGGGATGGTGGTGTAGGAGTTGGAAAGAAACCTGGCTGTGTGCTGCACATGTGCTACAAACTGACAAAACTTCTGTAGCTGGACACAGCTAACTCTGTGGTAAAGCCCTTACTTGACACCTGCATATTTAACAGTTTGACTTGTGCTGAAAATAAGTGGACTTTTCGTGTTGCATTTTGAAGTTTGGTTTTGCTGCTGGAAGCTCTCTTTCGTTTGCTTAAAGAAAATTAAAGACTTTTATGTTTAACTTAACTGGCTGTTGCACTTGGTCCCGAGGTGCTAGATTCCCAGAACTTTTCAATATATATATATATATATATATATATATATATATATATATTATATATATATATATATATATATATATATATATATATATATATATATATATATATTATATTTATATAAATATATGTAACAATAGGGGTGCAAACAATATCTTCTGGTGCAGCTTAGATGTATCAGAAGATATTTTTGGAATACAAATAAACCCAATTGTCTAACAAGTATATTGTACCCCTGTTTGATGTACAAATTGAGGTGGATAGAATTTAAGTGCTTTCCAGTGAGTTCACACCAGCCAGGAAATACTGTTTAGGGCTTGTTGGCTCACTTGTATTTAAAGAGGAAAGTGAAAGTTAAAACAAATAGTTACCCTTGCAGGGGATTCCACCATAACTTCAAACACAAAGAAAAATTACATCAACCCTCTCCCAGTATTGCTACTCAGATGTCAAGTCTAGAACTTTGGTCTAGTCCCTCAGACCATCTTTCAGCACCACTGTACTCACATGTAACTTTGCACCTCACTCTTAGCTCTACCTCTTGCAGAACCTTTCTGATCAGGCCCACATCTTAGCCACTGGGCAGGGAATCTTCTATCTCCCTGGTGCAGCACTAAATCATTGTTATATCCTTCATCATAATGGCTTTGCATGCCTGCACACTTAGCTACCTGGTCTCTGGTAAAACCTTGACACAAAGTTAGAGGTCCCTCCCAAGACTCTTTGAAGCCTCTGATCTCAGTTTTCTCTACTCAGAACCTGGAGGTTTTCCACTCAGAATTCTGGAGGTTCTTAATCTACAACTATGATGTCATGAATCTGCAAATAATATTCATGTCTGTCTGTCTGCTTACCTCTCTCTTGTGTCAGCTTAGAGGCCGGTCGCTGTTCACCTGTATACTTAAGTAATCTTCCCTCAAGCATGGCTCCACCCCAGCCCCTATCAGGAAACACTATATTAACCTGTGTACTGCAAGCCAAACTTTGCTGATCAATATTGTGTTTTTGATTTCCTGTGTGTTTCTTGCTGTGTGCTTTAGGTCTGTTTCTGTTCACCGATCTTTGACTATTCTTGCCTGCTTGTTACCCTGACCTTTGGTGTGTTCTTTGTCTAATCCTTGTCTGCTAGTTGCCCCGACCTTTGGCTTAAATCCTGACTATTCCTTGTTGTCCTGGACTGCTGGTTCCTCTCTATCCTCCAATAGCATACAGTAAGCGTTAGCTGGGAGACCCTGGGGGCCGCGACCTGGAGCCAGTTGCAGCGCAGTCCATCCTCACCACTTGAGGCTCTGGTGAACACCTGCTGGCTCTTAGACTCTGCACCCTGGGGAATCTTATGCTCTAGCTCCCAGTGGGATCCATGTTGGTGCTTCAGTGGACCTACATTCCTGAACCATCCAGAGCTCCATCCGCAGCAGTCAGCCGTAGGGTCTACTACCTTAGAGGTGCCCTCCTGACTCCAACGGTGTGCATCTGTCACTTGGCCTCAGGTGACCTGACACATGAGAACCCTGTGTAATCTTTAATCATAGAAATCCAGTGACAGGATATAACACTGTGACATATCCTTCTCTTCCCTTTTTTCGGACCCAATGGTCTCTCTACGTACCCTTCTACCTTTTGGCCTTGGGTTCCTGGGCATACTTTAATTTCCCTGTTGTAACTGATGGATCAGAATAGCTACTTTTACTGTGTCTGTTAAGGAAGCACCTCTCTTACCAAATATATAAGCCTTGGCCCTTATTACCTGTATTGCTGGTTTACTAATATGTTTGTGGGAACCCTTGGTAGAGATAATAAACATGATATCACCTTTTATTTGGCACCCCCTGGAGGCTCAACAGGTTTTTCCTCTCTATTGCTAGGGTGACAGCAGACATTTTTACCCCAGAAACTTGGCCGTATTTCATGCAGGCTACTGGACAGTGAACCACCCTGCAAATCCTCCTTCCAGGTACCATCCTTCACCGCAGAATCTAGCTGACACTCTCAGTGCTGTGAACTCATTGCTTCCAGAAGTCCATTGGCTTTATGCTGACCATGATTTTTAGCAGGCAGTCCAGAGACAGCAGGACGGGCTTCCCCAGTATTGCTATTAGCAACCACAGTCAATCCTTACCCCTAATCAACCGCTTGCTATCTCCTAGCATTTAGATTGAATTTCCCACTTGAATTAGTTGGCGTCATAGATCTTTTTTTCATGCTGTGGTACACTTGGACCTCTCTGTACAATGACAGCAGTGTTGCCAGGAGCAACAGTCCACATCTCCTGAGTTGGCACAGCCATTGGCTTTCTCCTTGCACTGAGAGTTGGCCTGCCTACTCCATGGCATGGGTTACTGCTGCCTACTAAAAGCCAACTAAAAAACAGGCAGACTCTCTTCTTTCGGCCTCCTGCAGAGCTTGCATAGGTGGAGACATAAATATGCTACAGGAAAATTATAACATTAGCAGTGCTAAACAATCACAAGAAAGGATTGAAATAATAATGTCCAATTTAAAAGTTTGTGAATAACGGATTGTCCAAAAAAAGCTCATACAGGTTAAATCCAGCTGAATAACGTCACCACACCGCATGAGCACCAATCTCCTAATGTAATGAACTTATGAGACAACCATAGGTATTATGCTTGTGTTTTTAACAATCTCTGTCAGCAGGCACTGTGTCTCTCCATCTAAGTTTTGCTCACAGCAAGTAAGAGAAAAATTAACACATAGCGTAATCCAGTAAAATGAATTAATAATAAAATTCTCCCCCTTACAAATGCGCACTTACAATGTATAAAATATACAAAAGCATGTAACAGGCATATAAAATTTCCAAATATTTCTTCTCTATCATATGTCCACTACAAAACAGATTACAGCGCACACATACAAACATTACATTTATCCTGGCAAGGCTAGTGAAAATCACCTGAGCATATGCAAAAATACGGGGGTTTGGTCACACTATATAGTCATTTAGTGCTAAGCCCACTTACTGCGACAAAGTACCCTGAATAAGTGGGTTCTACCCTAGTAATAGAATGAAAGAACCTGTGTCTCAACCATGGGAGATAAACTCCTCTATGTGGGAGAACTGAAGGGATTCATCCTATACGCTGGTGGCCACTAATAAGAGGTAATGAAGAGGGGGAGGGGTGCTCCAGCCCAACAGACCTGGTCAGGGTCCATACAATATACAAAAACATACTTGGGGCACAGCCTAAAATGCTTTACATTCAAGATGGTGCTGTTATAAGACCAGAAACAGTACAAAACAGATTACAGTGCACACATACAAAAATGACATTTATCCTGCAAGGCTAGTTAAAAACACCTGAACATATTAAAAAATATGGGGTTTTGGTCACACTATATAGTTATATAGTGCTCAGCCCACTTACTGCACTTTTCCACAGGTACTTTCATTCTATTACTATGGTATGACCCACTAATTCGGGGTACTTTGTCGCAGTAAGTGGGCTTAGCACTATATGAATATAAAGTATGAGCAAACCCCCGTATTTTTTAATATGTTCAGGTGTTTTTAACTAGCCTTGCAGGATAAATGTCATTTTTGTACGTGTGCACTAGGGATGAGCTTTGTGTTTGAGTCGAACCTATGTTCGACTCGAACATCGTCTGTTCGCCGAATTGCGAACGATATGGGCCGTTCGCGCCAAATTTGTGTGGCGCGTCACAGCCCATAATTCACTGCGGCATCGCAGTGCATTGCTGGCTGATGATTGGCCAAGCATGCACTATGACCTGCATGCTTGGCCAATCACAGCGCGTTCTGAACAGAGAGCTGTAATTGGCCAAAGCCAAGGAGGCTTTGGCCAATTATGGCTCAGGGGATTTAGTACACGCCCCACATTATATAGTGTGTAGTGTGTGTTCCGGCATCGAGAGAGATAGACAGAGAGACAGTGTAATTTAATTTAAGTTAGATAGATTAGGCAGGACAGTCAGTGAGTTAGCTGCACTTACAGTGTGTTGTGTATATATATTCATCCCAGGTGTTGTGTATATATATATATATATTTTTATATATATATATATATATACACTGTATTCAGTTTAGCTAGATCCGTTCCTGTTATCTTGCTACTGACAGGCAAGCTTGTCTTGTTACAGTATTTACATCTACCTGAAGAAAATTGCTGGTGTTCTTTTGATCCTATTAGTACCACAGTCAGGCAGCTAGACTATTTACAGTTAGTGTAGTGCGTCCTCCTCACAGTGTTCAGTTAAAGCTACAAGTTAGTTTAGTGTGACCTCTGCACAATGTTCAGCTAAAACTATAAGTAAGTGTAGTGCACAGTGTTCAGTTAAAGCTACAAGTTAGGGTAGTGCGTCCTCCTCACAGTGTTCAGCTAAAGCTACAAGTTAGTGTAGTGCGTCCTCCTCACAGTGTTCAGCTAAAACTACAAGTTAGTGTAGTGCAATCTCTGCACAGTGTTCAGCTAAAGCTACAAGTTAGTGTAGTGCGTCCTCCTCACAGTGTTCAGCTAAAACTACAAGTTAGTGTAGTGCGACCTCTGCACAGTGTTCAGCTAAAGCTACAAGTTAGTGTAGTGCGTCCTCACAGTGTTCAGCTAAAACTACAAGTTAGTGTAGTGTGAGCTCTGCACAGTGTTCAGCTAAAGCTACCTGTAGAAGGTTGGTGGTGTTTTCCTGATCATATCACT
Source organism: Lithobates clamitans (assembly GCA_037952925.1). Classification (NCBI taxonomy): domain Eukaryota; kingdom Metazoa; phylum Chordata; class Amphibia; order Anura; family Ranidae; genus Lithobates; species Lithobates clamitans. The sequence goes on from JBBGZY010000272.1 coordinate 6,829,708, forward strand.
ACCGCAGGCAGCTAAATAAGCTACAAGTTCGTTTTTTGCGAGCTCTGCACAGTGTTCATCTAAAGCTACCTGTAGAAGGTTGGTGGTGTTTTCCTGATCCTATCACTACAGCAGGCAGCTAAATAAGCTACAAGTTAGTGTAGTGCGTCCTCCTCACAGTGTTCAGCTAAAACTACAAGTTAGTGTAGTGCGACCTCTGCAAGTCTTCAGCTAAAGCTACCTGTAGAAGGTTGGTGGTGTTTTCTTGATCCTATCACTACCGCAGGCAGCTAAATAAGCTACAAGTTAGTGTAGTGCGTCCTCCTCACAGTGTTCAGGAAAACTACAAGTGAGTGTAGTGCGAGCTCTGCACAGTGTTCAGCTAAAGCTACCTGTAGAAGGTTGGTGGTGTTTTCCTGATCCTATCACTACCACAGGCAGCTAAATAAGCTACAAGTTAGTTTTTTGGGAGCTCTGCACAGTGTTCACCTAAAGCTACCTGTAGAAGGTTGGTGGTGTTTTCCTGATCCTATCACTACCGCAGGCAGCTAAATAAGCTACAAGTTAGTTTTTTGCGAGCTCTGCACAGTGTTCAGCTAAAGCTACCTGTAGAAGGTTGGTGGTGTTTTCTTGATCCTATCCATACCGCAGGCAGCTAAATAAGCTACAAGTTAGTTTTTTGCGAGCTCTGCACAGTGTTCACCTAAAGCTACCTGTAGAAGGTTGGTGGTGTTTTCCTGATTCTATCACTACCGCAGGCAGCTAAATAAGCTACAAGTTAGTTTTTTGCGAGCTCTGCACAGTGTTCACCTAAAGCTACCTGTAGAAGGTTGGTGGTGTTTTCCTCACAGTGTTCAGCTAAAACTACAAGTTAGTGTAGTGCGACCTCTGCACAGTGTTCAGCTAAAGCTACCTGTAGAAGGTTGGTGGTGTTTTCCTGATCATATCACTACCGCAGGCAGCTAAATAAGCTACAAGTTCGTTTTTTGCGAGCTCTGCACAGTGTTCACCTAAAGCTACCTGTAGAAGGTTGGTGGTGTTTTCCTGATCCTATCACTACAGCAGGCAGCTAAATAAGCTACAAGTTAGTGTAGTGCGTCCTCCTCACAGTGTTCAGCTAAAACTACAAGTTAGTGTAGTGCGACCTCTGCAAGTCTTCAGCTAAAGCTACCTGTAGAAGGTTGGTGGTGTTTTCTTGATCCTATCACTACCGCAGGCAGCTAAATAAGCTACAAGTTAGTGTAGTGCGTCCTCCTCACAGTGTTCAGGTAAAACTACAAGTGAGTGTAGTGCGAGCTCTGCACAGTGTTCAGCTAAAGCTACCTGTAGAAGGTTGGTGGTGTTTTCCTGATCCTATCACTACCGCAGGCAGCTAAATAAGCTACAAGTTACGGTAGTTTTTTGGGAGCTCTGCACAGTGTTCACCTAAAGCTACCTGTAGAAGGTTGGTGGTGTTTTCCTGATCCTATCACTACCGCAGGCAGCTAAATAAACTACAAGTTAGTTTTTTGCGAGCTCTGCACAGTGTTCAGCTAAAGCTACCTGTAGAAGGTTGGTGGTGTTTTCTTGATCCTATCCATACCGCAGGCAGCTAAATAAGCTACAAGTTAGTTTTTTGCGAGCTCTGCACAGTGTTCACCTAAAGCTACCTGTAGAAGGTTGGTGGTGTTTTCCTGATTCTATCACTACCGCAGGCAGCTAAATAAGCTACAAGTTAGTTTTTTGCGAGCTCTGCACAGTGTTCACCTAAAGCTACCTGTAGAAGGTTGGTGGTGTTTTCCTGATCCTATCACTACCACAGGCAGCTAAATAAGCTACAAGTTAGTGTAGTGCGTCCTCCTCACAGTGTTCAACTAAAACTACAAGTTAGTGTAGTGCAAGCTCTGCACAGTGTTCACCTAAAGCTACCTGTAGAAGGTTGGTGGTGTTTTCCTGATCCTATCACTACTGCAGGCAGCTAAAAAAGCTACAAGTTAGTTTTTTGTGAGCTCTGCACAGTGTTCACCTAAAGCTACCTGTAGAAGGTTGGGGGTGTTTTCCTGATCCTATCACTACCGCAGGCAGCTAAATAAGCTACAAGTTAGTGTAGTGCGTCCTCCTCACAGTGTTCAGCTAAAACTACAAGTTAGTGTAGTGCGACCTCTGCACAGTGTTCAGCTAAAGCTACCTGTAGAAGGTTGGTGGTGTTTTCCTGATCCTATCACTACCGCAGGCAGCTAAATAAGCTACAAGTTAGTTTTTTGCGAGCTCCTCACAGTGTTCACCTAAAGCTACCTGTAGAAGGTTGGTGGTGTTTTTCTGATCCTATCACTACCGCAGGCAGCTAAATAAGCTACAAGTTAGTGTAGTGCGTCCTCCTCACAGTGTTCAACTAAAACTACAAGTTAGTGTAGTGCGAGCTCTGCACAGTGTTCACCTAAAGCTACCTGTAGAAGGTTGGTGGTGTTTTCCTGATCCTATCACTACCGCAGGCAGCTAAATAAGCTACAAGTTAGTGTGGTGCGTCCTCCTCACAGTGTTCAGCTAAAGCTGCCTGTGGAAGGTTGGTGGTGTTCTCATACTACAGGCAGACAGTTGATTTTGCTAGCTTCAGTATCAGTATATATATATATATATATATATATATATATATATATATATATATATCCCAGCTTAGTGCAGCTACAGGCCATTAGTATGTCTGGAAGGCCAGAAGGCCAACAAGGAGAGTCAGACAGTCACAAGCCAATAAAAGAGGGCAAGCAGGCTCTGTGTCTAGAGGCAACAGTGCTGGTCGTGGAGACAGTGCATCCTCATCAGCACGTGGCCGTGGGACATGCTTGGCCTTTTTTTTCGGCAGCTGGATATGTTGAGCCGCAACATGCGGAAGACTTGGTCAAGTGGATGACCAAGATGTCCTCATCCTCCTCATCCTCTCTCACCCATGCTCAGGGTACTTTGTCTGGCAAAGCAGCTGCCAACGCAGCCTCTTCCCTCGGCTCAATGGCATCAGTGACTCCTTCCCTAGCCCCACCATGTCCTCCTGAGGAGTCCCTCGAACTGTTTGACCACAGTGTTGGGTACAAGCTCCAGGAGGATGCCCAGCGTTTAGAAGGCTCTGATGATGATACTGAGCTAGATGAAGGCAGTAACGTGTGCACAGACAGAGGGGGTGCCCAAGATGGACAGCAATCTGCCTTTCATGTTCCCCCTGCTGCAGCATACTGCCAGGTTTGATCCAGTGATGCGGAGGGAGGGGATGATGAGGTCACTGACTCAACGTGGGTGCCTGATAGGAGAGAGGAGGAGGAGGAGGAGGCACATCACCAACGAGGCAGGATGCCCTTCAGGGGCCAGCCTAAGGGCAGCACACTGACTGCATCACACCCCAAAGCTCTGCATGTTCAGGGCGCTGCTGTCTCTGCACGTTATTCCAAAAGTTCTTTGGTGTGGGCCTTTTTTGAGATAAGTGCATCACATTGCACCGCTGCTATTTGCAACATATGTCTCAAGCGTATCTTGCGTGGCCAAAACATCTCCCGCTTGGGCACCACATTCTTGACCAGACATATGTTGACCTGCCATGCAGTTCATTGGCAAGCATATCAAAAAGACCCACACCAAAGAACAAAGAGGACCTCTCCTTGCTCCTCTTCAGCTGAGATCTCCAACCCCACTATGCCTTCAGTCCTCTCTGAGACCTGCACTGAGAGGAATGAAGGTGTAGATTTAGGTGTTAAAAAAATGAATAAAAACCAAGCGCTGATGTGGAAAGATATGTGTGATATAAATAAATTGTGCTTAAAAATATATATATACCAATATAGTTAGTGCTATGAAAAAATCAGTAAATTAAAGCTGCTATCAATATAGGGTGATCAGATAACCAAACAAATAGTACTAAGTATAAAATTGATGCGCTTTAAATAAATAGTGCACAATATGCTGCTGTGACTAAGCTTAAATCCAGGAATAAAAAATGCATACATGTGAATAAAATAAATTGATAATTATGGTGCTAATACATGTGTTAAAATTGCCAAAATAAATCTTCAAATTGGTGATGTGACGGTGAGTATAAATAAAATAATAATGACACTCTAAATACAATGTCCAGGCAGAGATAAATGGTGGGAGAAAGTAAAAATAATTAAACAGTTCTATCCCTTAATCCAGATTGATTGACTCACTGGGTTAGATCATTTGTATCAGGATATTTAGTTTTTCTTGTATCCCACTTCAGCATTTACACTGCTGGTGATTCGGCTCTCAGGATAAAGGTTTTATGCAAAGCAAGCAAAGAAAAAATAGATCATTGTAAAAGGATCCTTGAAAAAGTCACGTGTCAGTGATGTAACGCGTGGGAGGAGCTTAGGACGTTCAGTGCTGCAATACACCTGAAGGTTAACAGCAGCTGTTTCTCTATGGGAAACCTCGTCCACAGCGGCTGACTGCAATCTGCTTATTTGAATGCTTCTAATAGACCGGGAGTTTGTGAGTGTATCTTTTGTCCCTGTTTTGCTTATGTACTATCTAGTAAGTTCACTGCACAATGATCTATTTTTTCTTTGCTTGCTTTGCATAAAACCTTTATCCTGAGAGCCGAATCACCAGCAGTGTAAATGCTGAAGTGGGATACAAGAAAAACTAAATATCCTGATACAAATGATCTAACCCAGTGAGTCAATCAATCTGGATTAAGGGATAGAACTGTTTAATTATTTTTACTTTCTCCCACCATTTATCTCTGCCTGGACATTGTATTTAGAGTGTCATTATTATTTTATTTATACTCACCGTCACATCACCAATTTGAAGATTTATTTTGGCAATTTTAACACATGTATTAGCACCATAATTATCAATTGATTTTATTCACATGTATGCATTTTTTATTCCTGGATTTAAGCTTAGTCGCAGCAGCATATTGTGCACTATTTATTTAAAGCGCATCAATTTTATACTTAGTAGATTTAGGTGTGTCACAGCCAAGTACTTGTGGGCAATCTGCTTTCGGTACACCGACGTCAGATTGTACCAGGCGAATTTCCCTGCCCCAGCTGCTGCACCGCCGAAAGAAGTTCGCTCCCAGCCGTCCACATGCCCAACGGTTGAATGCTAGCTTTGCTAAATTGCTAGCACTTTAACTGCTGCCTTTTCAGTTGGTAGACTCTGCCCCTTTCCGTGAGTTTGTGGAATGTGCAGTTCCTCAGTGGCAGGTACCCAAACGCCACTTTTTCTCACGGAAGGCGATTCCGGCTCTCTATCGGCATGTGGAAGGCAATGTCCATGCCTCGCTGGACAGGGCGGTCAGCGGTAAGGTGCATATTATGGTCCAGCAGGCATGGACAGGGACATTACCTAAGTTTTACCGGGCATTGGGTGACTCTGCTGGCAGCTGGGAAGGATGCAGGACAAGGTGCAGTAGTGTTGGAGGTTGTTCAGCCACCACGCCTCCAAAATGTCACTACTAATGATTGTGACACACCACTCTCCTCCACCCCCTCCTCTTCTTGTTTCTCCATGGCCTCTTCCTGTGCTTTGTCCTTGGAACCAGCTGTGCTCCGTAGGCGTTCAAGGGACTACGCAAGTACGCAGGCCAAAAGATGCCATGCGGTGCTTGAGCTGGTGTGCTTGGGGGACAGGAGCCACACTGGGGCAGAGGTTCTGTCAGCTCTGCAGGGGCAGGTTCAGAGGTGGTTGACGCCACGCCAACTTAAGGCAGGAATGGTGGTTTGCGACATTGGCACCAACCTCCTCTTCACCCTCCGACAGGGACAAATGACCCATGTGCCCTGTTTGGCTCACGTCCTTAACTTGGTGGTGCAGCGGTTCTTGGGCAGGTACCCGGGCTTACAGGATGTCCTGAGGCAGGCCAGGAAAGTCTGTGTGCATTTCCGCAGGTCATATAATGCCAGTGCTCGGCTGGCAGACCTCCAAAAGGAATTTAACCTGCCCAAGAACCGCCTAATCTGTGACATGCCCACTTGGTGAAACTCAATGATGGCCATGCTGCAGCGGCTGAACCCACAGCAGAGGGCCATCAATGAGTATCTGTGTGACTATGGCACCAGGACAGGGTCAGGGGAGCTTGTTTTTTTTCCCACGCCAGTGGGCCATGATCAGGGATGCATGCACTGTCCTGTCACCATTTGAGGAGGCCACAAGGATGGTGAGCAGTGAATGTCCTTGCATCAGTGACACTGTCCCCCTTGTCCACCTGTTGGAGCACATGCTGCGTGGAATAATGGACAGGGAACTTGAGGCAGAACAGAGGCAGGAAGAGGACTTCCTTAGCTCTCAAGGCCCCCTTTATCCAGACAGTGTTCCTGCATGCCCGCCGATTACACAGGAAGAAGACGAGGCGGAGGAGGAGGATTGTGTCAGTATGGAGGTGGAGCCTGGCACTCAGCATCAGCAGCAGTCTTTAAGGGATCAGTCCCAAGAAACACATGGACTTGTACGTGGCTGGGAGGAGGTGGCTGCGGACCATGTCGTCCTTAGTGACCCAGAGGACTATGGACCGAATGCCTCAGCAAACCTAAGCTGCATGGCCTCCCTGATCCTGCAAAGCCCGCAGAAGGATCCTCGTATTCGTGGTATCAAGGAGAAGGACCAATACTGGCTGGCAACCCTCCTTGATCCAAGTTACAAGGGTAAGGTTGCGGACCTTATCTTGCCGTCGCAGAGGGAGCAGAGGATGAAACATCTTCGGGAGGCCTTGCAGAAAGGTCTGTGCAATGCGTTCCCAGAGACTGGGAGGTTACAAACTCCTGTTTCTGGACAACGTGTTGCTGAGGCTTCGGTCAGTCAAAGAAGGAGCGGTGGAGAAGGTGGCCGTCTGACCGATGCGTTCAGACAATTTTTTAGTCCACAGCCCCAAGGTATGATCAGTTCCAGCAACCATCACCAGTGTCTGTTTTACATGGTGCAGGAATACCTAAGGGCAAGATCTGACTTGGAGACCTTTCCCACCGAAAATCCTCTGGGTTACTGGGTCTTGAGAATGGATCACTGCCAGAGCTTGCACAGTATGCAATTGAGATACTGGCCTGTCCTGCATCCAGCGTTCTTTCGGAACGCACATTCAGTGCTGCTGGAGGCTTTGTAACCGATCACAGGGTGCGTCTGTCCACCGACTCGGTCGATTGACTGACCTTCATAAAAATGAATCAGTCTTGGATCACCACCAGCTACCAAGCACCTGATGTTGATGTAACCGAATATTTTTTTTTGAAATCTCAGATCCCTTCAAAGACTGTCTATGCTGATGCTGAGTGGCTATCCTGAGTAATTATCCTCTTCCTCCTCAATGATCATGCTGATAGCTTGTAAGAACATTTTTGGTTCTGGGCGCCGCCACGAGTGCCTAAGGCCCAATTTTTCTGCCCCTTTTTAACAGGAGCGTGTAATTACAATTTTTGATGCAATACTTTGCAGCAGGGCTTGTTCCTGCGTTCCAACTAGAGTATCTGTGAGGGGTTGCAGTGTTGTGGCACCAGCACCAGTGCCTAAGGCCCAATTTTTAAGCCCCTATTTAACAGGGTACCAACAAGTGTCTGGGGAATGCCCAGGAAAAAGCCAAAGTCTACTTACCACCAGCTTGCAGACAATCAAATTTACCTATCTAACAGTAAGCGTTAAAAAAGGGGTTTAGTCCGTACGCATTTGCAAACGCATGCGTGAGCCACAGAGCCACGTCCCGGCACCCTTGTATCTGTGGTCCTAACACTAAAGTATGAGTGTCCCCACAGTGGAGGCACATGCATTTAATGGATAAATGAGAGCAGGTGGCTGGAGGGGAGCCCACCCCTCCTTAAAGGTACAGGAACACACCAAACACCCAGCAATAGCACAATGGCTGCAAAGGTGTTGGTGCACTGCTGGACCAATACAAACACTCACGTGATAACAAAAGCTTGCCACCACTCTCATTTATAGCTGGCTATCGCAGTAAGCAGCATTGGGAGGCTAAAAAAGGTAACACGCCCCTATTTAACAGGGGCGTGTAATTACAATTTTTGATGCAATACTTTGCAGCAGGGCTTGTTCCTGCGTTCCAACTAGAGTATCTGTGAGGGGTTGCAGTGTTGTGGCACCAGCACCAGTGCCTAAGGCCCAATTTTTCTGCCCCTGTTTAACAGGGGTGTGTAATTACAATTTTTGATGCAATACTTTGCAGCAGGGCTCATTCCTGTGTTCCAACTAGAGTATCTGTGAGGGGTTGCAGTGTTGTGGCACCAGCACCAGTGCCTAAGGCCCAATTTTTCAGCCCCTGTTCAACAGGGGCATGTAATTAGAATTCTTGATCTAATATTTCACAGCAGGGCCCGTTCCAGCGCCTACAAAGAGTAAATGTGAGGACTTACAGTGTTGTGGCACCAGCACCACCATCACCAAAGGCCCAATTTTTCTGGCCCTGTTCAACAGGGACATGTAATTACAATTCTGGATCTAATATTTCACAGCAGGGCCCTGTGAGAGCTTACAGTGTTGAGGCCACAACAACCCCTAAGGCCCAAATATTTGAGTATATAAGGTAGGCCCCTACTATCAAACATCCAACTTACAAACGACTCCTACTTGCAAACGGAAAGAGACAACAGGAAGTGAGATGAAATCTACCCCATAGGAAGGGAAGTTCTCTCCTTTAAGAGTTAATATGGGAAAAACTTTTCTCCTTTCCACTGATGCTTTATCACCAATCCTTGTTTCACTAAAAAACCCAAATTTTCAAAAAACATTTGTCATTGGGACAAAAAGTGAGGTGAAATCTTCTGAAGAGGAGCACAGACAGCAAAACAAATGTCACAGGGGTGATAACCCTTCCCTATGTTTTCCAAACAGCTTAAAAACAGATTTTTTGGCTGGAGCTACACTTTAAAAATGTACCAGTTCAAAATTACAAACAGATTGTACTTAACAACAAACCTACAGTCCCTGTCTTGTTTGCACCGCCTGTATACTGCTGTTCAGAGTATATAGGGCCTGGGGGTCCCACGCCTTTCCTTTTTTTAGTTTTGGTGCAGGGTTCCTCTTAATATCCATACAGGACCCAAGGGGCCTGGTAATGGAATGGAAGGTACCCATGCCATTTGTCTCACTGATTTTCATCCATATAGCCGGGACCCGACATTACATTAAAGCCGCAAGCAGTCTTTAAATTATTTTTTTCCCTTTAAAAATGTCATTTTGTGCAGGGACTGTTCTAAGCATGAGAAACACGTGCCACTTTACAGGTATACTATAGACACCCCCCAGGTACGATATTTAAAGGAATATTTCCCTTTTTTTATTTTTTTTACTTTAAGCATCATTAAAATCACTGCTCCCCAAAAAACAGCCATTTTTAAAAGTTTTTTTTGCATTGATACATGTCCCCTGGGGTAGGACCTGGGTCCCCAAACCCTTTTTAGGACAACACCATGCAAATTAGCCTTTAAAATTAGCACTTTTGATTTCGAACGTTAGAGTCCCATAGACATCAATGGGATCTAACGTTCGTGCAAATTTTCGGTCCGTTCGCAGGTTCTGGTGCGAACTGAACCGGGGGGTGTTCGGCTCATTCCTAGTGTGCACTATAATCTGTTTTTGGTCTTATAGCAGCACCATCTTGAATGTAAAGCATTTTAGGGTGTGCCCCCAAGTATGTTTTTGTATATCATATGTCCACCTCTCACCACTCAGCTGATCTCTCACAAAGCGATATTCCCGGGCCGGGTAAACAGATAGTCCAACGGCATGGGCTGCTTCGTGGTCACGGCTGACGCGTTTCATCATCACTTGGTCAGAGGGTGTGGCCAGACAGCGCAGCACCCATCCTTATATTCTCTTACGAGCGCCAGGGTATTAACCCTGCATGTGCTCATTCCTACAAGTTTAATGCGCACCATCCGTCGCATCCATCCAGAAGGCTTATGCATCCTTTTAAGCACATACGAGCGCCGGGGTATTACCCCTGCACATGCTTCTTCCTGCTGGTCTGAGGCGCAGCATCTGCCGCATCACATCCAGATGACTTATGCAATCTAAGAATGCCTTATATTGTCAATCCAGCAGTACATGGTAAACCCACACTCACTGAATGGCACAATATACACCCGTCATAAACTGCAGGAAGTTGTGCTAGGCTCCCACCATATGTGTTTATATTCGATCGGTTAAATTGCACTTGTTATCACACGATCGTTCTGTGTATAGTGAAACTATTTATAAAGAGACACTGATCGATGATGAGTGTGGGTGTTAAATTCAAGACACAGTTCATTCCACCATCAATCATGTACTCACCATAGCCCTATTATTGTTTTGATTCAACATATATATAATATTCAACTTATATTTCCATATGTGTTAAAATCATATTAGACATTACTTAATCAGTATGATAAATCAAATTCACATTTTAAAAAAAAGGGACTTTCATCCCATACATATATCACAACAACGTGATTGCTTAAGAATATCTAAAATTAGTGTAGTGAATCTGCAAACATTTTACATATATTAAATGAATTTTGAATAAAAATTGCGTTATAAAAATCACTTAAAATTCAATAATTACTGATAAAACAATTTAAGTCCAAATCAACGTTCATTCCCTTGGGATATAATGTGTCAGTCAATTAAATCAATTTGGTCTCACACTTTGATAATTTATTTTGCTCCCTCTCCATTCTGGGTACATTTTTCCACTCCCCAAGATTTTTTTTTTTTTTTTTTTTTAAAACACTTTATTGGATTTTCATAAAGTACAGAAGGCAGTACAGTGGTGGATTTACACAGAAGAAGTATTCCACGATCAGTATAAAGTATCACAACTAGGGTAAACTATACGATAATAAGTGAATGAAAACTTCAAATAAAATTACAGAAGTCTACAGTAATAGAGCGTTGTCAAGTACAGTGCATATTACAAGGGTAAAAATGAGAAAGAATAAGAATATTTCCATTGTTTTACATGGTATTCTCTGGTTACGTTTATTGAGCATACCAGGTGTGAGGTGGATTCTCCAGAAATCGCAGGAGGTTGTAAGGTAGTTTTCGGTTAATAGCGTGGCATAAGGTATCGGTATCGTAACAGATCTAGACCGACTGTAATAGCGTCACCCACATTCCTGGGCACCCCTATGGGGTACAAACTGTGCCCAGCGTAGGTACCAAAATTTGCTTAATAGTGGGGGATGTCGGTATCTTGCATCGTGTAGAGTGCGAGTCTTTACAGAGTCAATATAGGTGTCTTATAAGAGGGAATAGGCTATGTAATAGGCCTGTGCTGACATGAGGCAGAGGAAAGGGGGGAGGGGAGGGTGGTAAGACGGAGGGTCAGGACGATATGGTTATTGGTTAGTGTGTTAACGGGCTATCAGGCCGGTGTCACCTCCCAAGGTAATGGTAGGTGGGTTGGTTTGCGCGCCGGCGGACTGCGGTGTCCTGAAATGTGTTCAACATGCCCATGTAGCATTGTATTTGGATGGTGAGTCGGAGGATTGGTGTATGAGATTCTCTATGTCAGCTATCTTGTCTACTCTCCGAATCCACTCTGAGATCGAGGGGGGTGATGTGCTTCTCCAGTGCACGGGGATGCATAAGTTTGCTGCATTAATAAGATGGAGAGTTAGTGACTTCCTGTATACACGTTGGGGTATCGAGGTATGATGGAGTAAGTATTGCGCTGGTGTATAGTCAGGGGTAGGGATGAGCCGAACACCCCCCGGTTCGGTTCGCACCAGAACCCGCGAACGGACCGCAAGTTCGCACGAACGTTAGAACCCCATTGACGTCTATGGGACTCGAACGTTCGAAATCAAAAGTGCTAATTTTAAAGGCTAATTTGCATGGTATTGTCCTAAAAAGGGTGTGGGGACCCGGGTCCTACCCCAGGGGACATGTATCAATGCAAAAAAAACTTTTAAAAACGGCCGTTTTTTCGGGAGCAGTGATTTTAATGATGCTTAAAGTAAAAAAAAAAAAGTGAAATATTCCTTTAAATATCGTACCTGGGGGGTGTCTATAGTATGCCTGTAAAGTGACGCGTGTTTCCCATGTTTAGAACAGTCCCTGCACCAAATGTCATTTTTAAAGGAAAAAATCTCATTTAAAACTGCTTGCGGGTTTAATGTCATGTCGGGTCATGGCAATATGGATGAAAATCAGTGAGACAAACGGCATGGGTACCCCCCAGTCCATTACCAGGCCCTTTGGGTCTTGTATGGATATTAAGGGGAACCCCGCACCCAAATTAAAATAAGGAAAGGTCCCTATATACTCTGAACAGCAGTATACAGGCGGTGCAAACAAGACAGGGACTGTAGGTTTGTTGTTAAGTAGAATCTGTTTGTAATTTTGAACATTTTTAACGTGTTTAGCTCCAGCCAAAAAATCTTTTCTAAGCTTTTTGGAAAACATAGGGAAGGGTTATCACCCCTGTGACATTGTGAGATTTCACCTCACTTTTTTGTCCCAATGAAAAATGTTTTTTGAAAATTTGAGTTTTTTTGTGGAACAAGGATTGGAAAGCATCAGTGGAAAGGAGAAATTGTTTTCCCATATTAACTCTTACATGAGAGAATTTCCCTTCCTAGGGGTAGATTTCATCTCACTTCCTGTTGTCTCCTTCCGTTTGCAAGTAGGAGTCGTTTGTAAGTTAGATGTTGGAAAGTAGGGTCCTGCCCTATATACTCAGCAGAAATTTGGGCCTTAGGTGTTGCTGTGGCCAAAACACTGTAAGCCCTCACAGGGCCCTGCTGTGAAATATTAGATCAAGAATTGTAATTACATGCCCCTGTTGAACAGGAGCTGAAAAATTAGGCCTTAGGCACTGGTGCTGGTGCCACAACACTGCAACCCCTCACAGACACTCTAGTTGGAACGCAGGAACGAGCCCTGCTGCAAAGTATTACATCAAAAATTGTAATTACACGCCCCTGTTAAACAGGGGCTGAAAAATTGTGCCTTAGGCACTGGTGGTGGCGCCCAGAACCAAAAATGTTCTTACAAGCTATCAGCGTGATGATTGAGGAGGAAGAGGATAATTACTCAGGGATAGTCACTCAGCATCAGCATAGGCAGTCTTTGAAGGGATCTGAAAAAAATTATTCAGTTACATCAGCATCAGGTGCTTGGTAGCTGGTGGTGATCCAAGACTGATTCATTTTTATGAAGGTCAGCCGATCGACCGAGTCAGTGGACAGACGCACCCTGTGATCGGTTACCACGCCTCCAGCAGCACTGAATGTGCGTTCCGAAAGAACGCTGGATGCAGGACAGGCCAGTAGCTCAATTGCATACTGTGCAAGCTCTGGCCAGTGATCCATCCTCAAGACCCAGTAACCCAGAGGATTTTCGGTGGGAAAGGTGTCCAAGTCTGATCTTGCCCCTAGGTATTCCTGCACCATGTAAAACAGACGCTGGCGATGGTTGCTGGAACCGATCATACCTTGGGGCTGCGGACCAAAAAATTGTCTGAACGCATCGGTCAGACGGCCACCTTCTCCACCGCTCCTTCTTTGACTGACCGAAGCCTCAGCAACACGTTGTCCAGAAACAGGAGTTTGTAACCTTCCAGTCTCTGGGAACGCGTTGCACAGACCTTTCTGCAAGGCCTCCCGAAGATGTTTCATCCTCTGCTCCCTCTGCGATGGCAAGATAAGGTCCGCAACCTTACCCTTGTAACGTGGATCAAGGAGGGTTGCCAGCCAGTATTGGTCCTTCTCCTTGATACCACGAATACGAGGATCCTTACGCAGGCTTTGCAGGATCAGGGAGGCCATGCAGCGTAGGTTTGCTGAGGCATTCGGTCCGGAGTCCTCTGGGTCACTAAGGACAACAACGTCCGCAGCCACCTCCTCCCAGCCACGTACAAGTCCATGTGTTCCTTGGGACTGATCCCTTAAAGACTGCTGCTGATGCTAAGTGCCAGGCTCCACCTCCATACTGACACAATCTTCCTCCTCCTCCTCCTCCTCCTCCTCGTCCTCTTCCTGTGTGATCGGCGGGCACGCAGGAACACTGTCTGGATAAAGGGGGCCTTGAGAGCTAAGGAAGTCCTCCTCTTCCTGCCTCTGTTCTGCCTCAAGTGCCCTGTCCATTATTCCACGCAGCGTGTGCTCCAACAGGTGGACAAGGGGGACAGTGTCACTGATGCATGCACTGTCAGTGCTCACCATCCTCGTGGCCTCCTCGAATGGTGACAGGACAGTGCATGCATCCCTGATCATGGCCCACTGGCGTGGGGAAAAAAAACCAAGGTCCCCTGACCCTGTCCTGGTGCCATAGTCGCACAGGTACTCATTGATGGCCCTCTGCTGCGTGTGCAGCCGCTGCAGCATGGCCAATGTCGAGTTCCACCTGGTGGGCATGTCACAGATTAGGCGGTTCTTGGGCAGGTTAAACTCCTTTTGGAGGTCCGTCAGCCGAGCACTGGCATTATATGACCGGCGGAAATGCACACAGACTTTCCTGGCCTGCCTCAGGACATCCTGTAAGCCCGAGTACCTGCCCAAGAACCGCTGCACCACCAAGTTAAGGACGTGAGCCAAACAGGGCACATGGGTCAGTTGTCCCTGTCGGAGGGCAGAGAGGAGGTTGGTGCCATTGTCGCAAACCACCATTCCTGCCTTAAGTTGGCGTGGCGTCAACCACCTCTGAACCTGCCCCTGCAGAGCTGACAGAACCTCTGCCCCAGTGTGGCTCCTGTCCCCCAAGCACACCAGCTCAAGCACCGCATGGCATATTTTGGCCTGCGTACTTGCGTAGCCCCTTGAACGTCTACGGAGCACCGCTGGTTCCGAGGAAGAGGCCATGGAGGAAGAAGAAGAGGAGGGGGTGGAGGAGAGAGGTGTGTCACAATCAGCATTTTGGAGGCGTGGTGGCGGAACAACCTCCAACACTACTGCACCTTGTCCTGCATCCTTCCCAGCTGCCAGCAGAGTCACCCAATGCGCCGTGAAACTTAAGTAACGTCCCTGTCCATGCCTGCTGGACCATGAGTCAGCGGTAATATGCACCTTACCGCTGACCGCCCTGTCCAGCGAGGCATGGACATTGCCTTCCACATGCCGGTAGAGAGCCGGAATCGCCTTCCGTGAGAAAAAGTGGCGTTTGGGTACCTGCCACTGAGGAACCGCACATTCCACAAACTCACGGAAGGGGGCAGAGTCTACCAACTGAAAAGGCAGCAGTTGAAGTGCTAGCAATTTTGCCAAGCTAGCATTCAACCGCTGGGCATGTGGATGGCTGGGAGCGAACTTCTTTCGGCGGTGCAGCAGCTGGGGCAGGGAAATTTGCCTGGTACAATCTGACGTCGGTGTACCAAAAGCAGATTGCCCACAAGTACTTGGCTGTGACACACCTAATTCTACACCTTCATTCCTCTCACTGCAGGTCTCAGAGAGGACTGAAGGTCTAGTGGGGTTGGAAATCTCAGCTGATGAGGAGCAAGGAGAGATCCTCTTTGTTCTTTGGTGTGGGTCTTTTAGATATGCTTGCCAACGAACTGCATGGCAGGTCAACATATGTCTGGTCAAGCATGTGGTACCCAAGCGGGAGATGTTTTGGCCACGCGAGATACGCTTGAGACATATGTTGCAAATAGCAGCGGTGCGATCTGATGCACTTGTCTCAAAAAAGGCCCACACCAAAGAACTTTTTGAATAATGCGCAGAGACTGCAGCGCCCTGCACATGTGGAGCTTTGGGGTGTGATGCAGTCAATGTGCTGCCCTTAGGCTGGCCCCTGGAGGGCATCCTGCCTCGTTGGTGATGTGCCGCCTCCTCCTCCTCCTCCTCCTCCTCTCTCCTATCAGGCACCCACGTTGAGTCAGTGACCTCATCATCCCCTCCCTCCTCATCACTGGAGCAAACCTGGCAGTATGCTGCAGCAGGGGGAGCATGACTGCCAGATTGCTGTCCTTCTTGGGCACCCCCTCTGTCCGTGCTCATGTTACTGCCTTCATCGAGCTCAGTATCATCATCAGAGCCTTCCAAACGCTGGGCATCCTCCTGGAGCATGTACCCAACACTGTGGTCAAACAGTTCGAGGGAATCCTCAGGAGGACATGGTGGAGCTAGGGAAGGAGTCACTGATGACATTGAGCTGAGGGAAGAGGCCGCTACTTTGCCAGACAAAGCACCCTGGGCATGGGTGAGAGAGGATGAGGAGGATGAGGATGGCTTGGTCATCCACTCGACCAAGTTTTCTGCATGTTCCGGCTCAACACGGCCAGCTGCCGAAAAAAAGGCCAAGCGTGTCCCATGGCCACGGGCTGATGAGGATGCACCGTCTCCACGACCAGCACTAGACACAGAGCCTGCTTGCCCTCTCTTATTGGCTTGTGACTGTCTGCCTCTCCTTCTTGGCCTTCCAGACATACTAATGGCCTGTAGCTGCACTAAGCTGGGATAGAACACCTGTAATTTTCTTCAGGTAGCTTTATATACTGTAACCAGACAAGCCTGCCTGTCAGTAGGAAGATAACAGGAACGGATCTAGCTGAACACTGTGAGCAGGACGCACTGCACTAAATGTAAATAGCAGGAACGGATCTAGCTGAACACTGTGAGCAGGACGCACTGCACTAAATGTAAATAGCAGGAAAAGATCTAGCTGAACACTGTGAGCAGGACGCACTGACTGCACTAAATGTAAATAGCAGGAACGGATCTAGCTGAACACTGTGAGCAGGACGCACTGCACTAAATGTAAATAGCAGGAACGGATCTAGCTGAACACTGTGAGCAGGACGCACTGACGCACTGACTGCACTAAATGTAAATAGCAGGAACGGATCTAGCTGAACACTGTGAGCAGGACGCACTGACTGCACTAAATGTAAATAGCAGGAACGGATCTAGCTGAACACTGTGAGCAGGACGCACTGACTGCACTAAATGTAAATAGCAGGAACGGATCTAGCTGAACACTGTGAGCAGGACGCACTGACTGCACTAAATGTAAATAGCAGGAACGGATCTAGCTGAACACTGTGAGCAGGACGCACTGACTGCACTAAATGTAAATAGCAGGAACGGATCTAGCTGAACACTGTGAGCAGGACGCACTGCACTAAATGTAAATAGCAGGAACAGATCTAGCTGAACACTGTGAGCAGGACGCACTGCACTAAATGTAAATAGCAGGAACGGATCTAGCTGAACACTATGAGCAGGACGCACTGCACTAAATGTAAATAGCAGGAACAGATCTAGCTGAACACTGTGAGCAGGACGCACTGCACTAAATGTAAATAGCAGGAACAGATCTAGCTGAACACTGTGAGCAGGACGCACTGCACTAAATGTAAATAGCAGGAACAGATCTAGCTGAACACTGTGAGCAGGACGCACTGCACTAAATGTAAATAGCAGGAACAGATCTAGCTGAACACTGTGAGCAGGACGCACTGCACTAAATATAAATAGCAGGAACAGATCTAGCTGAACACTGTGAGCAGGACGCACTGACTGCACTAAATGTAAATAGCAGGAACGGATCTAGCTGAACACTGTGAGCAGGACGCACTGCACTAAATGTAAATAGCAGGAACAGATCTAGCTGAACATTGTGAGCAGGACGCACTGCACTAAATGTAAATAGCAGGAACGGATCTAGCTGAACACTGTGAGCAGGACGCACTGCACTAAATGTAAATAGCAGGAACAGATCTAGCTGAACACTGTGAGCAGGACGCACTGCACTAAATGTAAATAGCAGGAACAGATCTAGCTGAACACTGTGAGCAGGACGCACTGCACTAAATGTAAATAGCAGGAACAGATCTAGCTGAACACTGTGAGCAGGACGCACTGCACTAAATGTAAATAGCAGGAACGGATCTAGCTGAACACTGTGAGCAGGACGCACTGACTGCACTAAATGTAAATAGCAGGAACAGATCTAGCTGAACACTGTGAGCAGGACGCACTGACTGCACTAAATGTAAATAGCAGGAACAGATCTAGCTGAACACTGTGAGCAGGACGCACTGACTGCACTAAATGTAAATAGCAGGAACGGATCTAGCTGAACACTGTGAGCAGGACGCACTGCACTAAATGTAAATAGCAGGAACAGATCTAGCTGAACACTGTGAGCAGGACGCACTGCACTAAATGTAAATAGCAGGAACGGATCTAGCTGAACACTGTGAGCAGGACGCACTGCACTAAATGTAAATAGCAGGAACAGATCTAGCTGAACACTGTGAGCAGGACGCACTGCACTAAATGTAAATAGCAGGAACAGATCTAGCTGAACACTGTGAGCAGGACGCACTGCACTAAATGTAAATAGCAGGAACAGATCTAGCTGAACACTGTGAGCAGGACGCACTGACGCACTGACTGCACTAAATGTAAATAGCAGGAACGGATCTAGCTGAACACTGTGAGCAGGACGCACTGACTGCACTAAATGTAAATAGCAGGAACGGATCTAGCTGAACACTGTGAGCAGGACGCACTGACTGCACTAAATGTAAATAGCAGGAACGGATCTAGCTGAACACTGTGAGCAGGACGCACTGACTGCACTAAATGTAAATAGCAGGAACGGATCTAGCTGAACACTGTGAGCAGGACGCACTGACTGCACTAAATGTAAATAGCAGGAACGGATCTAGCTGAACACTGTGAGCAGGACGCACTGCACTAAATGTAAATAGCAGGAACAGATCTAGCTGAACACTGTGAGCAGGACGCACTGCACTAAATGTAAATAGCAGGAACGGATCTAGCTGAACACTATGAGCAGGACGCACTGCACTAAATGTAAATAGCAGGAACAGATCTAGCTGAACACTGTGAGCAGGACGCACTGCACTAAATGTAAATAGCAGGAACAGATCTAGCTGAACACTGTGAGCAGGACGCACTGACTGCACTAAATGTAAATAGCAGGAACGGATCTAGCTGAACACTGTGAGCAGGACGCACTGACTGCACTAAATGTAAATAGCAGGAACGGATCTAGCTGAACACTGTGAGCAGGACGCACTGACTGCACTAAATGTAAATAGCAGGAACGGATCTAGCTGAACACTGTGAGCAGGACGCACTGCACTAAATGTAAATAGCAGGAACAGATCTAGCTGAACACTGTGAGCAGGACGCACTGCACTAAATGTAAATAGCAGGAACGGATCTAGCTGAACACTATGAGCAGGACGCACTGCACTAAATGTAAATAGCAGGAACAGATCTAGCTGAACACTGTGAGCAGGACGCACTGCACTAAATGTAAATAGCAGGAACAGATCTAGCTGAACACTGTGAGCAGGACGCACTGCACTAAATGTAAATAGCAGGAACAGATCTAGCTGAACACTGTGAGCAGGACGCACTGCACTAAATGTAAATAGCAGGAACAGATCTAGCTGAACACTGTGAGCAGGACGCACTGCACTAAATATAAATAGCAGGAACAGATCTAGCTGAACACTGTGAGCAGGACGCACTGACTGCACTAAATGTAAATAGCAGGAACGGATCTAGCTGAACACTGTGAGCAGGACGCACTGCACTAAATGTAAATAGCAGGAACAGATCTAGCTGAACATTGTGAGCAGGACGCACTGCACTAAATGTAAATAGCAGGAACGGATCTAGCTGAACACTGTGAGCAGGACGCACTGCACTAAATGTAAATAGCAGGAACAGATCTAGCTGAACACTGTGAGCAGGACGCACTGCACTAAATGTAAATAGCAGGAACAGATCTAGCTGAACACTGTGAGCAGGACGCACTGCACTAAATGTAAATAGCAGGAACAGATCTAGCTGAACACTGTGAGCAGGACGCACTGCACTAAATGTAAATAGCAGGAACGGATCTAGCTGAACACTGTGAGCAGGACGCACTGACTGCACTAAATGTAAATAGCAGGAACAGATCTAGCTGAACACTGTGAGCAGGACGCACTGACTGCACTAAATGTAAATAGCAGGAACGGATCTAGCTGAACACTGTGAGCAGGACGCACTGACTGCACTAAATGTAAATAGCAGGAACGGATCTAGCTGAACACTGTGAGCAGGACGCACTGCACTAAATGTAAATAGCAGGAACAGATCTAGCTGAACACTGTGAGCAGGACGCACTGCACTAAATGTAAATAGCAGGAACGGATCTAGCTGAACACTGTGAGCAGGACGCACTGCACTAAATGTAAATAGCAGGAACAGATCTAGCTGAACACTGTGAGCAGGACGCACTGCACTAAATGTAAATAGCAGGAACAGATCTAGCTGAACACTGTGAGCAGGACGCACTGCACTAAATGTAAATAGCAGGAACAGATCTAGCTGAACACTGTGAGCAGGACGCACTGACGCACTGACTGCACTAAATGTAAATAGCAGGAACGGATCTAGCTGAACACTGTGAGCAGGACGCACTGACTGCACTAAATGTAAATAGCAGGAACGGATCTAGCTGAACACTGTGAGCAGGACGCACTGACTGCACTAAATGTAAATAGCAGGAACGGATCTAGCTGAACACTGTGAGCAGGACGCACTGACTGCACTAAATGTAAATAGCAGGAACGGATCTAGCTGAACACTGTGAGCAGGACGCACTGACTGCACTAAATGTAAATAGCAGGAACGGATCTAGCTGAACACTGTGAGCAGGACGCACTGCACTAAATGTAAATAGCAGGAACAGATCTAGCTGAACACTGTGAGCAGGACGCACTGCACTAAATGTAAATAGCA
This sequence comes from Lithobates clamitans, assembly GCA_037952925.1. Classification (NCBI taxonomy): domain Eukaryota; kingdom Metazoa; phylum Chordata; class Amphibia; order Anura; family Ranidae; genus Lithobates; species Lithobates clamitans. The sequence goes on from JBBGZY010000272.1 coordinate 6,850,380, forward strand.
GGAACGGATCTAGCTGAACACTATGAGCAGGACGCACTGCACTAAATGTAAATAGCAGGAACAGATCTAGCTGAACACTGTGAGCAGGACGCACTGCACTAAATGTAAATAGCAGGAACAGATCTAGCTGAACACTGTGAGCAGGACGCACTGCACTAAATGTAAATAGCAGGAACAGATCTAGCTGAACACTGTGAGCAGGACGCACTGCACTAAATGTAAATAGCAGGAACAGATCTAGCTGAACACTGTGAGCAGGACGCACTGCACTAAATATAAATAGCAGGAACAGATCTAGCTGAACACTGTGAGCAGGACGCACTGACTGCACTAAATGTAAATAGCAGGAACGGATCTAGCTGAACACTGTGAGCAGGACGCACTGCACTAAATGTAAATAGCAGGAACAGATCTAGCTGAACATTGTGAGCAGGACGCACTGCACTAAATGTAAATAGCAGGAACGGATCTAGCTGAACACTGTGAGCAGGATGCACTGCACTAAATGTAAATAGCAGGAACAGATCTAGCTGAACACTGTGAGCAGGACGCACTGCACTAAATGTAAATAGCAGGAACAGATCTAGCTGAACACTGTGAGCAGGACGCACTGCACTAAATGTAAATAGCAGGAACAGATCTAGCTGAACACTGTGAGCAGGACGCACTGCACTAAATGTAAATAGCAGGAACGGATCTAGCTGAACACTGTGAGCAGGACGCACTGACTGCACTAAATGTAAATAGCAGGAACAGATCTAGCTGAACACTGTGAGCAGGACGCACTGACTGCACTAAATGTAAATAGCAGGAACGGATCTAGCTGAACACTGTGAGCAGGACGCACTGACTGCACTAAATGTAAATAGCAGGAACGGATCTAGCTGAACACTGTGAGCAGGACGCACTGCACTAAATGTAAATAGCAGGAACAGATCTAGCTGAACACTGTGAGCAGGACGCACTGCACTAAATGTAAATAGCAGGAACGGATCTAGCTGAACACTGTGAGCAGGACGCACTGCACTAAATGTAAATAGCAGGAACAGATCTAGCTGAACACTGTGAGCAGGACGCACTGCACTAAATGTAAATAGCAGGAACAGATCTAGCTGAACACTGTGAGCAGGACGCACTGCACTAAATGTAAATAGCAGGAACAGATCTAGCTGAACACTGTGAGCGGGACGCACTGCACTAAATGTAAATAGCAGGAACGGATCTAGCTGAACACTGTGAGCAGGACGCACTGACTGCACTAAATGCAAATAGCAGGAACAGATCTAGCTGAACACTGTGAGCAGGACGCACTGACTACACTAAATGTAAATAGCAGGAACGGATCTAGCTGAACACTGTGAGCAGGACGCACTGACTGCACTAAATGTAAATAGCAGGAACGGATCTAGCTGAACACTGTGAGCAGGACGCACTGACTGCACTAAATGTAAATAGCAGGAACGGATCTAGCTGAACACTGTGAGCAGGACGCACTGCACTAAATGTAAATAGCAGGAACAGATCTAGCTGAACACTGTGAGCAGGACGCACTGCACTAAATGTAAATAGCAGGAACAGATCTAGCTGAACACTGTGAGCAGGACGCACTGCACTAAATGTAAATAGCAGGAACAGATCTAGCTGAACACTGTGAGCAGGACGCACTGCACTAAATGTAAATAGCAGGAACGGATCTAGCTGAACACTGTGAGCAGGACGCACTGACTGCACTAAATGTAAATAGCAGGAACGGATCTAGCTGAACACTGTGAGCAGGACGCACTGCACTAAATGTAAATAGCAGGAACAGATCTAGCCTAATCTAGCTAACTCAAATCAAATGACACTGTCTGTCTCTCTCTCTATCAGCACACCGGAACACACTACACAGGGCCGCCGTGCAGGCGGCCTTATATAGTGTGGGGCGTGTACTAAATCCCCTGAGCCATAATTGGCCAAAGCCACCCTGGCTTTGGCCAATTACAGCTCTCTCTACTGACGGCGCTGTGATTGGCCAAGCATGCGGGTCATAGTGCATGCTTGGCCAATCATCAGCCAGCAATGCACTGCGATGCCGCAGTGAATTATGGGCCGTGACGCGCCACACGAATTTGGCGCGAACGGCCCATAACGTTCGCAATTCGACGGACGGTCGAACAGCCGATGTTCGAGTCGAACATGGGTTCGACTCGAACACGAAGCTCATCCCTAGTCAGGGTGTATGTTGTGATCTGAGTGATTAGGTTGTGGATTGCAGCCCAATATGATTGAATGAGTGGGCATTCCCACCATATGTGAAGAAGGGAACCCCGGGCTGTGTTACACCTCCAGCAATTTGGAGATATAGTAGGTAGAAATTTGTTAATTTTATCAGGAGTTCTATACCATTTTGAGTAGATTTTGAACCTACATTCTTGTGTCGCTACGTTGCCAGAACCTTTGTGGATATGGTAGAACACATTCCTCCAATCGTCTGTGGTTAAGGTTGTGTTCAGGTCAGTCTCCCATTGACTTAGCAGTGCATCGGTTGTGATGTTTGGGTGTGTGGAGAAAAGTGTGTGGATGGTCGAGATGAGGTGTCTTTGGGGTTCGTTTCTGGAGCAAAGCAGTTCAAAGGATGTAAGTTCCCTATGAATGTTGTCTTTGTGTTGGAGGCTTTGTAGGAAGTGACGGATTTGCAGATAGTTGTAGAAGGGGATGTGATATTCCGGGAATTTAGTAGTCAGCTCTGAGTATGGTAATAGAGTTCCTTGGTGGAATAATTGTTGTGCTAGGAGCCGGGGTCTATGTTGTTCCTTGGTTGGGTGGATTAGGTTGACACCCGGTGGAAATTCCGGGTTATCTTCGATAGGTGTCATGGGTCCCGACTTGGAACTTGAGTTGGAACTTGAGAATTTTGCATGATTTCGTGAAGTTGATTAGGGTGGGGTTGATTAGGGGATTCGCAGTGGCGGTTTGCGGGATGAATTTTGGGTTGATCCAGGGGAGGAGTTGCAAAGGGGTTTTGGTAAAGGCATTTTCCAACTGCACCCAATCTTTTTCTTTGCCGTGTACGTGCCAATCCACGATTCTAACTAGATGGCAGACCTGATAGTAGATTCGTAGGTCAGGAACTTGCAATCCCCCTTGTGATTTGGGGGTTGTCAGTCTGTGCCAATTCAATCTAGGCTGTTTGGATAGCCAGATGAATTTTCTACAAATCTTTTTGTACGAGGCAAAGAAGGAGTGTGGGAGTAATATTGGTATGGTTTGTAGAAGGTAGAGCAATCTAGGTAGAACGTTCATTTTCAAGATAGCAATCCTTCCAAACCATGAGAATGGTCCAGTCTGCCACCTCTGGAGATCACCCTCGATGGCTTGTAGGATCGGTAAGAAGTTAAGCCTAAATAAATCTGATAAAGCCGTGGGTATGTTAATGCCAAGGTATTTTATGGCTTGCGTTTCCCATCCAAAAGGAAAATTACATTTGCATTGTGTGACCGTCTCTTGTGTTAGTGAGATGTTGAGTGCCTTGGATTTGGAGAAATTTATTTGTAGATTCGATAAGGATTTAAAGAGGGCAAAATCTTTGAGTAGATTCGGGATGGTAGTGGTCGGTTCCGTAAGGAAGAGGAGAATATCATCCGCGTAGGCGGCTACTTTGTAGTGTGTTTGGTTGATTTGGACGCCTTTGATGTCAGGATTTTCTCTAATTTTGCGTAACATGGGTTCCAGTGTTAGTACGAAGATCAAGGGGGATAGTGGGCATCCCTGTCTAGTACCGTTGGACACGGAGAAGGCGCCCGACAGTCCACCCTTCACTCGGACTTTGGCTGTGGGAGAAGAGTAGAGGACCATAATCATATTGATGAGTCTCGGCGGGAGGCCTACAAATCTCAGGGTAGCTTCCATGAAATCCCATGCCACCTTCTCCGCGTCCAAGGATAGAAAGAAGCCCTTAGTACTAGTGGAATTCAGCCAATGGTGTATGTTTAAAGCCTTGGTAGTATTGTCTTTAGCTTCTCTGCCGGGGATAAAACCGACTTGATCTGTGGTGATTAAATTTGGGATCAGGGGTAAAAGGCGATTTGCTATGGCTTTGGCGTATAACTTAACGTCTACGTTAAGTAGAGAAATGGGGCGGTAATTGGAGACCAATTTGTCATCTTTCCCTGATTTGGGGATAAGGGAGATATGGGCCTCTAAGAGATCTGTGGGGGCCGTATTGGTAGGGGAGAGGTTGTTAAAGGCCGTGACCAGGTGAGGCAATAGTATATCAGGGAATGATTTGTAGTATCCGACCGTCAGCCCATCTGGACCGGGGCTTTTGCCCGGTTTCATCTGTTTTAGTGCAAGAGTTATCTCTTCCGCCGTTAAGGGGACATCAAGAGATGCGGAGTCTTCGGTCAGGATGGGCGAGGGTGCGTATTGGGATAAGAAGTTATGTATTGCCTCGTTCCGGTCTGTCAGAGTGAGGGGCGATTGGGGGGTGCGAATGTTGTAAAGATTGGAGTAGTAGCGCACAAATTGTTCCGCTATGTCATCAGATTTTACCATAGTTTTACCCGAGGGGTCTACAATGGAGTGTATGGTGTGGGCCGCTTTTTTCGCTTGTAATGCTTTAGCCAACATCTTCCCTGATTTGTTGCCGTATTCGTAAAAGCATTTTTGTGTAAGCATGTATTTCCTCTTGATGTTGTTGTGCAACTCTTCTAGGAGTTCGGTTCGTAGTTGTGTCAGTTCAGACATTGCTTCTAGAGCTAGAGATGCCTTGTGTTTACGTTCTAAAGCGGAGATACGTGTGGTTAGGTTCTCCAATTTTGCTTTCCTTAGTCTGTTTCTATGCGCGGCCTGTGATAAGAATGTGCCTCTTATGACACATTTGTGTGCAGCCCAGATTATTTCTGGAACAGTGTCGTCTCTTCCGTTTTCTGCGAAATAGTTATTTAAATGTTCAGAAATCTTGTGGGAAATTTCGGTGTCTGTGAGTAGGGAGTTGTCTAGGCGCCATATGTGAGAGCGGGTAGTTTTATTAGGAACGTGTAGGGTTATAGAGATCGGGTTATGATCCGCAAGTATCATCGGTTCAATTGTGGACTTGTGGAGTGTAGGAAGATCGGATTGGGAGAGGAAGAAATAATCTATTCTGGAATATTTGGAGTGTGGTGGGGAGAAGAAGGTAAAATCCTTAACTGTGGGATGAAGTATGCGCCAGGCATCGTGTAATAATAGTTCTCTGAGTTGTGTTTTGATCACACGTAAGGCCCTGTAGGTAGAGGACGAGGTGCCGTTGGATGTGTCAAGGTAGGGGTCAAGAGGTACGTTGAAGTCGCCCCCTACTATAAGGCTGCCCGTGCTAAAAGTCGTGAGGAGTTGTAGTGTACGGCAGAAGAACGGTACTTGTCGGGAGTTTGGGGCGTATAGGTTGGCAATGGTGAAGGTCTTGTTGTGCAAAGAGCCCTTGAGGAACAAAAATCTCCCCAAAGGGTCACAGTGTACATCAGTGACAACGAATGGGCAGTTTTTTGATATGAGGATGCATACTCCTTTCGATTTGGCTTCATTATTGGTTGCGTGATATACAGTTGGGAAGTGTTTGTTCTGCAGTTTGGGGACTGCATCGGATCTAAAGTGTGTTTCTTGGGTGAGCGTGATGTGAGTGTTGGATTTTTGCAAAGAGGTAAGTAGGAGAGACCGCTTTTCGGGCGTGTTAAGGCCCCTTATGTTCATAGAGCGCAATGTGAGTGTGGAGTGTAGAGGAGCTTGTGCCGCGGTGCAAGTAGTATGGTCCATGGCCTCCGTCAGGGTAGGGGTGGGTATACACTTAGGGATTAAGAGGTGAGGGGGTGTGCTAATCAGCGTTTTAGCAGTAGCTTAAATCGTTGCAAACGTGGCACAGGGGAGAAACCGAAGAGGCAGCAGAGGGATCGGTACAGTCTGCTGTCTCGTAAGGATAATAGATTCGGACAGATACAGAGCACTGACGGTCCCCAATCCGTGGAATCCGGATTGGCGAGCCACACCGCAACTGTGTGGGGGTTAGCGAAGATCTGGCACAAGTGAGTTAACGAGTTGTTAAGGTATGGAGACAGGTGTAGCCTGACATCCTATGACCAGTGTAGTTTTAGTAAGGTGGTGCTTGACGTATGTCAAAATCTCGGTGGAGCGTGTAAGGTCCAGTTTGGAGGTAAAGTAGGGTCGAGGCAGAGGTCTAGGAGCGAGAGGTGCGTCTATGTATATATATTGGTACCTAGAACGCACGTCTGGAAATCGTGACAGCCACTTCAGTACTAGTGCTTCCGTCAGTAGGAAACTGAAGTTCTGTTTTCCAGCTCAGTCTCCTATGTAGGTGACCGTAGATTGTAGGGCCCATCTCGATGGTCCTTCAGGGGTGTAATGGGAGAGTCTGGGTGTAAGGCCACCTGGGAGGGTCATTTGGGGTGTATGTTGGGGTAGGGGTCAGACAGACCCGAATGTACTGTAGTCAATGCTAGGTACACTGTATTGTTGCAGGCTGTGTAATAACATTACAAACATTTAGTAATAGATAACCTGAGGTATTAACTTACCCATGAGCGAAACATAACAAAAGCTTAATTCTTAAAAAATAAAATAAAAGTTAATGTAGAGGTAAGATGCACATTAAGTAACGTGCATGGGGCACGTGCAAAAGAGTTCATATGTCCTGCAGAGCCATCTGCAGAGCCTCAGAAAGGGGCTGCGGGTGTCAGAGCAGAGCAGAGTACCTGAGTGGTGTGGGAAAGTCAAACCTTCGCATCTCCCGTCGGGGTAGGTGTTGTCAGGCTTGGACGGAAGGCGTTTCCAGCCTGGAGGGTCCTCTTGCATCAGCGAGCCTGGTGTGTTCTCGTATGATTGCGCGCCGAGATCGTCATCCGAGTTCCGTTCTTGCACAAAAGGGCGTGCAGTATGCAAGGTAAGAGTTCCACTGGAGAGCAGCGGGGTGGTGGCAAGCCGTGTAGGGTCCGTTCAAGTCGCTTCAGTCCCTGCTGTCTGAAGTCCGAAGCGGAGGCCGGGCGTGGGGGCCGATGAGGTCTGATAGGAAGTGGCCCGTGTCCGGTGTTGAAGGCGGGTCGTCAGTGAACCTCAGCATCCGGGGCAGCGAAGATGACAGGTGTAAGAGGTGCCGGAAGGTCACGCCCATGCACCAGAAGGTTCTCGCTATCGCGGTGCAGCCTGGTAGTTGTAGTAAATCAAGTCTGTTTCCGACCTCTGTGGTGAGAGGGAGGATATTATGTGGTAGTAACCCATGGGCATGGTGGATCGGAAATAGTTGAATAGTCCTGTCGCTTTGCTCCAGGGGGGGCAAAAAGCCCGGTATGGCAGTTTGAGGAAAAAGTAAAACGTGAAAGCCTTAGGGTCCAAAAAACAATTGAATAAAAGAACTGTGAAAAAAGCTGTGTCTGGGTCATCAATTGTAGAAGCCAGCCCGAGGGAGAGACAGGCAGTGGGGCCCAGACGGTCACAGCCTACAGCGGGGAGTGTCAGCGTCCCCTCCTGGCTCTCCTGGAGGTGGGAGAGTGGGGGCTATGATCGCGGCGATTGGAACGGTGCACACCATGAGGCGGTGTGGTAGAGGGAGATCTTCTTCTCCGTAGGCCAGCGTTAGAGGCTTCCATGGGTTCCTCATTTGGATGTTCTCTGCGGATTGCGGAACGCCGAAAATCTGCATACCAGTTGGGTACCTCCACTCTCGGTATGTGCAGAGTGTCGCAGAAGGTTGGAAGATCCTCAGGAACTTTGAGGAAAGCTGCGTGGCCATGTGAGGTGGCGGCTAAGCAGAAAGGAAATTTCCACTTGTAGGTGATGTTGTTGGCGCGCAGAGTATCTAGCAGGGCTTTCAGGTCATGGCGGTGTTGGAGGGTGATGCCCGATAGGTCCTGGTAGATTTGAACAATCTTCCCCTCGTGGACGATCTGTGGTACGCCTCTGGCCTGCTTAAGTATCTCTTCTTTGACTCGAAAGTCCGTGAGGCAGCAGATGATGTCCCTAGGGGGATCAGTGTCTTTCCCTTTAGGCCGCAGGGCCCTGTGGATCCTCTCCAAGTTAATTGGCGTCTGTAATGGTCTGTGTAAGAGGCCGTTGAATAGGCTGGTGGTAGATTGCGCAATCTGGTCGCCTTCTTTGGATTCGGGCACTCCTCTGACCCTCAGGTTATGGCGTCAGCCGCGGTTGTCAAGGTCCTCGAGGTGTCTCTGCATTTCCCTCATTTGAAGCGTGTGAGTGTCGACATGCCTCGTTGTTTTGCGTAGCTGCAGGTCTTGACGGTCCGCCATTTGCTCTGCCGCCTGCACTCTGTCAGAGAGGGTGCGGATGTCAATGCGTAACTCCGAGATAGCGGCTGAGAGAGTGTCTTTAATGTCTGCGGCTATCATTCTTAAGTCCTGAATGTTCAGTTGAGGTACTGGACGGTCCTCTGTCACGTTCCCGTTCGTTTGGCTAGACGGTAAGGGCTGTGGTATGGGGCCCTGTTGTGAGGAGATCATGGCCTCTGAGGTGTCGTGGCGGGTAGGCGCCATGTTGCCTCTACCCGACCGGAACATTTCAGGGATATTGGGATGTCCTGTGGTGCCCGATTGTTCCCTAGGAGAGCGGGATCGGGAGGTCGAGGTATTCCGGGATGCTGTCCCCATGTTTTATTTGCGCTAGGGGTGTCCGTATCACCGATAAGCAGATGAAAGGTCGTCGGATGGCAGGAGCTACTGAGTTAAGCAGCCATCTTCATGCCAGGTCAGGCCACGCCCCCCTACTCCCCAAGATTTTAATCCTGAGGGGTCCCTATTGTGCTTGCATCTAAAGTGCATTGATACGCTGTGATCTTTAAAACCAATCTGAATGTTGTTAATGTGCTCCGATACTCGTTTACCCAAAGTGTGTTTAGTGCGACCAATGTACATCAGACCGCATGGGCACTGGAGCGCAATTACAACATAAGTCAAATTGTACGAAATAAAATCTTTTAATTCAAACACTTTAGAATTGGCAGTGGATTGGAACTCCATTAATCCTCTTATTCGTGTATTTACTTGTTGGCATGATATACATCTGCAACATGCATAGAATCCGGGCCTATCCCAAAACATAGACGGTCTAGTTGGTGGGTTCAAGATTTTTTTGACAACTTTATCGCCAAACAATTGCCCTTTTCTATAGATAAATACTGGATTCTCCGGAATGGCTTTCATCAAAATTGTATCCATACTCAATACTGACCAATATTTCCTAAAAATCATTTGACTTCTTTATGTTTTGCATGGTACCCACTAATGAATTCATGCTTCGTATCCTTTTGTTTTACTTTGTCCTTAAGACATCTACTTTGTGGGATTTGAAATATTTCATCTATAGCGCTATCCAAAACTGCTGGTTTATAACCATTTTTTACAATTTTTTTTTTATTATTTGTGCTTGTAGTAGGTAATCATCATCATGTGAACAGTTTCTCCTAATTCTTGTGAATTGTCCCTTTGGTATGTTTTTCAACCATATAGGGTGGTGGCCACTATGAATAGGTAAATAGCTATGCTGATCCATCGGTTTAAAAAACATTTTGTAACCAGTTGATGATTACTTAGCATTACTGTAACATCCAAATAATTTATTGATTCCCTGCTCCATTGGCATTCTAATTTAATACTAGTATTATTCCAGTTGAGCTCCCCAATAAATGATATTAAAGTTGATTCTGTACCTACCCAAATGAAAAACAAATCGCCAATGAACCTTTTGTAAAAAAAGGAGTTCTCTTTTTTCCTGGGCATCAATAATGGTATCCTCCCATGCGCCAATGAATAGGTTTGCTAGGCTTGGCATGAATTTTGCGCCCATTGCTACGCCTTTTATTTAGGTGAAGAACTGGCTTCCAAACCAAAAATAATTAGGAGCCAAGCAATAATTTAAAACCATTCCTATAAACTTTTTTTGTGTAGATGGGAGATCCTCTCTTTTACTTAATGCCCAGTTCAGAGATATCATAGCATCATCATGCTGTATTACTGTGTATAACAAAGTTAAATCGGCTGTGACCAAAAATAAATCTGGGACGCCTGAAATGTGAGTGTCTTTTAAAAGCTGCAAAAAGTGCCTAGTGTCCTTTAAATAAGCTTTAGTGTGTACCACACTTTCTTGCAGGTAAATATTGACACTGACACTGAAAAAAGCTGACACTGAATTAATGCTATTTACTATGGGTCTAGCAGGGGGTTTCTGGGCATCCTTATGGATTTTGGATAATGTGTATATTGTCGGAACCCGACTGAAACTTGGAACCAAATATCTCCTTTCTTTCTTATTAAGTATTCTCATGTTATATCCGTGCTTCACCAAATTAATTAAATCCTTTCTATAATTCTCAGTGGCATCATTATTCAATTGTACATACGTATTCCTGTCTGACAAGATGTTCTTTAATTGGGAATGATAAAAATTACTTTCTAAAAAGGGCGGTGCTTATATGCAAATGTAAAGAAGAAGTTGAAATCTGTAGTAGATGCACTTTAATCAATGTAAAGAGGTGTTTGGTGCACTAACACACACAAAAGTAAATGGCTGGATTAGGGGGGCGGCGCCCCTGCACCCCTAATGGACAGGCAACCACTGGTCAGAGATGTGCTGGAGACTGTTCACCTGTCTCCCAGTGTTTAACATCCTTGCCTACTGCAAAGTCAGCTGAGGAACACTGTGGAAAGAACTGCTAACATGTAACACTTTATCAGGGGACTTTTGAGCACATTATATACTTTTATTAAAGCTTGCTTTAATTGTAATACATTACATTTTAAATTAGATTAGATTCGATTTTTTAATTAGTAGATTTACATTAGGTTTTAAAGTGGTTGTAATCATCAGACAAAAAATATGAACAAAGCATATCCATTTATAGTGTGTGCATGTCTCAATTAAGAACCCCCCAAAGCACCTTGTCCCCATGCTGATGGGGACAAGGGCCTCATCCCCACAACCCTTTCCCGGTGGCTGTGAGGTCTGCGGGCGGGGGGCTTATCGGAATCTGGAAGCCCCCTTTAATAATGTGAATGGGTATTGGGTACATTGTACCTCGACACATTCACCAAAAAAAAGCAGTGAAATGTGACAAAAGACAATAGCCATTTTTTGACAATTCCTTTATTAAAAATCTCTCCTTTCCCCTGATTCTTCCACCATCTTCCTCTGGTCTTCCTTTGGTTTTCTGCTTCCACCATCTTCCTCTTCCCCCGCTTCTTCCTCCATCCTCCTCCGCTCCTTCCTCTGGTCTTCTCCATCTTCCTCCGGCTTCTTCTTAGCCCCGCTTCATCCTCCTGTCTTTCTTCTCCGCCGCTCCCACTGAACATTCAAAAAACAAACCTCCTCCAATTCTGCGATGTGGTGCATTATATCATTCTGAGACCCCGCCCCTTGTGACTTCACTGCCTGCAGCATGATGGGTCAGTGATGTCACAAGGAGGTGGGGTCTCCTGCTGATGTCATCCGGTGGGCACGCCCCATAGTTATATATGATATGTGTGCTATAGAAGCAGACAGATGGGCTGGCCGCAGCGTCGAAGGAGGTTCATTGTTTTCATGTTCAGTAGGTCAGTAGCGGGAGCAGTGGAGGAGAAAGACCAGAGGAAGATGGAGGAAGAAGTGTGGGAAGAAGAAGCTGGAGGAAGAAGGAAAAAAACGAAGGAAGACTGGAGGAAGATGGAGGCAGAAGCGGGGGAAAGAAGAAGACATTTTTAATAAAGGAATTGTCAAAAAACGGCTATTTTGTCACATTTCACTGCTTTTTTTGGTGAATGGGCAGGGGTACAATGTAACCAATACCCATTCACATGGGGGGCCAGGATCTGGGGGCCATGCTGTCAATGTTGTATGTGCATTGTTCCTGTCTGACCATGCAAACAGGGTTTGCATGCTCAGACTGTCTAAGGTCTTTGTTGACGTCACACGCAGAGCCCGCCCCCTTTATTTTCTGGAAAAAAGGGGGCGGGCTTTCCGTGTGACATCAACAGATGGTCACGCCCCATGGCTGTGTAAGAGATGCCAGACAGTGGGGGACAACACAACAGAGGAAGACAGCGGCAAGGAAGAACACAGCAGAGGGAGAAGTAGGCATTGGTGGGAGAGACGGTGACAGAAGACAGCGACAGAAGATGGCAGCAAGAGAGACAGCACCAGGACAAGATGACAGTGGGAGACGACCACTCAGAGCTATTTTACAATAAAGGAATTGTCAAAAAACGGCTATTTTTTTGTCACATTTCACTGCTTTTTTTGATGAATGGGTAGGGGTAAAATGTACCCGATACCCATTCACATATGGGGGCTGGGATCTGGGGGCCCCCTTGTTAAAGGGGGCTTCCAGATTCTGATAAGCCCCCACCCACAGACCCCCACAACCACAGGGCCCTTATCCCCATCAACATGGGGACAAGTTTCTTTGGGGGGACCCCAAAGCACCCTCCCCATGTTGAGGGCATATGGTTTGGTATGGTTCAGGAGGGGGGTGCTCACTCATCCCCCCCTTTCCTGACCTGCCAGGTTGCGTACTTGGATAAGGGTCTAGTATGGATTTTTGATGGGAACCCACGCCACTTTTTTTAAAATCTGGCGCAGGGTTCCCCTTAAAATCCATACCAAATCTGAAGGGCCTGGTATAGATTTTGGGGGGACCCGTGTCAATTTTTTAAAAAATTTTGGAATGGAGTTCCCCTTAAAGTTCATACCAGATCTGAAGGGCCTGGTATGCACTGGGGGAGGGGGGACGCTTCGCCGTATTTTCCTTGATTTTTAAAATAGCTGGATTTTTGGAATTTTGCACCATAATATTAAAGAATAATTACATACCATTGCATGCATTTGAAGAGTTAAAATGATAGAATAAACCAAACTGATGTGCATTTGCTAATTATGCTGCTGAATACAATGTACCTTTTCAGGAGGTGATACCATTGGTGGGATTCAAACCCATGGCTTGAACCCCACTATGCTATGGAGCTGATCACAATCATACATAGAAAATACTATTACTAATTGTTGATTCTTTTCATTCTATACAATAATGTTTTGCATTTGAGGCATTAATAGTATAAAAAACAAAAAAAATGCAGCGCTGTGTGATACTGAACTTTACAGATGCATAGATAGTGCCATAAACAATGACATCAATATTGCTAAAAAATGTAACTATGAACATAAAAAATATATATTTTTGTATCAAGCAAGCTCACAGTGAAAGAATTTAGTATTATTCCTTAATATCAAGTGTCCAAAAAAAATGATTTTTCCTCCAATTTTCATCAATCCACAGAGACAAAAGTGCAAATTGGGGTATTACACATATTACTGTACATAAAGTGACTCTAGTGATGATAATCCTGATCAGAAGAGGATGACTTCACACACGTGCTCCCCCCACCTCCCACGTGTAAATGCGCTCACCTCCAACAGTGTAACCGCACACTTAAGTTTGGTCCACATAAGCAGTTGAACCACTCATGGGCTCTAAGTGAAACTGGCTCAGCAGGATCCCACAGGAAAATCTAGAGAAGTGGTCCTCAATTTTAAAAGAAGAAAGAGGCTGGATAGTGCATTATTGCTAGTTTAAAAATGTATTTAGAAAACATAACATCAATATCTGTCTCTTCATGTATGTCTAAAGTGATTGCACCTGATGAGCAGGAACACATAATACTATTTGCAACTGTGTTAGCCCTTGGCTATGTGCATCAAATCTCCAACTGCAGGCCAAAGATCGAAGTCCATTTGCATGCACATAAACAAGGCAACAGTTTTCTAAGCATATGTACCCATGAAGTGTAAACCCTACAATTTTAAATATCCAAGTCCCTGGGCATGATTAGTGCTAACAAGCATTAACATCAGTCCCTGGCTGCAATGAGCTTCCAATCTAAAGTCCAAAACTAACTTTCTTACATTAGAGACTATTTTGACAGGGGACAAATAAATTACCAGCATGTCTTTGGATTGTGGTGAGGAACCTACACAGGGAGAACATATAATCTTCAACACAAGCATTAGCATGTTTTAGGGAATTGAACCAGCAACCCCAGTGCTGCTAGACCGAATTGCTACCCATTTAGCCAGCTGGCAGCCTCACACATGTTGTCTGCATCTCTGTGGTGTGAACCAGCCTTAAGTCCATAGTCATGCTCAAGCAATATACAATATATTGTCCGAAGTATTGGTACGCCTGCCTTTATATGCACATGAACTGTAATGGCATCCCAGTCTTAGTCCGTAGGGTTCAAAATTTATTTGGCCCACCCTTTGCAGCTATAACAGCTTCAACTCTTCTGGGAAGGTTGTCCACAAGGTTTAGGAGTATGTCTATGGGAATGTTTGACCATTCTTCCATAAGTGCATTTGTGAGGTCAGGCACTGATGTTGGACGAGAAGGCCTGGCTTACAGTCTCTGCTCTAATTCATCCCCAAGGTGTTCTGTTGTGTTGAGGTCAGGACTCTGTGCAGGCCAGTCTAGTTCCTCCACCCCAAACTCACTCATCCATGTCTTTATGGACCTTGCTTTGTGCACTGGTCTAAATCATTTGGTGGAGGGGGGATTATAATGTGGGGTTGTTTTTCAGGGGTTGGGCTTGACCTCTTAGTTCCAGTGAAGGGAACTCTTAAGGAATCAGCATACCAAGACATTTTGGTATTATCAGCATGAATCACTTTTGACAAGTTTTCACCAAGAGAAAAATGGTGACGGGGAGCGTAGGATCAGACTGACAGCCTCAGCCTTGTTCTTGTGTACTGTGTGGAGGGAGATGGGTCCCTTCCCTTCAATCAGTTCTCAGTGCTCTCCTTTCTAAACTTTGAAGTGTGAAATTTTAGCTCTCCGCCCCTTTTTTTTAACTCTCAGACAAGCTATATAAATTCAGCACTTGGAACAGGTGTAGAGAAGAGAAGACTGCTGATAAATAGTACAGCTTATGTAGGAGGATTTTGTTTTATTTCTGTGTATCACCTTACTTCACTGGGTATATGTAGGGGTTTACAACCACTTTAAATATAAGTCTTGCACTAAAATCCACTGCATAGTAAACAATAAATGCTTGCTTATTATGCTTAATATGCAGACATTTTAGTGCTGATCTAGTAATTGTTTTTTACATACTGCTGATGTAGGGGTTGGGGGTGGGTTACTGCAGATGGTCTGGAAGCCTCCCTATATGACACTCCTTAAAGTGTCATTTTTGCAGTAAGTCCATGACCAAAATATCTCTGCTGAATGAAGTCACATCATTGCAGCAGGATAGGTCTCTGTGAGTACTCCTAATACAAATTCCCTGACTTTCTTTAGCTTAGAGAATACCAGGGGATGCCAGGATCCCTTTAAATCTGCAGTGTTCCAGGATCACTTTAAAACTGCAGTAGCTCTGAGCAGGTTTTGCAGTAAGCAGGGAACATTTCAAACATCCTGAATGGACTCCTAATGCATCTGCTGTACGAGATAGGGGGAGGGCATTGGAAAGCTTTTAAATCCAGTGACTAAGTCATAATATGAATATGTAATGACTGTAAACCAGTCTGTCAATTCATATCTTTATTTCATACCTTGCATTCACAAATGTATGTAATTAGACCCTACTAGTTAGCTGTGACAAATTACCAACTTAGGCACAGCTGCAGCTCACAGTCACACAAAAAGAAAATCCAAAGCCTCTTAGTTTATGCGAGCCTAAAAAGAATCACATGCCCAGTGAATCCAATATTGATCTGCTGCGATCTGCTGCTCCACTGCCACATGCCAAGTTCCCTGTTGCCATCTTCTTCTTTTACATAATCAGGACTCATCTGTTTCTTACGGGTTCATGCAGGTAGCCCCCAGTGATACACCACCAGGTCTTCCCTCTAGCCACTGTGTGTTCCTGCACCTGTAGCCTCCTGGGATATATGACAATGGTATCCCAGAAGGATGTAGGAGCAGGGACAGGAGCCCAGGCAAGAATGAAGACATGACATGGTCAAGAATGAATAGTAGTAAAATTTCCTAAAAAATTCTTGTAAATTTTGCATCTCAATTTTAGATAGAAGACAATGATTCCCAAAGATACAATATTACTTTTTAAAATAAACAATAACTTTTAATTTTTGGGTTTTCAACTACTGTTTAAATACCATCCTACATTGTTTGGCTAATAATATTCCTATTGTTTTATGATTTGATTGTAATATATAACCAGCCCGAATAAAGAAATGCAAAAAACTACCAAGAAACACAAAGGTTTTTTTTTTGTATATTTTTTGTTTGTAAAATTAGAAACTTTGTAACTTAATTTGTATATCTCTCTGTTCTTGGTTATGTATTATCTAAAATATACCGTAAGTTATTTTAAAATGCATATTATGTCCTTAGAATTCAGTATATGGTTAATTTGTTATGGTTAGTGGAAATAACTACTTGCTTACCTTATTATTAAAAGTTGCTTAAATAAACTGGTAATACAGCATTGCATTTATAAGGTATATTAGGTCATTATGTTCTATACGGCATCTCTCTCTGAGTACATGTGGTTAAGTAATGAAGTCAGTGAAGAAAGCACAATGTAGTTAGAGAACGTTATTAAACCCTGTATCTTGTTTTATGATTGAGTACACAGAAAAAGGAATAGAACATTTGCTTTTTGTGCAGAACACTGAATTAATATAATTCTGTTTGGATGGTAACAGAAATAGGACAACTTATGAATTTCTATGAGTTCATAATAACAATTCTGGAGAATTCACTGTCACCGTGTAAAGGTTAATAGGGACTGAGTGCAGTCAGAGCCATTCATTAAAGGAATCAGTACACTCAGCTGTCATTTCATATATAATTATTCACATAGAATGCAGCTATGGCATCACAGGTATACTACTTGATTGCTCTTAATTCTGTAATACAAGTAAATTAAATTATGTGAAAGGAATTATTGTTTCAGCCTTGATCTCTTTTTTTTTCAGTCTGTTAAAAATAAAAGTAATTCATACTGTTCTGTGTCATAATGCATCTTCACAGATAATCAAGGGTGCATGAACGCTAATTAGAAAATGCAGTCTTCATGTTTGCCATAAAGTGACCACACTTCATTAAAAATAAAGAGCATGGTGTAATTATGTTAGCAGGGATTGCACTTTTTCACACATTCATGTAGACAGGAGCAGAAACTGAGCCATAAATAGTTCTTGATGTGTCTGAGTTGTAAGCATTCCTGATTATGGGGACTTGCATATCTATTTAAAGCAATCTAATGCATCTAGGTTAGTGGTATAAAGGTATTTGTGAGCATCCAAGTTCTACATGGTCTACCTGGCCAAGGAAGTTATAATGGCCCTCCTGTCTGTTGTCTTTATTGATTACTAAACTCTGATTAAAATGCTTCTAAAGTATTCAGTTGTGTTTGACTGTCATGCCAAATAGAGTGGAAAGCATCTGAGAAGTACATAATTTTATTGAGATGAGTAACACTATTTAGCTTCAA
Organism: Lithobates clamitans; assembly: GCA_037952925.1. Taxonomy (NCBI): domain Eukaryota; kingdom Metazoa; phylum Chordata; class Amphibia; order Anura; family Ranidae; genus Lithobates; species Lithobates clamitans. The sequence continues at coordinate 6,867,842 of JBBGZY010000272.1, forward strand.
ATCACAGCAGATGGGCTTCAGATATCATAGTAGGCCACACCGAGATGTCCCAGTCCACTTATTTGGTTGATCATCCTTAGGGCTGGTTCTTTTTCTAAGTTGTAAATTAAAACAACTTGGATGTTAATCACATTGTACAAAAAACTTGATGAGAATAAGGAGCAATCAGGATACCCAAAATTCAGTCTCAAGTTCACTGAACTTCAACTTCTTAGGGATTAAGTTTCTAGCGGCATCGTGGTAGCAGGAGAGCTGAGAAGGTTCTCATATTCAACTTTTCTCTCAGTCACTCACTGCCTCTCTTCAAGTAGAGAAAAGCCATAACATAATATTGGCTGTTTTGTAATTACAAATCTTGCAGCAGGTAAAATAATAAAAAAAAAAAAACATATATGAATTTAACTGATCTTTTAGGCTGAAATTCAATGCTACAGAAAGTAGTTTGAAACTAATTATAGATATAATTGTATATAGCAAAATTGGATTTGTTTGCCCAGAAAATGAAAATATATATATTTTATACATAGGTATTCTGTTTTTTTTAAGTTTTTAAGTTTTTTTTTCTGCCAAAGTGTTGACAATCTTGGTCTCCATTTTTCTTTTTTCGTTCAATGAGGACCAGAAGCACAATGTAAACTCTATTTTTAATGGGTATTCATTTGGTTTTTAGTCCTTAACCCCAGCCAAAACTTTTTTGCTTTCTCGTGAATAGAGAAAGGAAGATTTACAATTTCTGTTTCTTTTTTTTTGCATAACTTTCTGCACCATAACAAGAAATGGAGACTGAGAGTTTCAGTTATCACCAGGAAAGAAAGGCACAGACAACAACAAAACATATTGTCAGAAGTTCAATTCTTTTCCCATTCCACTAAAATGATTTTGCTGTTATCTGTGTTCTTGTTGAAGAGATGTGTCATCACGTAGGGACACAGAAAGCAAAAACCTGTGTCACTCTGCACACAATAAAATCATGTTTTGGTCTCAATCTGTCTTCTCCAGCTTTGCAAGGGCCAATAAAACTCAATTATAAAATCATGACAGCAGATTAAGGTAAGAAGGATTTTAAATGAAATAAAATAGCTGTTTTAGGTTACACCTTCTTCTTTTAATGACTGGAAGAAAATGCCCATGTGACATATTTTTTTGCTAATGTGACCCTTTTCTTTACTCCTAAAATGTAAACTAAATGGTTTACTTAAAGTGCACATGTATGTCCAGCCATTACTCATATTTACCCCCAATCCTCCCTCTCTGGCTAGAGTATTTCCCAACTATTTATTTTTTATTGTACCTTGTTCCTGTAGAAGACTTTTATTATTCCCTGTGATATCAGCAGGCTTGTAATATTCTTAGAAGCCACATCAGCAGGGTTCCATAGGCCAGTCCAAATTAACATGGGCATGTCCCCCAGAACTACATCTCCCCAAAACCCTTTCTCTACACACCAGGCAAAGCTGCACTATTGTTAACCAACACAGGAAGTTATTATTATTATTATTATTATTATTATACGCGATTTATATAGCGCCAACAGTTTACGCAACACTTTACAATGTATATGGGAGACAACACAATTACAGTACAGTTCAATACAAAAGGTACAGGAGGGCCCTGCTGGTAGAGCTTACATTCTAAAGGGAGGAGGTGGTGGTACAAAAGGTAATAGCTGCAGAGAATGATTTGACGGGGGTGGCTTGGGGACAGTTGTTATGTGGGTGTGGGATAGGCATCCCTGAATAAATGAGTTTTCAGGGATCTCCTAAAGGTGGACGGGGAAGGGGCTGATTGGACATACTGGGGCAGAGAGTTCCAGAGGATGGGAGAGGTTCTGGAGAAGTCCTGAAGGTGAGCATGGGAGGAGGTAACAAGGGAGCTAGAGAGCAGGAGGTCCTGGGAGGAGCGGAGGGGACGATTTGGGCGATATCTGCAGATGAGGTTGGTGATGTATCTGGGGGCGATGTTGTGGATGGCCTTGTATGTTATGGTTAGCATTTTGAATTTTATACAGTGGGGTAGGGAAGCCAGTGAAGAGACTGGCAGAGAGGAGCAGCAGTCACAGATCGATTAGTGAGGTGTATTAGTCTAGCGGCAGCATTCATAATAGACTGAAGGGGGGATAGCCTGCTTAAGGGTAGGCCATTAAGGAGAGAGTTGCAGTAGTCAAGGCGGGAAATAATCAAGGAGTGAATAAGTTGCTTTGTGGTGTCATTAGTCAGGAAGGGTCGAATGCTGGAGATGTTGCGGAGGATAAGGCGGCAGGATTTAGCCAGTGATTGGATGTGGGGGCTGAAGGAGAGGTCAGAGTAAGGGAGTACACCCAGGACCCTGGCATGTGTAGAGGGACCAATGGTTGTGTTGGAAGTTGGAAACATACTGAATTTCTGACAGATCAACAGGTATTTATAAATGTACTTGCAGTGTTTTAAATGGATAAACTATGGGAAAATGTGCATGTAATGAAGAAGTCAATGTTCTGATATACACTTAAAGTCTCCCCCCATTTACTCTCACTCCTGTGGTGCTATGTTCAGCCCCTGGATTGAGGGGAAAATGTATGAGCTCTGACTTGCTGGAGCTTATGCAGGGAAGGGCTATGTGCTCCTTCCACTAGTCCATGTGAGAGTGTTTGGCCAATCATAAGGCACTGTACTCTTACATGAGAGAAAGGGAGTAAGCCACATGTTAACCCGTACTGGAAAGTGCCAAGTGCCTTCCCAGCCTGAAAGGCCAAACAGAGTGATACAGGAGCTAGGACAGTTTAGCATATTCTGCTGGAGATAGATTTTAGCAATGGCGTCCCTAGGGGGGGCAGAGGGGGCCCTGACCCCCCCAACATTATGCTGTGCCCCACCATGTGCCCCTCAATTAAATTTTTTTTTTTAAGGCAATGTCTTTTTGTTTGCATTCGTAGCAGATGCGCAGCATCTTACTCGGGCCGCCGCTGGAGTAACACAGTCTCTATTAAGAGGGAGAGTGTCCCCAGTCAGCTCCTGCAGGTGATTTCTCCCCCCTCCCTCTGCTCGCTGACACTGCATAATGCGAGCACTCACACAACCACGGCCACCCAATCTGCTCCTTCCCCTGCATCCTTATTGGCAGGGAGAAGAGCGAGTTGCAGGAAGGACTCCACCAGGACTCTCAGTTACTGAAAAAACAGACTGATTACTCTTGTCCTTAGGACAGGAGTACCAGCCTGTAAATTCCAAGAGATGTCAGACCAGCGCTGTCAATAGCAGGGGCAGGACAGCAAGAGGAGGCTGGGGAACACCACAGTGGCAGAACACCAGGGCCTGGTGGCAAGACAACCTTTGCAACCCTGATAGTTCTCCCACTGCTTTGAACCCTTATATTTTCTTGGTATGCTGGTGACATATATCTCTTGTTTTCTGCCACCTTGGGAGGCCCCATTACAGTAGGAAGGGAGCTCACTGCAGAACACGTGAAAGGGCCCGTTGTGGGATCATAGTAAAGGGCCCCAGGATATATATATATATATATATATGCATGTTATAGTTGCCCCTACTTTTGTCCCTGTTCCCCCATGTGCCCCCCCTAAATATGAAAGCTGGAAATGCCACTGGATTTTAGTGACCCTTTTTTTTTCCCTGAATGGGCAATAGAAAGGTTTAGGTCAAATACTGAATGTTTACTACACACATGACATAAATCAAACATGATAGAGCTTGACAAAAACCCTCAAGGTTTTTCACCTTTAATGCATTCTATGTATTAAGGTGAAAAACCTTTCCATGATGCAGCAGCCCCCCAGAGCCCCCCTTCTACTTACCTGAACCTGGTCTTTCCAGCGACAGGGATGAGCACACCAGCTCCAGCTGGTATCTCGGGTCCTGATTGGATAGATTGATAGCAGCACAACCATTGGCTCCCACTGCTGTCAATCAAATCCAATCACATGGGAGCTGGGGGCAGGGGACAAGTCCTGCTGTCTGTGTCAATAGAAGCAGCAGCAGGATACGGGAGTGCACCTGCATGATTGTATTTCTTTTTGAATAAAATCAGTTTAAAAGGTATTACACTATCTTGCCATATCTTTACAATATGGGTACCGTGGAGCTTTGGATATGACTGGCGTGATTGGTTTACATTGTTCGTTGCAAGGAGGCTGTTTTCTCAAGCTGTGTCAGTTTGTTCATTCAAAGGTTTCCATCTGGTAAGCAGGAAATTTGTGTGTTTTTCGCTGCACGTTTGAAACCCCTTCAATAAACCATTCGGTGGTTGATGTTTTATTTACACATCTTTATATATATCTGGTAAGCAGAAACTTTGTAAGGTGTTGGTGTATATTTAATTCCGATTGGGATAATACCCAATATTTGCACGATCGCATGTCACTTGCACAGAGGCCCTGTGTGTGTCTATGGGCACTGGGTGTTTTTTATGATTTTTTATGATTCATCACTGTGTGAGGGTTCTTCCTTTTTCTTTCTTCTTTTTATTTGTTGACAATATTACGCTATGTTTTTTATACATTTTTTTGGGGATGAATTCGCATGAATCTACGTCCATTTTCATGAGCGGAAGTTTTGCTCAAATCCACCGGGATTGGTTCCATAAAGGCCCAGGCTGGGTTTAAGCCACTTGCTTTATTTGGCTTGCCATCTGGTAAGCATGCTACTTATTATTTTGATTCATCTGAGCATCTAGTACCATCAACTGGACTATTGAAGATTTGTATTCACTTCTTTTTGGACTTTTATGGACTCTAAGGACTTCATAATTTTATATCACAGTGTATACTATATGCATTAGTTTAAGCGCGGTTTTCTGTTTTTATATTTTATATTTGGTGTACCCCACTTATAGCCGCAGCATACCCATTTATTTTCAGTGCAGTTTTTTTCACTTTTTATTCACCTGCATGATTGCCCTGAGGGAGAGCGGCTCACCAATGGGGCACTCGAGAAGAGGAGGAGCCAGGAACACCACTGAGGGACCCCAGAAGAGGAGGATTGGAGCCACTCTGTGCAAAACCAAAAAAAATAAAAAAATGAAGCTTTAGATATCCTTTAATCATAGCCTTTTAGATCCATTGTCTGCATCTGTATCATTATGCATTTTTTGTGCTGAATGGTAGCCTGCAATATTATATTCTTAGTGATTTAACACAAGCCAGAGAACAACTGTTGTGATGTAACATGCTAGAACAATGAAAGCTAGAGATGTTCTTTATAAACCTCTTACCTCCGTGAGATAATGATGTGTGTATGTGTCAACGGTATCTGATACCTTTTTAACTAAAACAGAAAACAAAAGAAGACAGTTACTGTATAAAATATCTCTAACCCAATATAAACAATTTCTCCTTTACAGCAGAAAAAACAGCAAAATAAATAAATAAATAAATAAATAAAAATGAACCCTTAGCATCTCTAGTCCTTATACCTAATATTTTTAAACGAACATGTGGAGATGCAAATATGAAAGCTATAACTGGTAAATTAATTTTTAGGCTCTGAGTCATGCTGATCCTGGTTTTGCTGCTGAGTTAGTTACTGACAAAGTATGGAGTTCAGGCTTATCACACTTTATTGGCTGGATACTTGTGCAAGGCAAGTAATTCACTAGATAGAATACGGAATCAAGATTACTGCACCTTCAAAGATTAAAGGTATTCCTATATTTCTATCACCATAGTTTTTCTTTAATGCGGTTGTATACCCCACTTTCACATTTTTACATACAGGTACGTCTATAATAAAGCTTACCTGTACGTAAAATGAATATCTCCTAAACCTGTATGGTTTAAGAGATTTTCACCTTGCATGTAGCCACTGACATCAGCGATGCATGTGCTCTGAAGGTCCGGAGGATGCTGCAGGAAAATTGAAGCTCCTTGCCGAAAAGAGGACTACCGCGCACATGCGGCTCCGGCCACTCACAGCGCCGGAGCCGCGAACCCGGAAGAAATGGAGAGGAAACATGTCAGCTCCCTCAGCAGTGACTGGGAGGTGATGCCAGCGCTTTGTTCTAAGGTAAGTATTTCATAATGAGCTAGTATGTGGTGCATACTAGCTCTTTATGCCTTTGCCTTACAGGTTGTTTTTTTTTTTACAGGTATACAATCACTTTAAAGGAAAACTCCTCATTAAACATTTTTTTTTATTTTGTATTTTTATTCAAAAGAGTAGTTATTGGTTGACTAAAAGCCAGATATCTCTTCATGCTACTGTACGGATGGAATCAAACCATCACAGGGAGTGGGTAATTCAAATCAATTCACATAAGGAAGATTTGCTTACAGCTAACATTTATTATATTTCAGCTTACCAATTCTTAGATGTAATGGCTGCATTTGTTTTCTTTATTAGGCTTTATTTTCCCTTATTTTCACCTGGTGATCCAGATAGTAAGTCTGTTGTTTCTTAACAGAAAAGCTGTCCTGCAAATGTAGCAGTAAACTTTGAGACAAATCATTTACCACTAATAGGGGTGCTTAGAATGATCCACTTTTATTGTAAAACCTTTAACCTAAAAGAAAAAAATGTTTGTTGTACCTGCAATATGAGCTGGAGTTTGGCTTCAATTTGTCAGTGTATCTTATTCTGCTACTACATCTAACTCCCCTCCCTCCAGACTGATAATGCTGCTGTTGAAAGGTACCCTCTGTGCTCCTTGATATCTAGAATGTAGGCACCCTAATACAGGAGATATGTTACTAGCCAAATGGTAAAAATGGAGGACAAATCCAACAAAAAGAAAACAAATGCAGCCACTGCATCTAATGATTGGTAATCTGCAATATATTACATTTTTGGTTTTGGGTATAATAATGCTTTAACCACTTGATGACCATCTGCCACAGTTGTATGTGAGTGCCCGTGGTCGCGATCACCGCCGGCCTCCCACGATTGCTCAGGGCACACGGAGAACCGGGATCTGTGTGTGTAAACACACAGTTTCCAGTTCTCTGAGGGGAGAACAGACAGATCGTCTGTTCATACAGAGTATGAACAGGGATCTGTCATTTCCCCTGCACAGTCCCCTCCCCCTTCAGTTAGAACACACAATAGGGAACACATTAACCCCTTGATTGCCCCCTAGTGGTTAACCCCATTCACTACCAATGACATTTTTACAGTAATCAATGCATTTTCATAGCACTGATCACTGAAAAATGCCAATGGTCCCAAAAATGTGTCAAAATTATCTGACGTGTCCGTCATAATGTCGCAGTCCCAATAAAAATTTGCAGATCGCCGCCATTACTAGTAAAAAAAATGAATAATAAAAATGCCATAAAATTATGCCCTATTTTGTAGACGCTATAACTTTTGCGCAAACCAATCAATATACGCTTATTGCAATTTTTTTACCAAAAATATGTAGAATACATATTGGCCTAAACTGAGGAAAAAAAATTGTTTTTTTATATATTTTTTTATAAATATTTATTATAGCAAAAAGTAAAAAATATTGTGTTTTTTTCAAAAGTGGCACTCTTTTTTTGTTTATAGCGCAAAAAATCAAAACCGCAGAGGTGATCAAATACCACCAAAAGAAAGCTCTATTTGTGAGGAAAAAAGGACGTCAATTTTGTTTGGGTACAGCATTGCACGACCACGCAATTGTCAGTTAAAGAAATGCAGTGCTGAATCGCAAAAAGTGCTCTGATCTGGAAGGGGGTTAAATCTTCCTAGGCTGAAGCAGTTAAATTACAATTAGTGGCTTTTGTGCAGAGGTGAGCTCCCATCAACTATCCTGCTTTATTCCTGTGCATATCACAGCTACACAGAGAAATCTTATCTCAGGCCCCCCTACCCCTCCACTCTCTGGAAATTATTTTGCTGCCTCTTCCAATACTGTCCAAATTATTACAGTCATGGACAAGAGAAAAGATGGAAACTCTGATTTATAAGCATATCATCCTCCACAGATGTCATGCAAGCCAAACAGAGAAAGGACCAGGGATTTTTCCATTCAACTAGAAAGCCTTGCAAAGGTAATAGACACCTAAGCTAAAGATGCAAGATCTGCTTCACTAGAGGACTTAGGTCAGCTTGTAGAACTCTCACCTCTGAAGCACCAAAATGCCCAATGAGCAAAATCCCATTAATTTCAATGGTCCCTGTTCACATAAGAGGGTTTTGTCGCCTGAAGCTCAAAAAAGTACATGAACTCCTTTTTGGCAGATTATAAGCGTTTTTGGCCCCATAGACTTCAATAGAAATGCCTGACTTGAGCAGAAAAACACTTGTAAAATGCTCGAAAAACACTCAAATAGCAGCTCTCCACCTCTAATCTCCTCTCCCTCTCCTCCCCCTAGTGCTTTCTATTGGCTAAACAAAAATGCCTGAAGCTGTAAAATGCTTGTAATACACTTAAAAAATGCTTTTAAAAAGCCTGTAAAAAACTGCATAAAAAGCTTAAAATAATTGCCAGAAAAACGCCAGTAAATCTATATGCTCAGGGGTGAATGGAGCCTTAAACCCTGCTAGAAACATTTCAGCTGAGAGGTCCTTTTCAAAACAGGCATCAACTGATAACTCAGACAGCCATAATTAATCCATAAATTCACGTAACTTTCTGGGGCTGTAAAATTCCCTCAGCCCCTGTTCACACTGAATCCGACTTTGCAATCATGCAACTTCACTTGAAGTCAGCACCGGCACCGATTTGAACAGTTCCATTGCCGACAATGTGACTTGTATGATTTGGACCTGTCAAATCACATGACAAGTTCCACCAGTGTGAACGAGGGCTAAAGCACCTAGGCTTAAACACAAACAAGCTGAGTCTCCCACCCTTTGCAAATGATTTTTCAGTGGTGCAGTCATGCAACACATCTATTGTCTCACATACAGATAAGGTACATGGAATGATAGCAGATATTTATTTTCTTGGATGCAATTTACAAAAGATCAGGAAGAGAGTCATAGCTCCTTAAGCAGCATGAGTGGCTTGATAGATGTCATTACTTATCTACAGACTGAAATGAAACATGATCTACAACATGGGCAATGGCGGAGTAAAGGCACACATCGAGTGTGCTCTGCAATGTGAGACTTTACAGAAGCTACATCCAACTGACTGACATCCTTGCCCCGATGAAATGGAGCAAGTGGCTCTCTGAACACTGCGGTCATCTGAAAGCACCGGCCCATGCTCCAAACTATTTGACCATGAGGTGAGCACCCCAACAGAGCAGCAAAACACTCAGCTCTGATTATGGAAGATGGCGCTCTCAATCCCACCCATGCAGTAGAGACTCCTACATCATCTGTTTTAGAGGTGAGCCCTCCTCTATCTCTTATACTGATGCTGGCTTTGTTTGCTATTGCTGCCCACTACTTAGTGGCCCAAGCTGGTAGACCTGTGCTCAGTTTCCAGGCAAAGCCCTAAACCACCAGAGCTGATCTCCAGTTCCTGACAGGTGATGTGGAGATTTGGGCCCTGAAGGTGATGGACTTTATTATTAATGTGACTTACAGTGATCTTTCAATGACTCTATAGTTTCAGAACATGTTTAGAATCAACAGAGACACCATACCTAGCTGTGGAATTTTATCTGGGGTAGCTATCTGACAAAAGCCTCTTCTCTAACCATTTGGTAGATTTATGTCACTTCAAAGGAGGTGGGAGGTGGGAAGGGAACAGGAATAACTTGGTCATAAAATGGTAGCTGGTAAGAGAGCACCCCACTCCCATTGACTCAATGTAGCAGTTTTAGCATATGGAAGGAGGGGGGATTTCAAGTGTGTATATATCAGAATACACAGCCCTGGCTATCTCTCTTCGGCTCACAGTCTAGATGAAACATGGTCACGTAAGAGTTCTCTATGTAATCTGTAATATTTTATTTCTCTTTTCTTTTCTGTAACTTTTCCTGTCCTATGTTTTGTCTTAATATATTGATAGCATTTGCAGGTTCATTATAGCAATATTCATATTTGTATTAATTTGTATCATTGGTAACATCTTTGTTTTAAGTTTATATTCTCTATACTATATTTGGTAATCTCTGATTATTCTAACCTTTCTTTTCTGTATAATTAAATGTGATTGTTATTTTTTGCACAGTTATCATTCCTTATTGATTCCATGGGTTATAGCTGCAAGCTGCATGGGTTGATTCATATAGATAAACGGTTTTAATCCCTTATGTTATGTATCATTGAGCATTTAATTGAGGTAGGTTAACATTGCCTTAACACAGAGGACATTACAGCCGCTCTTTGCACGGAGCTCTCTGAGATAGCACAGAAAATTGCTAATACTGATCAAAGAGTCATAGCCCTGCAGGCATCAGATACAGAGACAGACAACCATCTACAATGCTTGGAGGTGGCTCACACTGACACCATGCACTGGTAGCACTACCCCCACAGGGGCTGCTGGTAACCATCTCATTCATGCACAGCCAGCACTACATATTTTTCACTTGCATCTGGACACAAGAAGTCAGTCTCTGGGTTTGTTTTTGTTGTTTTTTATTAGGGATAATAACTTAGGTGGGGTAGAGGGGTTATAGGATGCCCAACTTGATGGAAAACAATGAGTGGAGACAACTTCCTTCGTCTGTACAAAGTAAGGATCCTGGACTGTTCTCCTTCCTAGACACCCCCAGTCCTTAAGAACCAGCTGCAAATGTCCCTTGAGGACTAGAAGCTCATAGTCCCCTTTAGAAAAAAAAGCACAGTGTGTTATAAACTGCATGCAGGACCATCTCTTTTCCTTTGTGTGCTGCTCCTAGCTCCACTGCCTGCATGATCTATCAGCCCTCCTGGCTGCTTGTCTAACAGCCCACCTGGCGGCTCAGAAAATCTCCCAGGGCAGGGGGTAGAAGTACAGCGCTGTCTTTCTGAAAGCTTTGCGAAAACAAAGGAAGTGGGTTTGGGACTTTACATGAGACATGTTGGTGTGTATAATGATATATAAAATAAACAAAAATGAGTTGAATGTCACAATCCCCTAGGGGTACATTGTGGTAGATGTTAATAATTATAATAAAACCAAAAGCAATGAAACGTTTATGATACAAAATGTAATCATAAAGAGTCAATATAAAATTAATAATAATAATAATAGATTTAATAATGAATGATTGATTAGAGAATATGATTTGTGATAAACAGAGTAAATAATAAGCAATCAAATACACAATTAGTTCATACATGATCAACATTATATATGAAATTGATACAGGTTGTAATATGATACAGTTATTAGGGCAAACTTGTATTTGGTACCCATAGATGAACACTTAATGCGTTTCATGGCCTCTTGCCAATCGTTAGGAGTTAGATGCATGAATGAACTAAAACTTAATAGATAGATAAATTACTATGTAGTCTATAGGGATCCACTATTCCCCATAGAAAAAAAAAGAGAAAGAGAGTAGAGGAAAAAGGAAAAAGAGCACTAACAATGTTACTTTACCTGTACCAGGGTGTGGAATAAAGCAGTGGACCGGCATAGGTAGTCCCAACCGGAGTTGAGGCGGGAGATCCCCAGAAACAGGATCCTTGGGGAACTGTGGCCAGGGAGCAGGTTGGACAATAACTGCACATTGCCATGTTGTGAAATGTGTGCATATATGGCTGCTGCCCACGTCTGTGTGAAAATATAAATAATAAAATAAAAACTTTCTTTCCTTTTTGTTATTATCCAATACTCATATATACCATTTAATTTTTATCAGTGCTCTCATCATTAGTACGTTCAATTGATTATCAGCCAATCAACCACTGTCCCATATCTATTCATCGCCATTTAGACTAATCCATCAAGGAGTTTTCTTATGCACTCCAGTCTATCAATTATCCAGGCCATGAGCGGCAGGTCTGGTTTACTGTGTCTCATGCTTCCGGGGTAGTGATGAGCCCAGTTCCTTCCCCCCCGCTCGTCACTTCTTTGTGACGGGGGCGGTGTCGGACCTCAGCTCATCAACATCATATCAGCGTGCCCTGTGCTTGGCACCATGTGACGCTGTGGTGCAAGAGCGTGCCTTTTCCATCCCACGTCACAGCGGAGGGGAGCCGACACCCACAGATTTGATGAGGGTCCAATGCTCCTCTCTCTGGCTGTCACATGGCATGTTTGACATTGGTGGGGATCCGTCCAGGACCGGGGGGTATATCTTACCTGGGCTGGCCAATACGTCACTCCACATGACATCACCATTGGGATAAGATCTTTATATGTCACACCTATCTTCAGCTCAGGTAAATGGGAGATTCACAGCATTTCTTTCACATATTTCACACATACACAGACACACATGCATATACATACACACGCATATTTCCACACACACATATACCAACATATACACCCACACACATACACACATAAGCATACACCTATACACACAACACACACATACATTCATATACACATATATCAATTTGCACACACATACCAGCACACATTCCCACTCTACACATATCAATTATTTATTAGCACACCTTTTTTGTACAGACATGTATATATATATATATATATATATATATATATATATATATATATATATATATATATATCAACTTAATGAACTATAACATGCACACGTTCATCACTTCTGAACGCACTTATATTCACATTCACCTCACACTCACACTAGCAATCTAGCATCTTGCAGTGATTGTCCTTCACTAGTTTACTTTTTTCTTTTTTATCTTTTTTTTCTATTGCATATTTTCACACAGACATGGGCCGCAGCCATACATGCACACATTTCACAACATGGCAATGTGCAGTGATTGTCCGACCCGCTTCCTGGCGACTGTTCCCCAAGCATCCTGTTTCTAGGGATCTCCGGCCTCAACCCCAGTTGGGACCACCTATGCTTGGCCACCGCTCTATTCCATACCCTGGTACTGACCATAACTTATAGGCTGCTTTGTAAGTAATATTGTTAGTGCTCCTTTTCCTTTTTCCTCTACTCTCTCTCTCTTCTTTTTTCTATGGGGAATAGTCATAGATCCCTATAGACTACATAGTAATTTATCTATCTATTAATTTTTAGTTCATTCATGCATCCAAGTCCTGATGGTTGGCAAGAGGCGATGAAACGCATTAAGTGTTAATCTATGGATGGCAAATACAAGTTTTCCCTAATAACTGTATCATATTACAACCTGTATCAATTTCATATATCATGTTGATCATGTATGAATTATTTGTATGTATTTTATCACTTATTATTTACTGTTTCTTACAAATCATGTTCTCTAATCAATCATTCATTATTAAATCTATTATTATTATATATTGACTCTTTATGATTACATTTTGTATCATAAACATTTCATTGCTATCGGTTTTATTATAATTATTAACATCTTCCACGATGTACCCTTAGGGGATTGTGACATTCAACTCATTTTTCTTTCTGAAAGCTTGCTACATGTGGCAGTCTCTCCCCTTGTGAATCCCTGGGTATGCTGATGTACTCACTCTGTCCTCTTTGCTCCCTGCTGTTCTTTAGGCAAGATTCCTTCTCAAACCGTTATGCTAATAGGAGCTTTCCAAGCCAGCCCGAGCCCAGCTTGGAGGCAGAGCCCCTCAGACCCAAAGGTCCCCTCCTAGGCCACAGCCAGCCTTCTCAGCACTCCATCTTCCACACGATTCCCCTGCTGGCTAGGCTCTGCCATATTTAAGGGATGATCCATCCACCCTGCCAGGACATTTTGACTGGGGATTGGTCAGACTCCCCTAAGTAAGCAGATCAGAACCTCCTAGTCTCTGCCCACTAACTTCCAGACACTTCTACAAGCTTCTAGATCAAGGGGGGGTTACAAGAAAAATGTCTCTGTAGAGCCATCCAGCCTGACCTGCAGTAACCCTGACCCAATTTCTGACTCACATAACTTACCATGAGTCATAAAATTTGCCTACACTGGCACTAGTAGCACACTAGAGGGTGCTACACACCATTTCAACCAGATGCAGCTTTGCCTGGAAGATGGTGAGAATCCTAATAGAAGAAATACTTTGAGATTCAGGGGCATACCTGAAGCAACAACAAGGCGAGACCTACATGACACAGTAATAGCTATAATGAATACAGCCATTGTTTATAGTTGATTTACCCACAATGTTGCTTTTATAGGATATCCCTCCTGGATGGAAAAACCCGTGTTGGAACGCATTATACAAGCTCCACTTGAAGCCCTGTGTATATTCTGGATTACATTTTAAAGACCCTAATGCCGCGTACACACGGTCGGACTTTTCGTCTACAAAAGTCCAACGGACGCTGACGGACTAAAGCTGGCTGGTAATCCGATCGTGTGTGGGCTGCTTCGGACTTTCAACGTACTTTTTTAGCCTCAAATCCGACGTACTTTAGATTTGAAACATGCTTCAAATCTTTACGTCGTAACTACGACGGACCCCGAAGTCCGCTCGTCTGTATGCTAGTCCTACGGACAAAAAAACGACGCATGCTCATAAGCAAAAACTAAACGGAAGCACTCGGTCTAGTAAAACTAGTGTTTGTATTGTAGGTAGCACATTCATCACGCTGCAAAATCTGTGATCGTTGAATGCAGCGCATTTTATTTCTTCTTTACGAATGCTCTAAAGAACGAAGGTGTTTTGCTGTTCATAATCAGAGTTCTCCCAAACTGATTTCTGAATTCTTTTTCTCTTTGATCTCATGAATGATATAGTATGCTTTTTATAAACAATGTTTCCATACTAATAATACTTTTTCCCTTTTTTTTTTTTTTTTTTTTATGTTTGTAAAGTTACCACAAAGAACCCATTATTCTTTTTTATTTTTTTTCTAGTGATTATTTTTTAATTTTTAGATAAAGTTAACCCAAAGCACCGTTTTTGTTTATGTATATATTTTTTTTTCAAGACTTACCACTTGAACATTCTTAACATTAGTAATGTATTTTTGGTGTGTTTTTTTAAAACTCAATGAGATTGTTGTCCCTTGTTAATTTAACATTGTGTGTAAAATCAATGATTTAAAAGAAAACACATAAAAGTCTTTTGCTAAACTCAAAAAAGATCCATTTATTCATGGTCAAAATAAAATAAAGAGGAAGTCAACGCTGGAAAAAGTCGGTGTACAAGAAAATTGGGATCTTGAGGAGTCCATATAAGAGGGAGCACAATCTGGTCCAAGAATCCCAGAGATCAACAGCACCAGCAGATGATCTAGATGTCCCCAGACTGTGGTCCTACAACAGCCTGCGTCTTCTGTCAGACCAGACTGAACCCAGGTCATCACTTTCTTCTCTTCCCTGCAGCCTTTCCTCCACGCTGCCCTGCAGCCTTCCCTGCAGCCTTCCCTGCAGCCTTCCCTGTAGCCTTCCCTGTAGCCTTCTTTTGAGGCTGTGGCTCTGGTGTTTCAGTTGTGGCAGGAGGAGGAGGAGGAGGAGGAGGAGGAGGAGGAGGAGGGGGGGGGGCTGCCTCATGTAGTTGGGTGTTTTTGGTTAGCGTGCCCTGCAGCCCCTTATGGATTGTTTCCCCAAATAGGCGCTCACAAATGAGGCGCTGCTCCCAATCCATCTGAAGAAGCCTGCTGGCTAAGTAGCAGCCATAGGCTTCTTCCGCTTCGGGGGGGCTTGTTAAAAAACGGGTGGCCTGTTGCATGAGGCGCAGGGACGCGTCCTGTGTGACCATCCCCTTCTTGGCCCTTTTTTTGGGAAGGTGGAGGGGAGGCACTTGGGATTGGGTGAGGCTCCTACTGGGCCCAGCCACCTCACTTGGCCCAGCCACCTCACTTGGCCCAGCCACCTCACTGGGAGCAGCCACCTCCTGCCTGACACTGGGCCCAGCCTCCTCCAGGATGATGGTGAATCCGGCCTCCTCCAGGCTGTCCATGGGCCCGGTCTCCTCCTGCCTGCCACTTTCCCCACATTCCTCCTGGATGGACTCATCCTGTGTATAAAAAAAGGACAATAGTTTTAGTTTCTTTTTTTGGGTTCATCAATGACACACAGTTTGCTTCTCATGACTAGCAAATTCAATGTGAATACATCTCTTTAATAAAAGAGTCTAATCAGACACCCTAATTATTTCAAGCAGGTGCCAAACATATTTAGTCACTACTATCATTTGATATGTATACACAATTTGGAGTGCTAAATTATTTGAGACAATTATAACATCCAGTTAACATCATTAATATTAGTACAGTAAATCTTTGTTAAAATAATTTACCTGACTCCAGATGGTCATATCCGGTTCATCCAGGATGGAAGACCCAGCTTGCTCCTCATCAGCCTCTGCTGGGGTGGAGGGAAGGGTGGAGGGAAGGGTTGAAAGTGATGCCCTGGCTTCATTCTGGTCATCAAGAAAACGGAGTTGATTGTAGTACCACAGCCTGGGTACATAAACATCATCTGCTGATGCTCCTGATCTCCTTGATTCCTGGATCTTCCTATGCTCCCTTTTATACATGTTCCTCAAGACCCCAATTTTCTTGTACACTGTCTCCATTGTTGCTCCCGGGATGGTCTCCTGGACAAAGGACAGAAGTCTCTCCAGCGTTGACTTCCTCACATGCTTGTTATAATACTGAGGGTGTTTCACCTCCCACAAATTCCTCATCTCTCGATACTTTGAAATAAAAGAAGTAAGGAACTCTGGATCCTTCAATAGGGGATTCATTATATCTGGAAAAGAGAAAGTCACAAGACCAAAAAAACTTATTATATGTTTCTGCTAACCCCTCATCATCTTCTCCCTATGTAGGCCTCATCAATCTATCAAGCCATATAGGCCGCTTGCTACAAAGTCATGACCATAAACCCCCCCCAAAAAAATATATATCTCAAATTACCTTCGTTTTGGAACGTCCTGGTCCACTATCACCTACGCACAGAACGTACGTACGACACGCGCGAAAGGCCCTCCTTTATACACTACGCATGTGTGAAACTCCGCCTGCGTCGCCCGCCCCTGACGTTCGAAATGAACTCATGTTCTCCGCCCCCTAATTTGACGCACAGAACGTACGTACGACACGCGCGAAAGGCCCTCCTTTATACACTACGCATGTGTGAAACTCCGCCTGCGTCGCCCGCCCCTGACGTTCGAAATGAACTCATGTTCTCCGCCCCCTAATTTGACGCACAGAACGTACGTACGACACGCGCGAAAGGCCCTCCTTTATACACTACGCATGTGTGAAACTCCGCCTGCGTCGCCCGCCCCTGACGTTCGAAATGAACTCATGT